>JANAVB010002600.1:1763494-1933494 GCA_029216955.1 Iris pallida
CACCATTTACGATTGAGCGAGTCATACCTTATGATCATAGCTGCCCCTATTGGGTCGAGGAGCCTATTTAGTTATCTTTTCTTCTATCTGTATGTCTTGGAGGTTGGACCCATTTTTTTTTAGTTTGTTCTAGTGTTGGTAGTGGATTTGTCTCCACCCAGCCATCAACTATATTTTGATATTTACTTTGATTCATGCTGAACTATTTTATTTCAATGTTACTGTGGATGAGATTTGAATTACCTGAGACTGTCTATATTGTTATTATTTAATCATATTACAGCTTATGTGTGTATTCGAGATTTCTATATATTTGAGTAATCTCGTATATATGCAGCTGGCATGCTACATTCCTAGTCCTATGTTCTTGGGACTGGGGCGTTAGACAAACTAAGCTAAACATCCTCTGCCTGCAATACAGTCTCAACAATAGCCTGATCCCCCAACTCATCCTTTAGAGCAGTGTCCTCAGTCCGCTCATAATAAGTGGGGCAACATGCCTCTAACTCATCGCCTAAAAATGTGGTTATCCCAGTCAAGATTGAAGCAAGTGCATAACAGTGAAAACAGTTCATAACATGATAAAGACCATATAGCAAAAGTTAGGATATGTGAAATAGAGTAAATAGGTGAACAGGTAAGTACATAAAAGTAAAAACAGTTCATAACATGATAAAGGCCATATAGCAAAAGTTAGGATATGTGAAATAGAGTAAATAGGTGAACATGTAAGGTTAACAATTTAGGCAAAATAGAAAATATGAAAAACAGGTGATAATGATGTAAACTGAGTGATCAATGTCAAAACCCTAACCTTTAGGTGTTATTTGAAATACCAGTTCGACTTGTGAATGGCTTAAGTAATACGGCAAATGGCACATGATAATGTTCGATTCCTGTCCACACGATACGGCAAATCACACGTGATATGTGTGATTGCTATCCACACGATAAGATATGGAGAACAGATAGGGTGTTCGTATGTTTACTGAGGTATTTTCTCGCCCGACACTTAGTATTCATGGATTTAATTCACGCAAGTAAGATGCACGAATCACGGTAAATCACGATAAGACACGAATCACGAGTAATAGCAAAGTAAATCCATGGAACACTAAATATGCGTAACGAGAGTGTCACCACACAATAGGAATATCTAAATCAGGATATAGAGACAATATCAGTAGAGGAAATAAAATCAGTACATGTACTTACCTGTATCCCAAGCTGAAAGCTAAACTGAACCGGTGTCCAAATCGATGCCCAGTAAACCTATATTAGTTTAATTAAAAGAAAATCAATATTTAAGGTTAAACTGTACTACTCTCCTATTTCTAGGTTACAAGGGTTTTCTAGGTCTTGGTTGTCATATAGCTTGACCTTTACCAATACTTTACCCTATGTCAATATCCTTATATAGGTACATAACCCTTCCTTACCAACCATCATCCCATATCTCTTCTTCCCTTATTCTATACCCTCATGATAGCAACCTATTCCACCTATGTGTATCTACATCTTGATGTCTATCTATACATTTTTCAACACCCATATCATTACCCTTTACTCATAACCCATATGTTTATATAATATCTACACTCTTGTTTACTCAAATACCTATTAACTAATACACATATTTGGTGTATTTGACAGGGCACAGATAGAACAACCTACCCATACATACTAGGACCCTTGATACCTATTGCACTCAACATAAACTCATACACACAGTTCAATTGAACAATCTAAACACAGACACCACTCTTTCCATATAGGCTACTCACTACATAGACACACTCCTGTGTCAGAACTGCACATCCTTTCACCTCTGCCTTATGTACCTATACATTTTCAAGTTCATATATTTATATACATATACACCAATACTCATACAATCTATAGTAATAACTTGACATTGGTACATAGTATATGTCCTTCCTTTACTCTCTAGTAATGATACCTTAACTCCCAGTCCTATAAATTGGTACCCACCACTCTAACTATCATGTTGTCCTGCTCACCAACAGGATACACACTGATGTCCTGTATACCTAGGAGTTCACATCCCTACTGCAGTATGCTCAAGCCATACAGGTAATCCTTGACCAATTGTGGTCTGCACCCATATGCCCCCGACTTGTTGCAACTGCACACAGGTTACACTCAAACCCAACCACACCACTGCACTTCTACTTCCCTACTGTTAGTGCCCAACTCTTATGCACAGGTCCTACATATAGGACCCTGCCTACAATCAGTAGCACACTACTGCTACTCCCAGATCAGTGCACAAATGTGCACTGACATACACACATGTTAGTTCATTAGCCTATATGTGCTATCCTACTGAGTTGCCCTCTGTGCACATAAATCACACTCTCCTACTGTTAGTTAACTGACACACACACTGACACTGGAGTACACAACACACTGATTACACTCTTAAATAGTTGGTTCCCTGCCCAAGTAGTTGTAGGATCGTTTAGCACCTCTAGAGGAGGGGTGAATAGAGTGTGTGTGTGTGTGCAGCTGAAATAATCACCAATTAAAATATTAAGCAGTTATATATTATGGCAAATAAAATGCGATAAATTAAGAGTCAAGAATTCAAACTCAGTGACACAGCGATATATATACTGGTTTCTATTTGAGAGAAATAGTCCAGTCGTGAATACTCTTGCTTGCTGTTAATCCACTATGGCACAAGCTTTAACTGAGCACTTGCAACTCTTACAACACCGTGCTTGGCAACAAGTGTACGACCGATTTAACAACACCATGCTTGGTGATGAGCGTACAACCAACTCCAGAAGGCAATTGGAAAACTAGAACGTTCTCTGAATACAGCCTCCGATATAACTCTTCAACACCAAACTCTAGATTAAACAGAAACTATACTGGCTTGGCTAAGAGTCGCAAAGGCTTAGATATGAAAGTAAAAAAGCTTAACACTTTAGATAGAGAAGAGAAGAGATGAAATGGGATGAGTGAAATGAATGGTAATCTCAACTCTATTTATAGTATTTTTGGAGACCTAATTCGGACAGAGTTCGGACAGACACTACAACAAAAAGGCCTATTAACAATGCTCGATAAGACGTATTGATGACGCCTGATACAAGTTTGAAATATCTTTTTTCTATGACGGTTTGGACTAATTCTGGGCTTTTTATAATGTTTATAAAACAAAGCATTATTAATATTTTAGAGCGGTGGCAAACTTGTAATATTTTGCAAACTTATTAATATTAAGCATTCAAAATACCTACTTCTCCTTCCATTTCCCCTCTCCTCCTCCTCTTTCTCTTCCTCTTTCTTTGCTTCCATGCTCAGAATTAGGGTTCGGTCCAGCGTCCAGGCCTAGGGTTAGGTTTAGGATTTCTCCACCGATCCATCCGTCCGATCTCCTCCGCCATGGACTCCGACGGGGCCTCCGGCACCCTCTTCTCTGTCGACCCCCTCGAGCGCAACGCTGCCAGGGGGCACGGCACCATCACCTCCATAGCCTCCGGCAATGATATCATCGTCATCAGCACCAGCAAGGGCTGGATCATCCGCTACGACTTCGGCCTCGGCGACTCCTTCGGTCCATCCCAAAACCTAACCCTAATTTCCCATCCCTCCGTTAATTTTCCCTCTTCCCTATGTTTAATCTCTTCGATCCGATGATCGCAGATCTTGACTGCTCCGGCGGCCGAAGTGGCGACTAGCCGGTCCGCCGATGTGCGAGAGGATACTAGCTTCGATGTCCGTGTGTGCGGCAGAGCCGAATCGGGTCCGTCTTTTCAGAGTCAACCTCGACTGCTCTAAACAAAACAAAGACTACCGGCAGAAGGATCAGAGCACGGTGAGTTCCATTCACCTCCCACCGTCTTCACCTCTTCAGTGGGGGTTATCGCCTACGCCTGCAGTGCCCAGCCGGACCGAGTTGCCGCAACTGCCGCCAGCGATGGATCAGGAATGATGAGCAACGAGATGAACAAGGTTAGTTTCAGCTAAGCTTATTTTTCTTTTTCTTTTTTTTAAAAAATTTTTTCCAAACCCTTTGGAACATAATTTGAGTGTTATGTGGAATGATTATATTGGTTAACTAAGAGGTGTTTAAAGGAAACTGAAGAGGAGGTATCAGTGCATCTTAGTATTTAATTTGTATCTTAAAATTCCAATTACTTGAAGGTGAATGAACATAAAAATACATATATTGATAGATATATAGCTACTTATGTTTTGATAATTGTACGTAGCTTAAAGAGACTTGATATGTACAACTATTTTTCCCCCCTTCTATAGCCTATACTTATCACTTGTATTGTTTTTCCTTGGCTAATTTACAGAATTCAGAGGTAGGCTCAAAATGCACTTGTACAGTGAGCATATTGTTACCTTAAGGGACTGGTTGTAAGCAGACCTATTTTTTGCTTCTGTCAAATTAAGTATGAGCAACTAAATGGCATTGAAAGTCATTTTGCTTTAATAAACTTCTTGTGCACAGAACTGCAAGCAAAACATCAAATGCCAATTTGTGCTCACTTTACAACTAGAAATTCGAGTTTCCGCTGACTCGATTTCTCAACTGAGGAAGCATGAACTAGTAACAGTGAGTAGTTGTTGATTATCATATTTTTTTAATTTTAATCTTTTTTATCGGCATCTGGTCATTGTAATGCTAATGTAAACTTTCTATTTGTTTGTGCAGAGACATATTGGAATGCTCAGCTTAAGGAATTGAATGCAATTATCGAGGATCTTTACAGAGTGTTTATCTTTGCAGGAGAGTTTGAGCAAGGAAAGAGACGAGAAATTGGTTTGTTTATATTTTAATTGTGAGTACTTCCCTCTGTTGTCTTTTTATGGTTCTAAGTGGTATCTGGACACAAAAAAAAGAAGCCAGGTTGCAAGTATAAGCCTTTCAAGGAAGAAGCAGAGACTAGGGCTACATCTGAAAACTTACGTGCTTCTTTGTCAGAAGATCTTGAAATTAAGGATCACTCAAAAGTTATAACAAAGCAATCATCAGGTGATGAATCACTTCTTAAATAACCTGAATGCTGATTAAAGATTTTGTATTGATTTTGATTCATTTATATGGCAATGCTAGATTAAAGTGTTGCAAGAAACAAATTAGAGGTGGCAAGAGTACAACACTAGTTTGCAGCAATACAATAGCAATCTTCAGGCTGATGCTGTTAAAAATGGAGAAACCATCCCAAGGCTGCAGAAGGAGAAAAGTGCTATGATGGAAACGCTCACTGGGTTGAGGGACCATGCTAACTTGCTAAAAAAATCAGTTGAATTCTTCTAGGGTAAGTGTAGATTTGATGCCCATGTCAGCTTATTTTGTTGAACTGTCTCGTGCTATTTTGCATGTGGGATAGGGATATTTTCAAAATAGGTACAAGGTAGTCACGTACGTTTGCACCAATGTGGAAACGGATAAGTTACAAACACGATAAGGATGCAAAATCTCTGCAATAGTTTTTTATGGCATTGGCGTCCTCATTCCTTCAGGATATTGTTCTATTTCTTCCCTTTTAAAGGCATTGGAGTCGTTGGAATTGATTTTTTTTCTTGCAAAATCTCTGCAATAGTTTTTTATGGTTTCTGTATAATGTTATGATTGTTCCCATTTTCATGAAAACTCTTTTCTAAGGGATTATTATGTCAAGCTTGCTCCAGATATGGGACAAATACATGATCCATATCATGACCTAGTTTGTTTTACTCCTTTCTCTTGATATTTCATGATTAGATTTGATTTTTAGGCCTGACGATTATATGGACTGATGTGGTTCTCTTCTCTTTTTCTCAGGATTTCACTGGTGTTCCGGCTGTCGTTTATCTTTCATGATTATTGGTTATGTGGCCAAGTTTTGATGTGGACAATTTTGGTAGTTGTAAATATATATATATGTATTTGGATATTCTATTTTGAGAATGTAATGAAGATGTTGATATGTACTCTATTTTGAGAAATGTAATAAATATGGTGATATATAATGTTAAGTTTTTGGAATGTAATATATAATGTGCAGTATAGAGCGTTATAAATATGCTAATTTGAATAGTATAAAGTGTTAGTGCTGCATTGAGCTTATACATATTATATATTCATAACGTTTTACAAAAGTCCTGAATTGTGCAGTATATATTAAATATTCATAATGCTTATATAGAAAATATTCATGACAGATTTTTTATAACGCTTTTAAAAAATATTTATAACACCCGTTTTCATAACGGTTGCTTTGAAAAAAAGCGTCATGGTTTGTCATTAATGACGCTTTTTAGCCGTCATTAAAAGGGTTTTTTGTTGTAGTGAGAGTTCGGATGCTAGAATTTTGCATATGAACGTTAGATGCAGATTTGGTGGGAACTGTATTTCGAATTTACCCAGACCGAACTCGGGCCGAGTTCTGACCGAGTTCGGGCAAAGTTCTGCCAGAACTGTTTTGGCCAAATTTTAATGGGTTTTGGGCTTTTTAATATGTGGACTTTTGGATAGATATTTGTGGATAGTTAGGCTATATATTGTGGACTGAGAATAGCTATGCCAGTACCGATCCGATCAATCTCACAATTTTACTAAACTCAATAAAAGGAAAAATACATAATAAATAAAAAAACCAATAGCCCTTTTGATGACGTCTTTTTTCTGACATTGAAGATGCAATATTCCTTGACGGCAGTCGTCCAAAGATAAACAGATCTGAAAATTTGAATACCTTTCGGAGGCTTCGCTTTCGAACCCCCACGGGGGGCGCTGTCCCTTCGACCCCCGTCCGCTGACCGGACAGCGGAACCCCCGATGCGAGGCCCTGGATAGGTCGTTAGGCGGTTCAGAGAAATCTTCTTATATTACGCCGCTTTTGGCCTATCAATAATTCTTCATTGCATATGTCCTGGTTTGATCATGCTTACTGCAAGTACATGTTAGACGAACAGACAATATGATGTAGTATGATACAAACATAGTACTATGATATAGAATATTTACGACAATGCTAAGTTTAAGTAGTAACATGATAGTGATTACATGAATATTAGTGACAACAATAGTTAAACTTAATTAATTAGCCATATTCAAAAACATGATATAATCATTGGGCTAACAACAGTCACACATACACTGGACACAAATTGAACACTCATAGTTACCAACTAAACACTCGACACTGATACATCGTACTATCTATAACCCCCAACTGATACATATAAATAGGCATACCTTGTACATTAATGGAGTACCCACTGATATGTCTTTCCCTAGTTCATCCATGCACAAGTGCTCATAATCTATTGCCTTGCACTCAGACTTTTACACTGGAAAACCACATATATTGTCCTGCTGGCTGTGTTTTCCTGTACCCTCTGATTTCTCAACCCCTTATGAATCAAAAGCCTAGACACAAATCAGTTTGGCACAAGCCCACATGCAAGTAATACATACGCAGTATACATGTCTACCAATCATCCTATTACCAATCCAATTATCTATCAATTGCATAAAGATGACGGTCCTTCCTTTAACTCATATCCACCAATGACATAGGCAAGTTCACTTAGGCAGACTCCTAATAGAAAACTCAAGACACCAACACAGCCACACACACACGCATACACACACACACATACACACTTAATATGCTTATATATTTATGCACCGATATCCATACTGTTTCTGCCTCTCTAACTGATACCATAACTTTTTTGTATTCCTATATAGGTAGACACTTAGATATATAACTACAATAGACCCTAGTACATTTAGATGTCTAACATAAGAATGGCAGTAACCTGGTCGACCACCTGTGGACCCAGTGTCTCTCAAGCCATATGTCTTATGTATATGCAGCATACATATACAATTACGGCCTAGGTATAACAACTGTTCTGTGCTCTCTTCCTCCCTCTCATTGCCTACTGATACCAGAGTCTTATCCCTTGGCACTCACCTATATACTGTCCTAGCACTCAATGCACAGGATACATACCAACCCTATCAAAATTTATATGTGAGTACTCTTCCCTACTCACTCATAACTCACTGAAGGTTAGGCCTATCCTTCATGACAGGGAATAGCCCAAACAGTGACAACAGTGGTAGTCATACCAAAGTATTAAGTTCTAATTGCCTAGTACATATATGCCCTAAACACGATACATATATGCAACATGGGCAACATGCATCCCATTGAAATATAACTAAAATAATAGCACACAATGCACATGATTCATACATCATAAGTATGACACAAAAAGCTCCATAACTTGTGAATACTCTTCACCATCCCCCCTATGTCATGACACAACCTTTGATACCATAGTTAGGACACATGGACCAAGCCCTAGCCCAAAACTTATACAAAATCCCTTTGAGGACTTTTATCAAACACTTGGTGGTCACAATCCCGTAACTATCCAAATGACACCATTCTAATCCATAGAACTATTAGAAATGAGTCCTCTAACACCTATTTCACCACCTATAGGGTTGGATCTAGCCATTCGAGGGGTCTCTTATATGTGTGCATGAAATTTGACTATAGAAATGAGGGTTTAGAGGGTTATACCTAGGTAGAATAGAGCCTTCACAAAGACCCACAAATTTGAGGAAGATGGAGGAAGAAGTGGCTCCCATATCCTTGCTAGAGCCTCCACCAATGCTCCTTGAGCTCCCCAAGTCCTTAGCACACCAAAGGAAAGAAAGAGGAGAAAATTTGAGGGAATATGGAATGGAGAAAAGGTGGAAATCCCTATATTTTGTGGTGGCTGCCATTGAGGGCTTGTGAAGGTTTATATAGGGTCTTGCCAAGCCCTAAACTCTTCATGACAACTAGTATTAGGAAGGTCCTTAAGGGAACTAAGTGGTTTAGCCCTAATTAGTGTTTGTACCTGTAGAAGCATGGAAAATACTAAAGGAGATGATTCATGTGGCCAGGAAAGATACATGCGGCTCAGGGGACTCATGCGGCTCAGGGAATCATGCGGCATAAGGAGCTATGCGGCCCAAGGCATTCCATGCGGCTCAGAGAACACGTGGCCTGATAGTGCTCCCCTCCGACCCATGCTACATTAATTGCTATGACGGCTGACCCCTCTGAAAAGTTGACAGCCCTGACACCAAAGCAGGTAATTATGGCTCTGCCATAATGATGAATCTCTAGGGAAGAGGAAAGAAATTTCTGACACAAATCCTCCGAGAGCCATAAAAATACCATGTGGCCTTGCCACGTGGGCATTCTTGTGCGGCTCGCTTCTCATGCGGCTCAGAATAAATCCTATGCGGCTCAGGCCATAGGAGCCTCATGCGGTTCTTGCAAAGGACTTCCCATGCGGCTCAGAGTGAATCCATCCTATGCGGCTCAGGCCATGAAAGTCTCATGCGGCTCGAGCGAGGACTTCTCATGCGGTTCAAGAAGATCATGTCCATGCGGCCCAGGCGGATATATACTTATGCGGCCCACAAGGATTACTCCTCTGTGGTTAGAAGACTCAAGTGAGGGCCACTGCCCACGCAGCCCTGACACGTGGGCTTAACCATATGCGGCTTACATTCATATGCGGCTCACTAGTTATGGGTCCTGATCCCCCCAACAGCCCCTAGGACACGTGTCCTAAACCGATTAATTCCTCAGATTTGCTGCCATTAAAGATTGGGTCAGATCCCAATAAATCTGGGACACGTGACAGAAGAATAGATCTGATTTATTCGCAGATATCAGAAGATCAGTATAAGGAAGATTTATTCCAATCAGCATTCATTGCTCATGGGATTTGGTGTAATCTACACCTAATGGCCCAGATTCATCATAATTAAAACGAATGGCCAAGATGGACTAATCTCCAAGCCGTCGCTATCTCCAAGAGCTAATCATTGGCAACCCTAATGATCCCATCCCACTATTATAAATAGCAAGGTGCTATTTCCTTGTAAGATAGACAATTTTAGAGAGAAAAATACGTATATACAGAGAGACTGCCCGATAGTCAGAGAAAAGAATATACAGAGAGAGAGAAAAGCCAGAAGAGCAACAGAGGAGCAAGAAGAGCATTTCTTCGTCAACGCCAATCATCTTTTCACAAGGAGCCAAGGCTGCATACCGATCGTCCAAGGAGTAAGGCAGGGCAGCCGTCGCCTTCCCGAGCCTCTATCGTCACCCCCCAGAATCTAAAATAAACAATTGTACTTAGACTGCTGTACCTAGGTTTTCGTCCCTAGGCTTTCTTTGTACAAGCGAGTTTGTAACGTGAAGTAAAAGTTCGGTCCTCCGATAATTGTTCTGTTCTTTTATATTTCATGGCAAACACGATGGCGACTCTGCTGGGGACTAACTTCTCCATGGCTGAGGAGTTGGTGACGCAATCGAATGCAGCCAAGCTTGGCTCCACTCAACAAAAGATGGTCGCCTGGTTCGACCAACAAGCGTTCGAAGAGATGCTCTCCGACAAAAGCACTGGCCCGATCCAGAAGCGAGCCCGCACAAAGAAGGCCCGTAAGGAGTGGAGACCCCGATCCTTTGTTCCTGCTGAAGCTCTTGCAGAGACACCATCTGTTGTTCAAAACGGCGAGCAAGATTCCCCTGCGGCCCCACTTCAGATCGTAGACAACTCTGCTGTCCCCAAGTCCGGCAGAAGAAAATACTATGATGCTGGACTTGCAGGGGCAAAGAGCAACTCTATGAGATCCGAGCCGCATAAGGTTATCAGCCGCAGGGAGAAAGCTCATGCGGCTACATCCTTCAGCCGCAGGGAGAAAGCTCATGCGGCTACATCATCCAGCCGCATGAAGAAAACTCATGCGGCCATATCTGTCAGCCGCATAGCTTATGTGGCTATAGTTGCCAACCACACGAATGAAACTCATGCGGCTGTGGGAGTCAATCGCTTGCAGAAAATCTATGCGGCCACAATTGCCAACCGCATGCGGCCAGCCTGTACGATCGTGACTCCTAGCCGCACGAGAATAATTCGTCCGACGGCAGAAGACAACCGCATGCAGACAGCCTGCACGGTACCCAACTCTAGCCGCATAGCGTCCGTTTCACGCTTCTCTCGATCAGTCTTCGACTGTCTCTCATGCGGTCCTGATCCTGATGATTCTCTGGATGATAAGCCAGACTCTGTGGCATTCAACTTGGACTCCTCCTATTACGCACCTGCAAGTGCTAAAAGGAGGAAGTCTAGGGCAGCGCGAGCTCATCGGGCCCAGTCAGCTGTTCCAACCTCTGACTATCAGGGCGTCCCGTTGACTATCACACGGGCCTCGGATGGGAAGTTGTATACAACCGCTCGAGTCCAGCCCCCGGCGGCAAACAGACAGAGTGGTTCCTCTGACCTGCGAGAGGCGATCCTCTACAAACGCAAGGAAAGAGAAGGAGTGTCGGCGTGCAAAGAGTCCTCGCTTGGACATCGTTGTACCCAAATCATCGTCAATTGCTGCTGCAACAACACGGCAGTGACGGAAGATCGGCCGTCCGTCTTCCAAAGGCTACAGCACCCGAACTCAGAAGATGAGGCACCTCCAGTTGTCTCCTGCAATTCCGCTCAGAAGGTCCCTGCCGAAAGGAGGAGGAAAAAGACAAGCATCTCCAGTCCCAAGATATCAACCACTACAGCTAAGAAACTGTCTTCTAAATAGTTGTCCTCTACTGGTGTATTCCAACACACCCGTTCAAAGACAAAATTTACCGCGATGGGAAATTCATCATCCACATCGCTGGGGGTTGAGGGAGCTGGGGGTAGCACTCCTCCGAACATCCGCAACAATCCGATGTTTCAAGAAGCCGAGCCCGGGGAAACCACTCTCCCATCAGGGGCAACAGCAAACTCTGAGGCTGGGGGTACTGCTCCCTCCGAGTCTGAACCCGAAGAGAACATTCCCACCTATCCTGATGACTTCTCGGTGCATGGGTACGACTCGGAGGGCACATCCTCCACCGTTCCTTCCATCACTCCTCACGTAAGGACGGTGTTCATGACGGACAGCAATCAAGGTGGTTCCAGCGATCGCCAGCGTATTGACAGTCTCGAAGCCATATTACTTGCTTTGGTCAAGTCTGTAGACGAGATTAAAGCAGCCCTGCCAAATCTACAAGGAGGAACGCTCGGTCAAACAAGCACGGGCCCTGCGGTCAATGTGGATTCGAACTCAGCGGTACCAAACCCAGGCAATAATTCTCCCGAAGTAACAGCCCCTACCGCTACAGACGAGACCCGAGAAGTAAGAAGAGAGGTCCAGGAGCTCCGAGCCATGTTCCATGCCCGAGAGAACGCCCAAGATCTCAGAATACGGCAACCATACCCTGCTGAATGGAGGGATGTTCCATTTCCACCAAGATATAAGCCGTTCAATATCAACTCGTATGATGGCAAAACCTCAGCAAGTCGGTACATCACTTACTTCGAGGTCACCATCGACCATCTGCCCCATGATGATGCTATCCTCACATGGTTATTTATTGGGGCGTTGGAAGGAGTCGTCTTCGATTGGTACCGCAATCTACCAGACAACTGCATCCACTCCTTCGCCGGCTTCAAGCGTATGTTCTTGGAACGATTCTACGAAGTAGGACAGGACGTCACTATGTCCACTCTCATGGACGTCGTCCAAGGGGATAAGGAGTTGACAAGAAACTACATCGAGCGGTTCCGCCAGACCGCCATGAAGCTGCCCACCGGAAATCCAGATTCCTCTTTGATTGAAATTTGCCAAAAGAGACTGCTTCCAACGATCAGTCTCTGGATAGGTGAAAGTCAATTCAAAGATTGGAAGGCGTTCATCATCAGCGCCACAAGCACCGAAGAACGACTGAAGAAGGCTCGCCAACTGGGATTGCACATCTCAGAAGGAAAAAACAAGGGCAAGCGTCCCAACAACGATAATGGGGGTAACCCCTCCAACAATCGGGACAGCAAGGGAAAGCAGACTATGGTGGCCGACGCGGCCCAGAAGCCCGAGCCACAAACAGCAGACAAACAATGGCCTCAGATCACTTACTCTTTCGAAGACGGCCACGTCAAGCCTATCTTGGACATGCTCATACAAGGAGGTAGAATTCAGCTTCCTCCACCGAGGCGGGAGCCTCCGCCGGCTGATTTGGAGAACCCAAAGTTCTGCCATTACCACCATTATGTACACCACGCTACACACGACTGCTACCAACTAAAATGGTACATCCAAAGCCTCATCGATTCGAACGCTCTGGCCATCGACTTTGAAGAGATAACCGTAGCAGCCAATATGGTGTCCGTACAATTCGGCAGCTTCCCTCCGATGGAGACTCAAGACGGGGTAATCCCTGTCCCTCTGGCGACGATGGAGATCACCAATCTTCTACCTCCCCGGGAACAGGCTGCTGGTCTAGTACCTCTCACCACCTCACGAGGGGAGGTCATGTGGGTCCATCCAGACATGGTGTCAGAAGTAACTCGGCCCACACCATCTCCCACTAACAAAAAGAGTAAAAAAATCAGGACCTGCCACACAATCTCAGCAGACAACGAGGAAGCTACAGCCGTCGTCACGCGATCCGGAGTGCAATCCCAACCTGTGGTTGACAGCCCAGCTGAAAATTATCAACCTACTACAACTGATGCTCCGGGACCGGCTCAGCCTTCGACGACCGACAAGCCTAGGCTGAAGGAGACTCGCTTCGACAAATCCCTCCGAAAGGACGCAGCCCAAGGGCTAGAGAGGCCCTATAACTTTGACATCTTAGCACAATTGGCTAACACTCCGGCCAAATTGTCACTATACGAACTCCTAAGGCTCTCCAAGGACGTTCGTATTGCATTGAGCGAAGCACTCCAAAATGTCGATGCTTATCTGGCTCAATCCAACCTCACCGGAGAGGACTCACCCGTGGATCTCCAAGACAGTGCCTGCACAGGAGCAATGCCCAATATCGTCTTCACTCCGCAGGACATGCTCATCAAAACCAACCTACATGATCGCCCGCTATACTACACGGGATACATCGGCGATGTGAAGGTGGATCGGATGCACATTGATCCTGGCTCTTCCATAAGCATCATCCCGAAGGGTCTGCTACATCATCTCCACATCCCAATGCATCGTCTGACACCCACAAGCACCGCCATCAGCGGTTTTAATTCGGGCAGGAGCTACCCTATTGGGAAGATTCGTCTAAAGTGTCAAATTGGTGACCTCCAATCCGAAGTCACCTGCTACGTCATAGATGCAGACACTTCTTACAACATCCTCTTGGGGTGCCCATGGATACACGATTATATGATCGTGCCTTCCACGCTATACCAGTGCTTCAAATACGTCGACAAATACAGCTTCGTGAAGACAGAATTTGCTAATATCGATCCCTTCAAAGGGGTCGAATCTTACTACTCGGACTCCTGCTTATACGAAAAGTCGAAGAGGCACCTTGATGAAGGAAATGAACAAGCTAGTACCAAAACGGCTACGGGATCTGAAGGACCCCTGACGATCTACCTCCAAGCTCGCAAACCGGGCAAGTCCGCACCCCTTACCGCCACTCTGCAGAAGGACACAATCAGCCTCTCGGCGCAAGAGGAACAAATGATAATCCGGCTGCCAAGGTCCGGCCCGGTGCCGAGACCCACAACGGGGCCACTGACAATCAGACTGCCGAGAGTCAGTTAACCCCAAACGAAGAAGCTCAATCCCTCCGATAGGCCACTGACGATACCCCTTCCCAAGAAGGGTCGTCACCCCGACGCAAGGTCTGACACTTCCAGCGAACCGGCCACTCCTCGCTCCACCTCGAGTGCCAAACTGGGGATCGCTAGTCTGCCAACAACTCCACACTCTGCCCCGTCAACTGAACCACTGACAATCAAGCTTCCTAGGTCGTCCTCTCCGTCTTCATTTACGTAGGGGATAGCCGAAGATGAACCAGGGCTAGCCAAGTATATGGCTACCCACACCAATGTCCCCTCCGCTGATGATGTAATTCCCCTAGAAAAGATACCTTACTTCATCAATAAAGGGTTATCTTTGAACTACATCGAGCTCAATAAGCTATGTACAATGTATGCTATGGAACACGGTATAGGCGCTCACCTACACACACAGGTGACAAATGTGTACACCGCGATCCAGCTTACTCCAGTAGAAGACGCTTACCGAATAATCGAGGGAGGAGATCATCCGATCATCTTCGGTCGGACGAACAATCCGTATCCCCTCACCATAGAAGAAGTCGACCTCGGGTCAGATGCCGGAAGACTGCTTCTGTATCTCTATAGCCCTCAATCCAAATATCTCATGCAGAAACAAGGGTATGATCTAGAGACGACGCCAGGATTGAACTACGGCACTGGACAACGATTACCTCTGAAGCCGCCAGTCCCGGCGGGCAAACCACGGAACTACTATAATAAAACTCGATGCGGGTTAGGATATGTAACGCCTACTACGACCCCTGAAAGTTCAGATGAAGAATGCGACTGGCAGTCACATTCATCCGGATCACAAACTTCCGACTCAGATACCAGCATCAGAGATGTATTCAGACAAGTCATGTCAGTCAACATGGCATTCGCCGACGCTTACGAGGAAGACGAAGACATCCCCAAAATCTTCGAGCTAGAGCCATAGGCCCAACAATTGGACGCACAATGGGAAAAACGGTTCGAACTGAGAGAACCTCCTACTAAAGATGAGGTCATACAAGTGGATCTCGGCAGCGAATCTTCTTCAAAACCGATTTTCATCAGTAAAAGCCTAACTGACGAAGAACGGGAGTCGCTGTTAGAACTTGTCAGAGAGTACATTGATGTGTTCGCCTGGAGCTATGAATACATGCCAGGGTTAAATCCTGAAATTGCTCTTCACAAACTCAACATTCGACCAGATGCGAAGCCGGTCAAGCAACAACAGCGACGCTTCCGTCCAGGCATCATAGACGCGATCGAAGCCGAAGTCAACAAACTGATAGCCAGCGGCTTCATCCGTGAAGAGCAACATCCAGACTAGGTCGCCAACATAGTACCCGTCCTCAAGAAGAATGGAAAGATTCGAATCTGCATCGACTTCCGCAACCGGAACGAGGCGTGCCCCAAAGATGAATTCTTCCTTCCTATCACAGACATCATGATCGACAATACCTGCGGCTTCGAACGCATGTCATTCATGGATGGCTTCTCGGGGTACAACCAAATCAAAATATCTCCTGATGACGAAAAGCATACTTCAATCCGAACACCAATTGGCACGTACTGCTACACAGTCATGCCTTTCGGATTGAAGAATGCCGGCACCACATATCAAAGAGCCATGAGCATCATCTTCAGAGACCACTTACGCAAGACAGTGGAGTGCTACGTTGACGATATAGCCGTTAAAAGCCGCTGCAAAAAAGACCATCTGCAGGATCTAAGGACGGTATTCGACCTAATACGAGCGCACAATTTGAAAATAAACCCTACGAAGTCCTTTTTGGGCGTATCCAGCGGAAAGTTCTTAGGCTTCATCATCACTGCAAAGGGTATCCATGTAGACCCTGAGAAGACAAAAGTAATCATGGAGATGGGTCCCCCGAGAAATCTCTGCGAACTCAGAGGCCTTCAAGGGAGGCTAGCTTATATCAGAAGATTCATTTCCAACCTCTCCGGGAGATGCCGACCATTCACGCACCTCATGAAGAAAGGAGTCTCATTCGTATGGGACGAGGAATGCCAGCGTGCTTTCGACAGCATCAAAGAATATTTGTCAAATCCTCCGGTCTTAGTAGCCCCAGTCCCTAGAAAACCATTCCTGCTCTATGTACGAGCAATAGAACACTCCTTCGGTGCCCTGTTGGCACAAAACAACGATGCAGGCCACGAACAAGCCATATACTATCTCAGCCGAATAATGGTTGGGCCAGAGCACCGATACACCGCTGTAGAGAAGGAATGTCTCGCCTTGGTGTTCGCCATTCAGAAAATGCGACACTATGTTACCGGACAAACGATACATGTGATCTCACGGGTCAACCCTCTCAGAGTCCTCATGACCAAACCAGGGGCACTTAGCTCTCGACTCGCCACATGGGCAATACTGCTGTCCCCTTATCATATGATCTTCGTCCCCCAAAAGGCAGTCAAAGGTCAAGCCCTGGCAGACTTTTTAGCAGCCCATCCAGGCTCGAAATCCTCTAGAATATACGAAGAGATTCCAGACGAGGTCGCCAACTCGTACACAACCTCTCACGAGGCTATATGGCGAATGTTCTTTGACGGTGCTTCAAGGACCGGACCTAAAGGCAATATAGTCGTCGGAGTCGGGGTAGTGTTGGTGTCTCCCCTTCCAGATTGGTGATCAACCGCGCCTATTCCCTCACAGAACCCTGCTCTAACAATGTGGCCGAGTATAACGCTCTGGTCATTGGCCTCCAACTTGCAAGAGAACTGGGGGTAGAATACCTTGAAGCATACGGCAATTCCCAACTAATCGTCAATCAGATCCGGGGTTCGTACGAAGTCCGCCACGAAGACATGATCCCTTATCACCAAATAGCGATCGATATCATCTCGTCACTTGAGGGGTTCTTCATCGAGCACGTCCCCAGACTCCGAAATATTGAAGCCGATGCCCTAGCTGGTCTTGCCGCTTCCCTAGCAGTTCCGAATTATGATCGCCAATCAGTGAAAGTGATAGGCCATGAACTGGTCTGTCCCAAAAACAATGTGCAATTCGTGGCAAGTTATTCCGCACAGATGATCGATGACGTCCCTATTCCCAGATTGGAGACAACCATTCATCGACTTCGTCGTCTACGACATCCTGCCCGAGAACCCAAAGGAAGCCACTTCCATCAGAAGGCGTTCTCTCAGATTCTTCTACGATACAGAGACGAAGATGCTGTATCGCCGCTCCTACGACGGATTATTACTTCGGTGTCTGTCAAACGCAGAAGCCAAAAAGCAGTACGAGAAGCTCATGACGGTGTCTGCAGGGCCCACCAGCCCGGCCCAAAACTACAAGATCGTCTTCGCCGAATGGGCTACTATTGGCCCACAATGGTGGCAGATGCGATCGATTATGCTAGAAAGTGCAAAGCTTGCCAAGTCCACGCGGACTTCATTCACCAACCATCCAAATTTCTACATCCGACAGTGGCGTCCTGGCCATTCGAAGCATGGGGAATGGATATCATTGGTCCAATCACCCCACCTTCCTCCCGAGGACATCGCTTCATACTTGCGATCACTGATTACTTCTCCAAATGGGCAAAAGCTGTCCCACTCGCAGAAGTTAAGACTTCAAACGTGATCAGCTTCCTTGAGCATCACGTCATCTACCGCTTTGGACTGCCCCGAAGGATCATCCATGATAATGGTCCGCAGTTTGCAAGCCACGTATTCTATCGATTTTGCGATAAACACCGTATTCAGAATATCACTTCGACGCCGTACAACACGGCAGCAAACGGGTTAGCAGAGGCGTTCAACAAAATGATCATCAAACTTCTCAAGAAGTTCGTCTCCTCCAACAAGCGCGACTGGAACGAGAAGCTCGGTGAATGCTTATGGGCTTATCGTACCACAGTTCGAACAGCCACTGGGAATACGCCATTCTCCCTAGTATACGGGAGTGAGGCAGTTCTCCCATTAGAGACTCAAATACCCTCACTCTGCGTCGCCCTCACTTATCAATTAACGACGAATGATAACTACCGACATCGACTGCAAGAGTTAGAGGCCTTAGATGAAAAGCGTCACATAGCTCAGTAAAGGATCGAGCTATACCAAGCACGCATCTCAGGAGCCTTCAATAAGAAGGTCAAAATCAGAACATTCCAAGTGGGTGATCTCGTGCTGGCAGTCCGGAGGCCGATGGTCATGACTCACAAAACCGTCGATAAGTTCCAGCCAAAGTGGGAAGGCCCATTTGTCATCGAGGCCGTGTTCTCCAACGGTGCTTACCGCCTCGCCAAGCAGAACGGAGACTTGCTCATGTTGCCCGTCAACGGCAAGTTCCTGAAGAAATACTATGCTTAAACAACATACTCCAGATCCTTGAGTCACGTACCCGCTGTTTTTTCAAATTTTTGAGTCACGTACCCGCTGGTACCACTGAACTCACTCCATAAATTTCTAGATTATTGAGTCATATATCCGCTGATACCCCTGAACTCACCCTCATAGTTTGCCAGATCATTGAGTCACGTACCTGCTAGTACCGCTGAACTCACACTCACCATTCTCCAGATTCCCGAGTCACGTACCCGCTGGTACCGCTGAGCTCGTACGCACAATATTCCAGATTTTTGAGTCATGTACACGCGTGTACCGCTGAACTCATGCCCTTCTTCCACAAAGATATCCCAAATTTCCAAGTCATGTACCTGCTGGTACCTCTAAACTTACACTTTGATTCTAACATTCATGGATTGTTGAGTTATGTACCCATCGGTACCCCTGAACTTACATCCTGGTAACTCTTTTGAAAGAAAGTCATGTATAACCATACCGCTGAACTTTCTTCCTATAAGAGATCCTCCCTCATGATCTAATACCTGCACTCCCAGTGCACAACAAAGGTAACGGGTCCACAAACTTCCAAGACGGCCATGTCCTCATTACCTCTGAGCCGTTCCACTTTCGCCAAAAACAAATCACCCCCTACGTAGAACTTCCATGTCCTCATTACCTCTGAGTTGTTCTATGTGCCCTCCTTCATTGAGCCCACTCCTGTCATGTCCTCATTACCTCTGAATGGAAAGGCTCCGTCAAAGAAACCTTCATACTTGCCATGTCCTTATTACCTCTGAGTAAGTATGATGACCCCCTTTTCGACCTATTATCTGTACCCACAACCGGAGTACGCCAAGGGTAATAGGGCCACAAATGTCCTCTGTTGACCATCAATATCCTCCGTCGAGTTCACTCCTGCCATGTTCTCATTACCTCTGAGTAGGAAGACTCTACGTTTAAAAAACCTTCCCACTTGCCATGTCCTCGTCACCTCTAAGCAAGTATGTCGGTTCCCCTTCATCCTATTATCCGTGCCCTAAACCAGGGTACGTCAAGGATAATAGGCCCACAAATATCCTCAGCTAAATTTCTCAGCAAAAATCTATCACCACATCAGGCCCCAGGAGCCCAGCTGCTCTACGGCATTCCTTTTTCTCAATACCGAGAGCACCCACGACCACTTCGCTATGGCTGCTTCAGGTACCCTGATCAAAACTTGTTACCTCTGCCTAAAACCAAGGTACGCCATGGGTAACAGGTCCATAAAATATATCCCCTATACGGGGGTAAACATCACCACAATATCACAAGCGCAGCAAGCAATACAAATGAAGGGTAGAATTGAAAGTACTCTTTATTTGAGGAAAAAAAAGCATTACATGTTTCGGGATCATGTCCCCTTCAGAAAGAAAGAAAACAGAAACAGAACAAGAGGAAAAATCCGATTATAGTTCTGCATTGCACAACTCCAAGAGACGATTTTTCACCAAGGCAGTCCCCCTATCAAGCCTCTGCTTAGCTCGACGCTCGGCTTCTTGGGATAACTGCTTTGTATCATTCAGAAGAGTATATGCCTGCCAGTTATCCTCCATTTTCTTGAGGGCAAGCTCTAGATTAGCGGAAGCCCTACTGTACTTTTCAACCTCCTGGATAGCAGTCTCTTTCTCAAAACGAGCGGTCTCAAGCTCTGACTCCAGAAAAGCCAGTTTTCTCTGGAGTTCAAGGATATGTTCCCGAGTATCGGCTACCCCGCGGGAAGCATCCGCTTCCCGAGTTGAGCAATCTTCAGTCCGACGGCTCCACTGGTCACGCAATCGAGTCAGATCCCGGCGCTTCAATATAGCCGGTTTAAGCGATTCCCGGGCAGCCATCACCTTCTCTACTGCAGTAATGAGAAAGTTGTGCTCTTGATTTATGGCCGCAGGTAGATCAGTCTGTTGCAACAAACGAAACTGGGCTACGAGACGATCAGCCTCTAATAGCTTCGACTCCAACAGCGCAGCCAATTCCCCTCCTCCAGGGAGTGTCTTAAGGATGGTAATCTGGCCTCCGGGACATCGACGGGCCAGAGTAAAGGGAGTCCCCCTTTCCACTGCTGCCTCGACCCCTCTCTTCAAATGACGATGGAAGCTAGCAACCACATCCTGTAATGCGTCGTCCAAAACCTCCGTAGAGGACGGCGTCAGAGGGAGAATGGAAGACGATATCAGAAGACAGCTTCAGAAGTTACTGCCCCCGCCACCAAGGAGGCAAATTCTGTACGGAATGATGCTTGGATGGCGGCTAACTCCTCTTCCGCCGCCCGAAGAGCCTGGATGCTCGGCATGGAGGAAAGGTTAACCCCCGAAACTACATTCGCAGAGGAGGACACAGGGGGCATCGCCTCTTGTCCCAGTTGCACTGCTACCCGGGACCCCGAGCTCGACCCAGACAAGGGCCCCTCGACACAGAGAGGCTCTGTCAGGCCCTCTCCGGTAGGGTACGACCTAGCAACATCAATCACTGGCAACGAAGGATTGAGATCTGAACATCCAAATCAACCATTAGTCGACACAATCTGAAAGAAAAAAATGACAAGAACATGTAGGCTTATTCACGAGATATGGTTCGATCTGTATTACCAGGGGAAGAGCGCGGAGACGACGGCTCGTTCACAGCCGGCGTAGTTTCCCCACCCACAGAGTCATCATGTTGGGGTTCGGACGTCTCAGGGACGGGCGCAGTAAAGCCCCCATCCCCGTGGGTTGAGGTTCCAGCACGATAGGAATCTTCGGTCGCAACTGGAAGCACCCCAGCAGCAATGATAGCGGTACACACGCCACTGACTAAATGAGATAGGACCGGGTCAGCCTCGGTAGTCGGGTCCTGAGGGGCAAGCTCACCCGACGCCTATAAAAGAACAAAAGAAGCAAATGATTAAGCCATAACATAGAAGAAGAAAGGAAACAACTGAACCCCAAATCACCTCAGGAACATCATCCATATCATCAAGAAGCAGCCTGCGACGTCTTACCGCAGCATGCTTTGTGGAGTGGGTTCGGTCATCTGCGGTAGTCACGCGCCTGCTTCGTTTACGCGAAGGGCCGGGTATTGCAGACGGTTGATCCTCCACCACCTCGTCAGACAAACTAGACGATTGACCCACGGCCCTTTCCACCTGTACGACAGGGGGTTGACTCCCAACCTCCTCGCTCGAAGAATGAGATGAGTCATCAGTATCCTGTTCGTCGTCTTCCTCGTCCGCCCTAGTGGACTCTGAGTCCGACACAGGAACCATGTTCGCCCCTCTCTTCCTCTTCTTGGACCCTTCTGGCTTTTCAGCCAAACCGGTGCCGGTGATGAAGCTATTATTCATATCAAAACTAACAGGGGGTTTGCTCGCCGCAACATGATAAAGCGCCACTATATACAAGATATCACCCTCTACCTTGGCATCAGGGAGTGAGAAGCTGGCTCGGGTATGGGTCGTATTATAATAATGCCAAGCCCGGACACCATCGAGCACACTGCCCTCGAAGCTCAAGCAAGCGCTAGGACGATCCAGGAACAATTGGCTATACCCGAATTGACGGGAAAATCTACTGGGCAGATAAGGCTTCAGGTATACTCTATTCCGGTAACGATACACCAAGTGCGCGGGACGGATGTTGCGTAACCAAAGAAGCATCTTCTCAGATAAAAGTTGGGAGGGGTCAACGCCATCAACATATACCCTCCTCACTTCGCCGGGGGTGAACTCAGGGAGAGATACGAAGAATTCGGGCCCATCAATTCTTGCCAACGCCCTCCGGCAAGCCGGCATGGTATCATATTCCCAAGCCTGATTACGATACCGGAAAAAAAAGGCGTCATCAACAGAAACGTTTTCATCAGGTCCCGGCCTCATCAACGACCGATAGTGCATCAATAACCACCCCATAAGGTAGTGGTATGGTAGCTCTATCCGTTCAAAGTCCATCGACACATCGTGAGCAATGACTTTGGATGAAAAGGCACGAAGGCGTGGTGTATGCTACACACCATGGCCGGGAGGAGCGCCAGTCTTACCTTGAAGACCAATTTTACAGCAGGAAGAATGAAATGGCGGCTGATCCTTTCTATAGAACCTGTGTCGCCCGAGACTACACAGTTGCGTAGCCATACCATCAAAAACCCGGCCAAGATCGCTTTATCAGACATCTTCCGGGTACCATAGTGGAAATAACTGAGGGAGTCAGTGCTACTCCCAAACCGGTCACGGGTAGACTTCGACTTCTTGACCTTTGACTTCATATCCTCCACCTCCTCCGGGGTTCGAGGAGTTCGAGACGAAACTTGACCGGAAGGACGCAACTTGAAAAGATACAAAATTCAGGCCTTGGTATGAGGAGCGTTCCCTTCTGAACTATTTACTTTCTTGATAGCCATCTGATGGCAGGCGCTGTGATGACACAACAGTTTTTGGTACACGGCAACGAAACCAGGAAACTGTCGGTCCAGTGCTTCGAGTTCTTCGTTTGTTGGTGTATACACTTCAAAAGCTTCACCTTCCCACGGCAATCTAGACACATTGTTCATTTCATGAAGAGCAAGCCCCAGTTCCCCTCCGGGGGCAAAGAAAGTTTCTGTACGCCGATTATACAGCTCCAATAGAGCCATAAATAAGGGCTTGTTAATGGGCAACCCGTAGCAGGTACCCCTGATGGCATAGTAGAGATCAATTTCCTGAAGGAAGTCCCCATACTGCCTCAAAATCCATGAGGTAAGATTAGTCCATGTGGGAATGGGGTTGATCCAATTTAGCAGCGACAACCTGCCTATGGGATAAGACCCCTTGTGAGCGAGCTGATTCAGAAACGTATCAGCTAGGGTGAAGGTAAAATTAGGGCCAGTTGTGTTTACAAAAGTGCCCGGAAGCAGCCCCATCACAGTCCGACTCATAGATTCCTTGCCCGCATATACTAAACCCGTACGTCTGTTGTAGTAAATTTTGCTCACAAACATTCCCTATTGGGTGGGAGTCAGGGAACCCACCATAGTCCTGCCCCGCGGGACCATGTTAAACCATGAGAGAGGATAATGCCGCTCCATCTCAGGGATATGAATCTCTATCCCGTCTACAAAAAAATTCCAGTGCTCTGAGACATCCAGCAATCTGGAGTTCTTTATGAAAAAGGCGTCCCCAAAGAGGAAAGCCGGTTTCAGAAATTCTCCATCCAACTTCTTCGAATTCATCATTGAACAAAGAAAGCGGAAAGGTTGTTTATTAATAGCAGCCACTCTCTCCTTAGGCTCATTGGCAGGTAGCTGACCCTCTATACGACGGATTAACTCGTCAAGTTGCACGTTTGCGGCATGCTGAGCTGGACCCACAAGGAGCTCCCCTGCTGGGTTGGTTGGGAGGTTCACTGAAAAAAAAGGAGAAGCAAGATTAAAAGATGGCTAAAACAAAAAAACTACTGAACAAAGAAGCTCTCGCCAGCCTATGCGGTTCAAGTCAATAATGTCTTATGCAGCCCCAGTCCAGTTGGGTCCCAAGAAATACAGTGGCGAGGAAGCCTATGCGGTTCGAGTCAATACAGTCTCATGCGGCCCAAATCAGATGGAAGTTCCATATGACTCTAACTCGATAGCTTATGCGGATTGGACGAATATACACAGTTCTAACAGAAGAACTCATGCGGCGCAAAATGCTATACAGTTCGGCCTGCTAAAAAACATATACAGCTCCGTTCAGAGGAGACTCTATGTGTTCAAATCCTTCTTCTACGGTTCAAACATGGGGCATTTTCCATACGGTTCGGGCATGAAAAAGTCATGCGGCCCATACAGCCTATGCGGCTCTGCCATTAATTTGGGAGGAGGCTTGTGCATAGATATGCAACAGAGCCATAGGTACTCAAGATCCAAATGCAACCCTTACCTTTAAAAGCTGGACGAACGTCAGAGGGCATTTCGGGTGCGTCACGCTCGACGGCTGACGAGGACGTCACCCTCTTACCCTTCGCGACAGCAGAAATAACTTTAGAAGACTTAGGAGCCATTGCTTCAGCGAGAAGACAAAGAAGATCAGAAAGGGAAGGCAAGAAAAAGAGTGAACGAAAGAGAAGGTAAAGAAGTCCCTCTGGCTAAAGTCACCCGTATTTATAAACAAAGACGGAGCGTTTCGATCCCCGTGCATACACGTAAACCGACTCTTCGGTTATCAAAAGAAGCCGCCGAAAATGAAGGCCAAGCTCCTCGGATCCCGCACCAAAAAGCGGCCTCTAAGAAAATCAACAATATTTAAGTGCTAAAAATTGCCATACGTGGCAAATAATGACGTGGCAAGAAGCTATGCGGCTGAATAGTCTCCTGCGGCTAAGTCACTTATGCGGCAGAGACACCTATGCGGTCAGAACTTTATATGCGGCTAGAAGAACACGGCCATGCTTCTTATTCAAAGTATTTCAATTTTTACAAATTGAAAACTTTGAAGGGGGTCCTGTAGAAGCATGGAAAATACTAAAGGAGATGATTCATGCGGCCAGGAAAGATACATACGGCTCAGGGGACTCATGCGGCTCAGGAAATCATGCGGCATAAGGAGCTATGCGGCCCAAGGCATTCCATGCGGCTCAGAGAACACGTGGCCTGATAGTGCTCCCCTCCAATCCATGCTACATTAATTGCTATGACGGCTGACCCCTCTGAAAAGTTGACAGCCCTAACACCAAAGCAGGTAATTATGGCTCTGCCATAATGATGAATCTCTAGGGAAGAGGAAAGAAATCTCTGACACAAATCCCCCGAGAGCCATAAAAAGCCACGTGGCCTTGCCACATGGGCATTCTTATGCGGCTCGCTTCTCATGCGGCTCAGAATAAATCCTATGCGGCTCAGGCCATAGGAGCCTCATGCGGTTCGGGCAAAGGACTTCCCATGCGGCTCAGAGTGAATCCATCCTATGCGGCTCAGGCCATGAAAGTCTCATGCGGCTCGAGCGAGGACTTCTCATGCGGTTCAAGAAGATCATGTCCATGCGGCCCAGGTGGATATATACTTATACGGCCCATGCACAAGGATTACTCCTCTATGGTTAGAAGACTCAAGTGAGGGCCACTGCCCACGCAGCCCTGACACGTGGGCTTAACCATATGCGGCTCACATTCATATGCGGCTCACATTCATATGCAGCTCACTAGTTATGCGGTCCTGATCCCCCCAACAGCCCCTAGGACACGTGTCCTAAATCGATTAATTCCTCAGATTTGCTGCCATTAAAGATTGGGTCAGATCCCAATAAATCTGGGACACGTGGCAGAAGAATAGATCTGATTTATTCGCAGATATCAGAAGATCAGTATAAGAAAGATTTATTCCAATCAGCATTAATTGCTCATGGGATTTGGTGTAATCTACACCTAATGGCCCAGATTCATCATAATTAAAACGAATGGCCAAGATGGACCAATCTCCAAGCCGCCGCCATCTCCAAGAGCTAATCATTGGCAACCCTAATGATCATATTTCACTATTATAAATAGCAAGGTGCCATTCCCTTGTAAGATAGACAATTTCAGAGAGAAAAATACGTATATACAGAGAGACTCCCCGATAGTCAGAGAAAAGAATATACAGAGAGAGAGAAAAGCCAGAAGAGCAACAGAGGAGCAAGAAGAGCATTTCTTCGTCAACGCCAATCATCTTTTCACAAGGAGCCAAGGCTGCATACCGATCGTCCAAGGAGTAAGGCAGGGCTGCCGTCGCCTTCCTGAGCCTCTATTGTCACCCCCCAGAATCTAAAATAAACAATTGTACTTAGACTACTGTACCTAGGTTTTCGTCCCTAGGCTTTCTTTGTACAAGCGAGTTTGTAACGTGAAGTAAAAGTTCGGTCCTCCGATAATTGTTCTGTTCTTTTATATTTCATGGCAAACAGTACCATAACTAACCATGACTAAGGCCAACTTAAATAGGAATTTCTAATTATGAATTTGGTTTAATTATCGTGCTAGTGGCCCACTAAAAGAAAATTTTTAATTTGTCGAAAATAATCCTAACCGGGAAAAGTGGTAGTTACAATCCCTCTCAAGTTTGGGCCTAGGTAATAGGCCCGTTGTAGAAAAAAAAATATCAAAACACTTTTGGTTGGTTGGGATGTTGGTTTAATGTATACTAAGCCCACTTGAAATAAATAAAATATATAATTTCTATTTTAAAAATAAAATCATCAATAATTGCTAAAATTTCTTCAATAATCATGTGTAACTAGTTATCCTGTTAATAAAACAAAATATTGATAATAAAATAATAATATTAGTGATACTTTAACTAGCTATAACTATGATTATATGTAGAGTAACTTGCAAAAATTTAAATTGGACAACAATAAATGCTATATTTATATATATATATATATATATATATATATATATATATATATATATATATATATATATATATATATGGCTTAAAAAATATATATATATATGGCTTAAATCCTACCCACCTTAGAATAATTTTGTCCTCGAAATTTAGGGTCATTAACAATCTGCTTGTCTCAAGAAATCCTAAACTTTTCTCGATTTCTACGAGTTCTCATCTGACTTCCTTTTTCCTTATTATGTACTACTCCCTAGGATCTAAACCCTCAATGTCCATAACCCTTTCAGCAACATGCTTCACCAGATATAAGATAATTCCTATGCCCTAGGCCTTCCCAAGGCCTTATTTTATTTACGCATGGGTGATTCAATCTTTAGTTTAAGTCTTGATACTCCTCAAATATGTGCATATCTTATTATTACTTAGCCATCGATTAAACTATTTTCATGGTCAATCCCAAATATTTGAAAATTCAATTTAGTACTGAAATCAATGGTCTCTATTGCTAAATATTTATAATCTTCGAGGATTACTCGGCATTAATACCTTATCCTTTATCCTCACTACTACAAGCTCCCCTATTATACATATTTATATCTCAAATCCAGTTTGTCAATGAGTTCTCTCCTACCCTGTTCTAGTTAACTCGCCATCAATTATATCGATATTGCCCCAAGCCTAAAGGTTATCGAGGTTCATTTCACACAAGGTATATCTCTCAAGTCTAGTTACGATAAATCTTGATAGAATTCTTTATCATTATGGAGTAATTTAAGTAGTCTTAGTATATGCACATCTAAGGATATTTCTTAGTCTCGGTATATGATATTCATAATAATGTGCAGTCTATAACTCTATTTTACGTACTAATTTATCAACCCCATTATCAATAGTGAATCATCAATTCCAATTGAGTTGTAGTTTTTATTTTCAAACGCAACTACCAAGTTGTCACGCCCCAGTACCGAAATATGGAGACGGACTAGGCCAGCTACCCCATATGAGGTATGAAGACATCATACGGCGATTGTGGTTGTCAAGAGACTAGGGGGTGCATGCTATAATCAAGTATCCTAGGGTCAAACATAGCATCTATGTCTCAATCAATCAACCAAGAAGCAGTAATAATGATCATACAAGATAAAGCAGCAAGGCATCCCCGGCGCTTCATTAAAATGATTCATGAGTCTAGCTACACAAAATTATGAGCTAGTACCGAGAGTCAATAGTACATAACCGTAGTCAGCTGCAGTCTGATTTAATTACAATTATGTAAACGGAAACTAATGTCCAGAACAATCAGCTAACAGATGCCGGTGGCTAAACACCAAGTACAAAATGAAAGATAACAGAGCGTGAAGAAGAAACCCACTCATGGTCCCTGGCACCCAAGCTTCTGGTGTGCGCCATTGTTCGGGTAGAAGGCTGGATCCTCTGGCGCTACTACAAGATCTGGCCAAACAAAACCAGCGGGGTTAGGCCCCGAATAGCAAGTACCATAAGGGAGCACATAATGAATAAGATAAAACCCAATGAGTAAATTAAGACCTGGTTTAAGAGTTATAGGCTTATACCATATCATCAAGACAATACGGCACCCTTACAACCAAATAAGGACAAACGGTGCCAATATCGCGCTGAGATAAGATACATACTATAACCATGATCAGGTTAAGGGCTTCTGGTCGCAACTTCGGTCCATAGCCTATCACAGCACAATAGCCCAACCCAACAGCCAAACAAGGACATCGGTTGGACCACGCACCACGATAGTCCATGTTTCTCAGTTACTAACAGAAGAAACATATCACAAGCGAGTCAGTTTACAAGCGGCCAATCAATCCTACGCTTTCTGTGACTTGCCTGGGTTACCCCGGTAATGCATCTAATATAGGAATCCTTAGATCATATCATATCCAAGCAAGACTAGCTGAACCAATTTAATACAAGCACGTACTAAATGTACCAGTCCCTCGAAAGGCTACCGTGCTAAGACAAGCAATAACAGTTCTAGCTCTCCTATAGAGAGAACTGGCTCGGCATTCACTAACCAGATACTGCACTCCACTAGTGTGGATGACTATACAGTATCCGTGGTGGCCAGCCGGTACGTTAGGACATGGCCTAGGGTGGCTGGTAACGTACAATCTTGGGATTCTGTTCCTTCCAATGATGCTACCAATTTAAGTTGCTTAGATTAACCCTATATTGATCTTGGAATCACATGTCGTAGTCACATGGTCATTCTCCTAAATATCGTACCATAGTACATGTACCCTAAGTATAATTCTACATTCGGCTCAAAGAGTCCCAAATTTTGATCCATGTTTAGTGTAATGCATCAAGCAAACATTCAATATACCACATCCATATTACTGACCAATGACCATGACTGTGCTGGAGAGGATGCATGTATTGATATATAACACGAACGATCACTTAGCACGAAGAGTTACACCTCAGCGCACTCATTAATAGAACCGTAGTGCATGCAAATATTGTAGAAAAGGTACCGGCACGTATACAGGTATTCAAGTTAGAAACACCGTCAAGTTAGGAACAAGGTCAAGTCAGAAAGTCACATAGACCCCTCGTGACACAGAAGTCACATAGGACACATAGGCTGGGTCTTCTCAAAGGACACAAGGTCGGGACAATAAATCAAAGTCAAATCAATAAACTCATCAAAAATAGATAAAATATCAAATCATAAAATCAGCGCATGGGACAAGTCATGCGCATGATAGAGAAATCAAAAAGTGTAAGGTCCAACAAATAGACGCTTAGGTCACGTGTTCTCATATGCCATAGGCACATCAGGTCAGGCTAAGCAAAGAAGGCACACGAGCACATAGAAAAACATGTACCGGGACAATATGGTGCACGGTGCACGTGGCACGGGCCCACGGCGTGCGGAGAACAGGCACACATCGTATGGGGAACGAGCGCAGGCGCACGGCCACAAAACTGGCCCACGACGCACAAAGAATGGGTACATGGTGCGAGGGCGCTTAAGCGTACGAGGCACGGGAATGCGGCGTGCGTGGCACGCTGCACGCGCGGACAAAACTTTCCACGGCATACGAAGTACGGAAGTACAGCACGCGGCAGAAGAAACGCGGAGGCGCACGGTGCGCGCAATTCATAGTACGAGGCCACGATGCACGGAGCGCGGATGCACGGCTAGCAGGCGCGTGGCAGAGAATCGTGCAGGTGTGCAGCACGCAAAATGTACAGCACGCGGCCACGGTACACGTAGCGCAAGACTACGGTACGCAGGCATGTGCCACGCGAAATGCGCAGGCACGCGCCGCACGAATCGTACAGGTGTGCAACGCATGGCCATGCTGCACAGAACGTGAGACCACAGCATGCAGGCGCGCGACAGAGCATCATGCAGGCGCGTTGTGCACGAAATATGCAGTACACAGCCACAAAGCACGGACGCACGACGTGCAGGCGTACGAAAGACAATCGTCTAGGCGCGTGGCGCACAAAACGTGCAGCACGCGGCCACGACGCATGAAGCACGAGACCACGACGCACGGGATGCGGATGCACGACACGCGGGCACGTGAGCGCGCGCAGAATGGTCATCATCCCACACTACACCAAAAAGGTCTTTTTGGAACACTAAAATTTCGTTCCAAATAATTTTAGGCACACCTATATTCCGTGCCTATTTATGGGCTGCCAGATTTGTTGGAACGGAATAAAGGCGTTCCAGTAAACATTTATTGGATGCTTTTATGGTGTTCCAATATTGGAACACCAATAAAGCGTTCCAAAAAAGAGTTCCAACAAAACCTTACAAATTACTTTTTCCCTACTTATTGGAACGGCTAAAAAGAGTTCCAATATTGGAACACTAGAAAGGCGTTCCTAAGAAAAACATACCAGGATATTTTTTGCGTCAAATTTTGGAACACCTAAAAAGTGTTCCAGATTTCATATATATATATATTTATATATATATATATATATATATATATATATATATATATATATATATATATATATATTTTAATATATATATATATATATATATATATATATATATATATATATATGGAAGCGGATCATTTGAAATGGCACACGTGTAGCTTCAAATAATATATAGCAAGCATAAGTACCATGACTTACAGAACCTGTAGCACTCCAACAAATTTTATAAAAAAGAATAACAATTGATAAAAGCAAAGGTATATAGAATAATAAATACATGCAGAATAGAAAAAAACAAAGATATATAGAATAATAAAGTCAAAATGTCTTACATAAGTATTTCATGTTTAATACAACCTTACTAAATTAACTATCATGCTAAAAAAATTATACAAGAGTTGTGAAAATAATTTGAGCAACAATTTTCTCCTCGTTCTCTTATTCCTCATAGCTATTCAAATAGTTGGGAAAATAATTATACGGAATTTTATTCCTCATTCTCTTATTGCCTTCCTCTTAGTTGTCACGGTTGCTTCAAGCTTTGTGACATCTCTCATTGTTGGGATGGCCATTAAGTCTGCAAAGTCGAAAGATCACAAAAACAAACATTTAGTAGAGAAAAACAATTCAGAAGAGAGAAAGGAGTTGTTGCTTTTATAAATGAAGTCAAATTAAAAATATTGCTTCACATAACACCCCGTTTTGATGAGAGTTGTTGGGTAATGATCACTACAACAAAAAGACCTATTAATGATGCTTTTCCTCACTTATATATGTGAACTGGAACTTTGATTTAATTTTAAAAAATTTACACTAAGTTTGTAAGAGAATGAACATTGTTAATTCTAGGGCTGGTAGCTACTTGGTGTCTGTATTGGCCCTGAGGTTGAAGACAAGGTTACGTGCAGATTTTTCTTTTACTTGCGCTAGTCCAGATGTAAATCTTAGTAGATGATACTGAGGTGACATCTTTGAATTTTAGGTGACGTCTAGAAAAGACCAACAACAGTATTGGACACGGCACGATGAACCTTACAGGTTTGTGCCTGTTAAAGAGTTTGCAGAGGCATTCCATTCCTTCCATGTCGGTCAGGACATAGGAAAATAACTCTCAACCCTGACTGTTGTTGTTGTTGTTGTTGCAGGGACTTGAAGTAGGCAGGTCCTAGCTTGGCCTTGGCTTGGCAAGGCCTGTTGCTTAGGGGGAATTTCTCCCCTGTTGCAGGGTGATTCCTACACTAGGCAGGCCTTGTTTTGGTCCTGGGACAACAGGTTATGGCAGGGGGTTTTCTGCCCCAGGTTACACTGTCTGGTTGTATTGGACTAAAGTTTAGGGAAGTACCTCCAACTTTCACTCTCTGTCCAGATATGTACCTGTCATTCATTTTAAACCATATATACCGTGAACTTTCTGTCGTATTTCAGGTGAGTACCTGCTGTTAACCTTTGTCCAATATGTTCGTCACATCATCAGCATTTGATCATTCCAGGACATATTTGTCCTTGTTGAGAAGCTTTTCTCTTAGGTTTTTAAAAATGAGGATAAAAGCACCTTTACTGACTGGTTAAACCATTTAGGTAGCAGGGTGCAAATAAAATTATAGGTATCTGATATAAAATATGTAATGGAATTTTTATATGGACAACAAAAAGAGTGTATTTTCTGTGTAGTTTTTAACCTCACATTTGTTTGCACTGGAAGACAAGATTGATTGGAACATATATGATTTTTCTAGTGTCTTTATCCTCAAATATAGTCCTGCTCTGGGTGTGGCTTGCCTCTTCTACTCATCCTTTTCTGATTATACTGTTATGGAGCGATTAACATGGTGATGCTTCTAAATCATATGTATTAGGAGGGAATATTTAATTTAAAGATGTTAATATGACTCTGTCTTAAGTTCATTCTTCACATCATTATTGTACATCAATTTTATTATTTTACCAAAGTGGGAGCCTCGTGGCAGTGACATGCCCTTCTTTAGTCATTAACTATTTTTTGCAAGGGGAATGCATATTTCATGTGTCATTGAGATTAATCTATTTCAGTAAAGCAAAATGGCATCATCTTGCCTCTTGATCTTAGACCATTTTCTAGTCTAGGATATTTGCTGACAATTACTGTACGTACTAGAAAATGGTTACACGCCCCCCTATTTGTACTAGGTGGCCTTTGTTGAGTCATGTTCAAAAGTTGGCAGTATGCCAGTATGGCTGTCAAGAATTTGAAAAGTTTTCTAAAATGAAAGAAAATAATACTTTCTTCAACAAATTGTATTCTTCTATAGTAGTTCATTTAACATATTGGTTTAAAAAAGTCGCCTGTTGTTGCAGGTTGAGACTGAATTTGAGGAACTATGGAATGATGGTAAAGTACCTGGTTGGGAAGGAAAAATTTTGGAAAATGGAAATACTTCATCCCAGGAGTCTGTTATCGATCTTGATTACTACAGTACTGCGGAAGAGCTGCTTGTAGTGGGACCTGAAAAATTAAAAGAGATTAGTGATCTTAACACTTTTTGTTCCTTTATCTGTTAGCAAGATCCAGCTAACTAGGATATCATTTGCAATTTAGCTTAGCAGATAACCGCTGATAGTCAGAGATTGTAACTAGAGACGATGTGATTTATTCGATCCATGTGTTAAAAATACCAAACAACATGATCTTAATTTGTACATGTTTTAGAACGTGGAGAACTATGTTGTTAGTATCTTGAGATACACGATACATATCTAACGATTCAAGATACAATACAATATACTACCATTTTGGTTGATCCGGTATGATACGTATTGGCCGATAGGTTATATCGTTTCTTACCTGAGTCATATAATGCACTACGTAAGAATTTGGATTTGGAACTAGATAGAACTTACACACATGTGATAGGGGAAATACAGGACAGTAGAGTGTGGCCTGCAGGCATGGATTACACAGGCAGATAGTGGCATTGTGTAGTGAGTTAGCATGTGTTGTGGGTATGTTTACATGAGAATGGTAGCAGGGAATGGAAGGTAGCTGTGTTAGGATTTGAAGAGGGGGATAAATAGGTAATATGCATACGTAATTCTTATCTACAGGGCAGTGACTGAGTGGGAGGTTGTTTCCTGCGCAGGCCAGGAACCTATGTGTTCCCTGTGCGAGTGTCAAGTGTGCTAGGTCCTTATATATATAAGCCTGAAGACAACATCACTAGAACTTTCCCATTTATATTCAGTTTCATATACACAATCTTCTTACATCTATTCAATATTATTGGCTTGATGACATTAATAACAGATGATCAAACTATAGTTCGCAGTATCGGTCGATACCGATCCGATACGGCCGATACCGATACGGTTTGACATGTCCCGATCCGATACCGACCGATACCCGATACTGTCTGATACAGACATTGGGGCTCTCTTTTTCGGTCAATTCGGGAAAGAAAATTGAACGAAAAAGACCAATCAACAAGGGAGTAAAAGCATAGAAGGTTATAAAAGCATGTAAAAGAAGAAAACTTATCTATCATATGTAAATCAGTCGGTAAGGGTGACTACTATTTCATTCAATTTCAAAACTACTAAGAAACAACACTGGAAATATTAAAATTATGCCTAAATGTATAAAATATATTTTCTAAAATGTTAATAAGTTATTAATAATTATTTGCTTTCAGATACCAAAAAATTCGATACTCCGTTCCGAAACCTCCGATATTGCCGATAGGCCCGATACTTTCGATCCCTATACTCATAGGAATGGTCCGATACCGATACTTTCAACCTTGAAGTAACCAACATAGCACTGATTTCTTTTAGCAGATATGGATATTATTGGAACACAGAAAATAATCCCCTTATTTGGTTAAGCAAATAAGAAATAGGACCACATACAGATAATAGATATAGATATTACTAAGTAAAAGAGCATTAAAGTGCAATAGGCTTCTGCTAATGCAGTGCCTAGGAAGAGTCAAGATCTAAAGCAGCCTTGAGCCCATTTATGGAGAGGTTTTTCCGTGGACCGTGACTCAAACTCGCCTCGCAGATAAAAACGCCAAAGCTTACCCTCGAGTCAAGTGACGCCCTCATCATCATCATATATATATATATATATATATATATATATATATATATATATATATATATATATATATATATAACAAGTCTGAAATTAGAATTTTAGAAGTTCAACCTATAGCTCGGAATACGATACAATTTAGGCTACCTTGAAATAGTATATCAGTTATTATTTGGATCATCCGGATTAGAAAAAGAAAAAAGTTATAATCTTTTAACCATATTTTAAACAGGCATGAAGTGGATATTCAATACGCTGGAATATGGATATAAAGTTAGATCCAAATAGGACTATTCCCTTTATGTTAGACACCTGAGATGATGAAACTTCCCTAAACTCATTTCTTGGAGAAAGAAACTTGAAAGAACACACACTAAAACACTTATGAACACTGGTAGCTCTTTGCCTAACTGGTTATGTTGTTAGGTTTCAAGAACCAATTTTAGAACACAGACTGAATCAATCAAAGATCCAATGCTTTGAAATACTGGAACTTGAATTAAATGCCATGATAAATAACCAACTGATCCTAAATGGTAGGATCATAAGGCTGTCAAAAATGATATGACTATGCAGAGATACTACAAGTTAAAGGTTTATAGTGTTGAAAAGATGATAGGCCTAGATAGTTGAATAAAAAACCTACATACAGAATTAGTATATTGCTTAGATAGCCAAGAAGTGCAGATAACACTAGGAACATGAAACCCATCAGTGTGATCTGCAAGACAATCAACAATTTGTCTTATATATAAGCATGTTATGCAAATCTGTAATAAGGTAGAAAAAAGAAATGGAATAATTCTCACCAGATTCGGTCTGAAGCCCCCAGCAAGATTCATAAACAAAGAAACAAGATCATATCAGAGAGATCCAGGAAAAAGCCAAATGCTAGCAGTTTATTCAAACATTTCTGCTCAAAATAATTCAGGTATGCATATGTAAAACAAAAAACAGTTTCTTCATTTGTGCAAAGATGCTATTATAAAGATGCTATTATAAACAGAAAACAGTTTCTTTATTGTTGGTAAACTAATCAGTAATTGGTGACTAGAGTATTGCTTGATAGAACAAAGATGCTACCAAAAAATGGCATCATCTTGCCTCTTGATCTTAGACCATTTTCTAGTCTAGGATATTTGCTGACAATTACTGTACATACTAGAAAATGGTTACACGCCCCCCTATTTGTACTAGGTGGCCTTTGTTGAGTCACGTTCAAAAGTTGGCAGTATGCCAGTATGGCTGTCAAGAATTTGAAAAGTTTTCTAAAATAAAAGAAAATAATACTTTCTTCAACAAATTGTATTCTTCTATAGTAGTTCATTTAACATATTGGTTTAAAAAAGTCGCCTGTTATTGCAGGTTGAGACTGAATTTGAAGAACTATGGAATGATGGTAAAGTACCTGGTTGGGAAGGAAAAGTTTTGGAAAATGGAAATACTTCATCCCAGGAGTCTGTTATCGATCTTGATTACTACAGTACTGCGGAAGAGCTGCTTGTAGTGGGACCTGAAAAATTAAAAGAGGTTAGTGATCTTAACACTTTTTGTTCCTTTATCTGTTAGCAAGATCCAGCTAACTAGGATATCATTTGCAATTTAGCTTAACAGATAACCGCTGATAGTCAGAGATTGTAACTAGAGACGATGTGATTTATTCGATCCATGTGTTAAAAATACCAAACAACATGATCTTAATTTGTACATGTTTTAGAACGTAGAGAACTATGTTGTTAGTATCTTGAGATACACGATACATATCTAACGATTCAAGATACAATACAATATAATACCATTTTGGTTGATCCGGTATGATACGTATTGGCCGATAGGTTATATCGTTTCTTACCTGAGTCATATAATGCACTACGTAAGAATTTGGATTTGGAACTAGATAGAACTTACACACATGTGATAGGGGAAATGCAGGACAGTAGAGTGTGGCCTGCAGGCATGGATTATACAGGCAGATAGTGGCATTGTGTAGTGAGTTAGCATGTGTTGTGGGTATGTTTACACGAAAATGGTAGCAGGGAATGGAAGGTAGCAGTGTTAGGATTTGAAGAGGGGGATAAATAGGTAATATGCATACGTAATTCTTATCTACAGGGCAGTGACTGAGTGGGAGGTTGTTTCCTGCGCAGGCCAGGAACCTATGTGTTCCCTGTGCGAGTGTCAAGTGTGCTAGGTCCTTATATATATAAGCCTGAAGACAACATCACTAGAACTTTCCCATTTATATTCAGTTTCATATATACACAATCTTCTTACATCTATTCAATATTATCGGCTTGATGACATTAATAACAGATGATCAAACTATAGTTCGCAGTATCGGTCGATACCGATCCGATACGGCCGATACCGATACGGTTTGACATGTCTCGATCCGATACCGACCGATACCCGATACTGTCTGATACAGACATTGGGGCTCTCTTTTCCGGTCAATTCGGGAAAGAAAATTGAACGAAAAAGACCAATCAACAAGGGAGTAAAAGCATAGAAGGTTATAAAAGCATGTAAAAGAAGAAAACTTATCTATCATATGTAAATCAGTCGGTAAGGGTGACTACTGTTTCATTCAATTTCAAAACTACTAAGAAACAACACTGGAAATATTAAAATTATGCCTAAATGTATAAAATATATTTTCTAAAATGTTAATAAGTTATTAATAATTATTTGCTTTCAGATACCAAAAAATCCGATACTCCGTTCCGAAACCTCCGATATTGCCGATAGGCCCGATACTTTCGATCCCTATACTCATAGGAATGGTCCAATACCGATACTTTCAACCTTGAAGTAACCAACATAGCACTAATTTCTTTTAGCAGATATGGATATTATTGGAACACAGAAAATAATCCCCTTATTTGGTTAAGCAAATAAGAAATAGGACCACATACAGATAATAGATATAGATATTACTAAGTAAAAGAGCATTAAAGTGCAATAGGCTCCTGCTAATGCAGTGCCTAGGAAGAGTCAAGATCTAAAGCAGCCTTGAGCCCATTTATGGAGAGGTTTTTCCGTGGACCGTGACTCAAACTCGCCTCGCAGATAAAAACGCCAAAGCTTACCCTCGAGTCAAGTGACGCCCTCATCATCATCATCATATATATATATATATATATATATATATATATATATATATATATATATATATATATATATATATATATATTCTTTATATATATATATATATATATATATATATATAACAAGTCTGAAATTAGAATTTTAGAAGTTCAACCTACAGCTCGGAATACGATACAATTTAGGCTACCTTGAAATAGTATATCAGTTATTATTTGGATCATCCGGATTAGAAAAAGAAAAAAGTTATAATCTTTTAACCATATTTTAAACAGGCATGAAGTGGATATATAATACGCTGGAATATGGATATAAAGTTAGATCCAAATAGGACTATTCCCTTTATGTTAGACACCTGAGATGATGAAACTTCCCTAAACTCATTTCTTGGAGAAAGAAACTTGAAAGAACACACACTAAAACACTTATGAACACTGGTAGCTCTTTGCCTAACTGGTTATGTTGTTAGGTTTCAAGAACCAATTTCAGAACACAGACTGAATCAATCAAAGATCCAATGTTTTGAAATACTGGAACTTGAATTAAATGCCATGCTAAATAACCAACTGATCCTAAATGGTAGGATCATAAGGCTGTCAAAAATGATATGACTATGCAGAGATACTACAAGTTAAAGGTTTATAGTGTTGAAAAGATGATAGGCCTAGATAGTTGAATAAAAAACCTACATACAGAATTAGTATATTGCTTACATAGCCAAGAAGTGCAGATAACACTAGGAACATGAAACCCATCAGTGTGATCTGCAAGACAATCAACAATTTGTCTTATATATAAGCATGTTATGCAAATCTGTAATAAGGTAGAAAAAAGAAATGGAATAATTCTCACCAGATTCGGTCTGAAGCCCCCAGCAAGATTCATAAACAAAGAAACAAGATCATATCAGAGAGATCCAGGAAAAGGCCAAATGCTAGCAGTTTATTCAAACATTTCTGCTCAAAATAATTCAGGTATGCATATGTAAAACAAAAAACAGTTTCTTCATTTGTGCAAAGATGCTATTATAAAGATGCTATTATAAATAGAAAACAGTTTCTTTATTGTTGGTAAACTAATCAGTAATTGGTGACTAGAGTATTGCTTGATAGAACAAAGATGCTACCAAATAATCAGAGATAGTATCAAAACAATAGCACAAACTAGTTTTTTAACCACTTGAAAAGAAAATTGAGAGTGAATTAGCTTACCATTTTCTTCAATAAATGACTCAAACCCTTTTCAGATTGGTCCAACATCCTCATATACCATTTGTTTGAAATGTCTCCAGCACCACAAGAAATAAAGAACACAATTTAGATAAGTATGATGTTAATAGCCTCAAATGGGTAAAAGGAACAACTCAGAGATTTAAGTATGAACTAAAACAAACAAATAAAAACCTAAATTATGGTGAACTCACGAGTTTCCAACACCATTGCAGAAAATAAGCACACTAAAATAAAAGCATGTCCAAATGGATAAGAAACAAAGGATCTGAAGGATGCTTTTTCAACTAATAACAACTTATGTCTATAAAACGACAAATATTCCATTATAAGTCATAATTTCGAATATAAACAATCCAACTCCGAAGCCCAGAGAGTCTATCGATGATGTCTCGAGAGACTAATCCTCTAAGGGGGTGAAGAAAGTCTATGGCAGTAGGGATTTGGAATGATATTATCGTCATGGAAGACATCAGAGAATTTTCAATTTGAAGTCCATTGGTCCTACTTCTTTTAAATTATTCTTTGAAAAAAGCTTCAATATTTTTGGACAGAAACTTGAATCAATAATAAAAAAATCACTACTAACAAATGTGGGTCCTTCTCTTATTAGTTGTTGATGAAGGGCTACTGTCACTTAAGTCTACCAGGAGCACATCACAAAGAAATTATAGTTTCTTTCCAGGTATGAATCAATTTCCATGTCCTAGTAATAATAGATCCACATCCACTGTTGGAGCGAAACAAACGAAAGTCTTTTGCTTATTGATGTTTCCTTCGACAAAGCTATATGTTGAATCATATTCTTCAGTTCTCGTCAAATGTAAAAAAAGCATCAAAAGGAAATATACCAATATATGCAGAACTCAAAAGAAATATCAAAACACAATAGAATCGCCACCTGTAAGCATCAAGACACAAATAGAGAAGCCTGCCGGGATCAAAACTTCCCTAATCCTAGTTTCATGATCATCCATCCATGGATGAACTGGTCGACTTCCATGGAAAGAAATAAGCACATGATCCAAACATGAAAGAATTAAAAAAACCCAAAATTAGGAGCTACAGATGGGGGAAGGACCTCCTTCTTGTTGTGTTCGTCGACGGCGAAGCACCGAGCTCTTCGACCTCGAGGCTGTTCTCGGTTGTTCAGTTCTTCTCCATCTTCGTTTAAAGTGGCAGGATAGGGTTCTAGGGTTAGTGTTTGGGCAAGTAAGGGTTTGCGATTTATAAGGAGGAGAAGAGATTTTGGGGTTCTCTTATCTCTAGAAGAGAAGAATGAGAAGAAGATGATTGATTAGGGTTTCGGCGGAGGGATTTGGTCCCTACGATTTTTCATTCCCGCCAGAGAAAAGATTTGGGGATGGGAGTATGTGTGCCAAATCGGAGAAAAATGGACTATACGCTTTGTTAAGGTCATGTGAACTAAATGTTTATGATTTCAAATGGTTTTGGAACGGTTTATACGTGTCCCAGACAAAAAAAATTATTAAAAATAAAAAAAAGAAATACTTGGAACATTTTTTTATATTTGGCACGCTTTTTGCCCGTTCCGAAACCTAGGCACATTAATTAGGTGTTCCAAATTGAAATACACCTAGTGTTCCTAATTAGCTATTTTGGTGTAGTGCCAGGCAGCAAGCTTTTGGCCATGGAGTTCTCAAAACTTCTAATGTCCATAACTTGAGCCATAGGACTCGAATAAAAGCCAAAATTAAATAAAATCAAATTCTCTACAACATGGAACAACTATATTTCGAAAACAACCAAGTTTGATAGTTTAAAACCACAAAAATCCATAAAATTCTAGTTTTAGAAACTTAGATATACACAAAACTAGCAATTATAATCAAAAACTCCAAGAACTAAACTTGTAGAGAATGAAAAGATGAACAATCTAGACTAATAATATCAAAGAAATAAAAATTGCAAGTGGTCTCTTATTTGTGCATGATGTACTTGCCTAAAAAGTTGTTGAGGGAAATGAATTAAAGAGTGAATGAAGAGAGAGAGAGTGTGGAAGAGGTTATTTATAGTGGGTGAGGGTTTGCTCAACTAAACCCTAATCTTTAACATGACCTAGCCATATGACTAATGACATGATAAATGCTACATGATACAACTAATCAAATTAATTAATTAAATAAAACTTTAACCACAACACGGTCCAAAAATTCTATCATCGAAGCTGTGAGCCACACCTACAACCAAATAAGGACAAGGGGTGGACACTAATTCGCGACGAGATATTTTTCTATGCCATGGCCAGTTGCAAATACAGGATACATGTAATCAAAATACAGGTGCCAGATACCATATATAGAAAAAGCAAAAATTTATGTGTTTCGGGAACGGGAAGTGACACAAGTATCTATCCTAATAGCTGCATCTTTAGTTACCCAAGCATCCATAGAATCAATTATATCAACAATCTATCTATAGGGCCTAGTTAATCTAGCCATCAACCATGCATATGCTCAATCCTTAAGTCGTAAGTATACTATCCAACTTCTCTATATACAGCTAAAACAATCATTGTCTCATAATATATAATATCAACAATAATCTCCTTCAGTATAACGCCCCAGTCCCAAAATACTTAGGTCTAAGCACGCAAATATGTCAGCTGCATATATACGAAGAATACCCCAATATATGAAATTCTCGTATATATACATAAGCTGTAACCATAAAATCACATGCCAGATGTATATAAACTAAATCTCATCCAAAGCAACATAGAAGATATAAGAAGTCCAAATATGATAAATAACGAGTCAATGATATAGCCGGGTGGACATACCCACACCAAACAGCTATGAATGTGTCTCAAATCAAATAGAATCCAGCCTCCTCAAATAGACAATAAAATAAAAGATAGATGTCCACTAAAATGTCTCAATGAATAAAGTTGAACTAAATGCCAGCAGGGAATGCTTCGTCATCGATGTATGAAGGATCCAGTGCCTCCATGTACTCCTACGAAAAATCATCTAACCCTGGAAAGATAACCAGGTCCTCAGAGGGACGTAACAAGATATTAAAAAAATACCATATCATATAAACTATGATATATAATAGAAAAGAAAGGGATGCATGCAATAGGGTGCCTACCAGTTCTACAGTGAAAATACAGTTAAGAACAAACCTTCAACGCATAGGCACTCTGGCTACAGGAACTTAGTATGGTCCTACCAGGATACCAGTGGACAGCCGATTATGCAAGTATGTATCCTATATGTGACTTACAACTCGTGATGATCATGTGTCAAGGCCGTATGAGGTATACCAATACCTCATCATAACTAGGTGGTCACTAGGCTAAGTTAATGTAATAGAATAAAACCAAAAGCAGTAAAACGACCGATGGAGTCACTTGAACCCAAGTATGACTTGGACGCACAGTGATATAATACTAACAATAGATAAGTAATGCTGAATATAAATAACTAAAAATGAGAATAAGTAAATCACATAGTAAGGTGGCAAGGTATCTTGCCTGGCGGTGCGGAAATGGCAATCCAACAATCAAGTACGTCGGTGGTGAAATCTCAAAATCCACGAACGGCTCCGGATGCTGAAACAAACCTTAAGAACATTTTCGGTGTAAAATATATATCTAGGAAACGTCTGTCTAAAAGTCTAATTTTGGAACATGGGCAAAATCATAATTTCGGGTCAAAACGATATCTGCCGTTGGACCCATTTTGTACCGAAATGCGTGCCAATGTCTATGGTCTCTAAAGTCATCAAACTACATGTTTACGGGTCTAATTTGAGAAGAAGAACCCAGCCGTATGTCCAAAGTTAGATTTCGGGGGGGGCGTGCACAATTTTGCCCGTTGGATCGGATCGCGGGCCCGTCAAATAGGCGTTCCGGTCGACCTTCTCAGAATCGGACCAAACTTAGCATATAGGACCAAAATTTCGTTAGGGTCCTGTTGGCACAGGTTTTGTCTCGATATGACGAACGTACACGGAGTTATGGCCAAGTTTGGAAAAGGTCGATACGGGAGTATCTCGACGGATACGCACTGATTTCGTCGCGCACGCGCAACAAAATCGAGTTCTGTCAGTTCCCACACGTCGGCAACATCTATACGCGCCTTTCGATGCATATAGTACGCAACCATGTCACCCAGTTTGTTGGGGCGTACGCCGTATCGGACAGGTTTATAAAATCTTACAGTTTTAAAAGCAGTTATTTCTTGATTTTCAACGAAGAATAACTTCCTGTATAATAACTTAAAAATAAATCTAACAGAAGCATTTTAATCCCATATATGTTTTCTTTCACAGTTACAAATTATTTTTTAAAAACTGTCAGTAGGTCGGCTACGACTGGCCTTCCAATTAGGGTTCAGGGCAGCCAATTCTGTTCTACCTTTAGGAAGTTATTCTCTCGACTTCGCGTCGATGTCGAGGGCCGAGGGACACAGGGTGATCTATTACTGAAGATACTTGCTAGGGTTTACAGAGGGTTATGTGGACCTGTAGTAGGAATTTGGGGATCACAAAACGATTAAATAACTAGGAAGAAATAGACTTGAGAAGTCGGGTACCTGGGGGTTCGAAAAACAAAGTATGCTCTGTAAATGGTCGAATTTTGGGGCTTCCACGGCGGTACGACAGTCGAGTGTGGCATACAGGCAGTCGTCGTCGAGTGCGGGGGTGCTGGAGATGCTCTGGCCTCGAAGTTTGGGGTCGGGGTCGAGTTTTTTTGGAGTATTTGGTGAAGAACCCTAATTTTGGATGTTAATATAGGATGTTTAAATCCAACTTCGAGTCGGGTTTATATCTGATCGATTTAACCATGATTTCTACTAGTATTAGAGTTAAGCAGTAGAGAATTGAATAGGGATTAGGGAGGATCAAATCTGAAAAGATTTGATTTTGGATTACTCGAGTTTGGATTAAGCAATTTTCTTATTTCTTTTCCTCGATCTATCCGCGGGTTGGCTTCGAGGAAGGGACAGTACTGTTCTTTGGAACAATACTATTAAGAAAAGTTTTTTTAAGCTTATATAACTATATATTTATATTTATATGTATAACCATGTATGCACCAAAAATAAAAATAAACATATTAAAATCCATAAAATCCAAATAATTTTCTAGGGCATTTTTAGTAAGATCTTGTGCAAGTGATACTATATAATATTATTTTTTTGCCATTCTCATATATAAGGAAAAATCATAAAATAATTAACATTTTTATTTTTATATTCTACCAAGCTATTTTAATAAGTAAAAATACTAAAAATATATATATTTTCTAAATATTTCAATAAGTGTCGAGTGCAAAATTTTCTCTCATTGTAGCAATTCTTGCTGCTTTGGATATTGACAAAATATGTATTTAACAACAAGCCTTATATAAATATGGTAAAATATACTAATTTATTAAAAAGAGTAGTAATAAATAAAAAAAATTCTAGAAATTTTAGGGATTTTACATCCTACCCAACTTATAAAAATTTTGTCCTCGAAATTAAATCTACGGTAGGGGGAATATACAATGCAATGCGAATGAACACGAACTAACGTATGAAAGTCGTACCTTATTTTTAGAACAATTAGGGGTAGCAATTCCGAATATCGTCCTTGCGCGCCCAAGTAGACTCTCATGGCGAGTGATGCTTCCATGCCATGCGAACCAATGGTATAGATTGATTCCACAACACCTTCACTCGGCGATCAAGGATACATATTGGTTGTTCTTGGTATAACAAGCTCGGACCAACGGTGATCTCGGAGTGATCGAGCACATGGCTATTGTCTGCCACATATCGTCTCAACTGTGACACATGAAATATGTCATGTACTCTCTCTAATGACGGTGGCAATGCCAACCTGTAGGCAACCACTCCAACACGTTCCATGACATCGAAAGGGCCGATGTATCTTGGACTCAACTTGCCACGTCCTCCGAATTGAATCGTGCCTCTAGTGGGGGATATCTTCATGAAAACATGGTCGCCTTCCTTGAACTCCAAAGGTCGACGACGATTATCGGCCCACTGCTTCTATCGATCCTGCGCTGCTCATAGGTGGTCCTGTATCTTCTTCACCTTCTCCACTGTGCTCAAAACCAACTCGGGACCCAATATCTGTCGCTCTCCTATGTCACTCCAATAAACAGGAGATCTACACTTTCTTCCATACAATGCTTCAAATGGAGCCATCTGAATGCTCGTTGATAGCTATTGTTGTAGGAAAACTCTACAAGATGAAGGTGGTCTTCCTATGACCTGCCAAAGTCAAGCATACACGCTCTCAACATATCCTCTAGTGTCTGAATTATACGTTGTGACTGGCCGTCTATCTGCGGATGGTATGCCGTGCTAAACTTCAAACGCGTACCCAAACTGTCTTGCATACTTCTCCAAAAGTGCGAGGTGAACCTCGAGTCACGGTCCAACATGATGCTAAATGGTACACCGTGTAGCTTCACTATTTGCTTCATATACATGTCCGCCAAAACTTCTGTGGACTGTCCTACTCTAAAAGGTAATAAATGGGCTAACTTGGTAAGCCTATCAATAATCACCCATACCATATCTCGTCCACTAGGACTCCGAGGAAACCCCGTAACGAAGTCCATCGTAATGTGCTCCTACTTTCACTCGATAATGGGTAGCGACTGCAGTAATCCGACCGTCCTCTGGTGCTCGGCCTTCATTTGTTGTCATACCAAACATTTGGCCACGAAACGAGCTATCTCCCACTTTATTCCGTACAACCAATAGTACTGTCATAAGTCCTAGTACATCTTAGTTCCTCCAGGATGAATAGAGTAAGTCGAACTGTCTGCTTCCGCCACCAACTCCTGTCATAGCTCTCCATCCCGTCTGCTCTCCTGCTTCAATCCTCACTCTAAGCCGTCAAAATCTAGCATCCGTAGGCAATGTCGCCTTGATCCTCTCTACTAGCGACGATTGCACTTGGAGATTGGCTAATACGCCATCCGCTCCAGGCAATACTACCTCAATACCAAGCTACTGCAAATCTCCAATCAACTCTCTCTGTGTGGTCAAGAAATGAGTCATGGGCTTACAGCTTAATGTGTCTGCCACAACCTTAGCCTTGTCCGGATGATAATGTAGCTCAATCTCGTAATCTTTCATCAACTCCAACCAACGTCGTTGTTGCATATTCAACTCTATTTGTGTGAACACGTACTTGAGGCTCTTATGCTCAGTATAGACATCTACCTTCTCGTCGTACAACTAGTGTCTCCATAACTTCAAAGCAAAGATAACCGCAGCGAGCTCTAGATCGTGGGTTAGATAATCCTTCTCGTGCATCCTCAACTGTCTTGATGCATATGCTACTACATGACCGTGTTGTATCAATACGGATCCTAATCCCTTTCCGGATGCATTGCTATAGATCACGAATCCTCCCGGGCCCGATGGTAGTGTCAAGATAGGTGTCGTGGTCAAGCGCTTCTTCAACTCGTCATAAGCGGCTTGACACTCATCTGTCCATACAAACTCCTGATCCTTGTAAGTTAGTCGGGTCATAGATCCCTCTATTCGAGAGAAATCTTCTACTAACCTTCGGTAATAACCTGCAAGTCCAAAAAAACTTCTCACCTCGGAAGCTGATGTGGGAGTGGGCCATGCCTTGACTGCTGTGATCTTCTCCGGATCTACCGATATGCCGTCTCCAGTGACGATATGTCCAAGAAATGATACCTCCTTAAGAAAGAAATCATACTTGCTAAGCTTCCTGAAAAGTCGCTCATCCCTCAAGGTCCCTAAAATAATCTTTAGATGCTGCTCATGCTCCTCTTGGCTCTTCGAGTATATCAAGATATCATCTATAAAGACGACTACAAATTTGTCCAAGTACTGGTGAAAGATCTTGTTCATTAAGTTCATGAATACCGTGGGAGCATTGGTCAAACCGAAAGGCATGACCAAGAACTCGTAGTGTCCATACCTCGATCGAAATATCATCTTCGAAATATCTTCCTTCTGAACCTTCAGTTGGTGATAGCCCGATCATAAGTCGATATTGGAGAATACTTTTGCTCCACTCAGTTGATAGAATAGATCGTCCGTGCGCACAAAAGTGTACTTATTCTTTACCGTAACTGCATTGAAAGCTCTATAGTCGATACACATGCGCACTGTCCCATCTTTCTTAGGCACAAAAAGAATGGGTGCTCTCCATGGTGACGTACTGGCACGAATAAAGCCTTTCTCCAATAAGTCGTCTATCTGCGTCTTCATCTCTACCAACTCCTTGGGTGCTAGTCGATAAACTCGAGATGAAATAGGCTCGGCTCCCAGAACAAGCTCAATAGAAAACTCGATGTTTCGGTTGGGTGGCAGTCCTGGCAAATCCTCGAGGAATACATCTTCGAACTTAGAGATGACAGGGTGCTGAGGGGTGTCTTGCATCATCATATGAGTCCCTAATGTGGGTGCATCACAACTCTCTCCTTCTTCCTTAGTAAACTCGAACTCCGTCGCATTCGATGGTCTAAAGACGATACTGCCCCTATAGCAGTCTATAACGGCAAAATGTTGGCTCAACCAGTCCATTCTGAGAACTACGTCGAATGTCGGCATAGGGAATGCAAGAAGTCGTGCTTTCATCTCTCTACTACATATCACTTCAGGAAAAAGTCTACAAACACCACTAACAGGTACAACTCCTTCTCCAATGAGGATTCTAATATTCTTAGATAAAGGTGTGATGGGAATGATGTGTCTAGTGGCAAAACTAGTGGCTATGAATGAATGAGTGGCTCTTTTGTCAAACAAAGTAATGAAAGGAAATGAAGCAACTAAAACCATACCTGCTATGACCTCTGCCTCTGTCTCTATATCCTCAACAGCAAGAGAGAATGTCTGTCCATAATTTTGTCCAGGGCCCTATGTCACAACCCGTTATCCAAATTGTTGGGTCGGGCCGAGCCATGTCCAGCCTACGCTTGGTTAAAGCGTAGTAAGCTGTTCTAAGAATAGACAATAAAGGATCTAAGCTGCTAATAGTTCTAATATCACATTTAAAAGGTTCATCTCAACACAGCATCTATAAGCGAAAGTAAACAAGTACAGACTTAATAATACACTTCCAAGGTATCTAACTGGAGACAAAGTCAAGTAATCAAATATAAGTTCAAACCAAAGTCTAAGTCTCAAAACACATGAAAGATATCTAAGCAAGGTTCCCTGCTGGGGCCTCTTCTGGAGCTAAGGCCAGGTCCTCAAATGCAGTACCATAATATGTATCACATAGCATTTCCTCCTCGGAAAGTGAACCTACAACGTTATCCTGTCAGGACGGGAGCAAGTACTAATGCTACAAACATATAATACTGATCGTGTGATAGAAAAAGATGAAATAACATAATTATGGCATATCTTGATTTATCCAGTTTTAGATACATTTCATCATGGCAATACATATTCGTTTTAAAGTTTAAAACTGTAGTAGGTGAGTGATCAGTAAATAGGATGTACAGTGGTACATATTAATTTTTCTGATGTGTACATACGTACACATAACGGCATCGATGTATATCCATACACAAATGCGGGACCAGAACATACGACAAAGTTACATATAGAATGTAACAGTGCTCGGTAAATACATACGGAGAAGGGGGCATGATCACGTACTCTACTAACAGTTTCCCCTTAACCCGTTTTATAACATGTGAGTGATATGAGAACAGTATAAAGCATAGTGGATACTGAGAGCAGTATAAGCATGGTAGGTACTGAGAGCAGTATAAAACATGGTGGATACTCAGAGCAGTATAAGGCATGTGAAACATGAAGAGATATGACTTACAGTTATCCAGAAAGCAGTATTTTAACATGATTTAATCACAGTTTATTGTTATAAGAAGTAAATAAGCTTGTAGGGGTACTTGCCTCGAGCAAAGCAAGAATGAGAATATGAAGATACAGATGTCCGGTGTCCTGTCAATAATGATATACAAACTCAGCCTCTAAGTTATGATTAAGATTTTACACTAGTGGTGTGACATGACTCCTAACTGGACACTAGCTAAGTGGTGACCTAGCATAAAAGTCCAATGTGGGGTGACACTATATCTAAACCAACACTTTAGGGTCCTTAGAAACACAAGGATCACTTTAGAGTTTTACAAAATCCAAACATGTAAATATAAACACTAATAATAAAAATTAAATACAAATTAAAGATGGCACATAAGCAAAATCTACAGATGTCGTCGGATGACAAAACAAATATCACCAACGCATCCAGAATGGTCAAATTAGCTAGGATAGCCTACCCATAAGTCCAATTTGGACACAGGAGCAAAATGGTAATTTCGGATTAAAATGATGTTCGTCGTTGGACACACTTTGCCCCAAAAAATGTATCAGGATAAAAGTCTACAAAACCTAGCAAATTATATGTCCACGAATTCAGAATGGTAATACGAACCCAACGGTATGTCCGAAATAGAATTCCGATGATCCGATCACAAAATGGTCCGTTGACCTGGATATTGGTATCTGATTTGCACAAAAATACGTATCGAAACCAAAGTTCACAAAATCTAACAAAGTATATGTCAACGAGTCCAGAATGATGACACGAACTCAACGGTATATCCGGAATTTGATTCCGATGAGCCGATCTCAAAATAACACGTTGACTCGGATTGTGGGATCCGCTTTGCACCGAAATACGTGCCAGGGCCCACGTTCTCCAAATCAAGCAAACTTTATATAAAAATGTGCCAAAACGATGCCCCAAGTCTATTGGTAGTGTCAAAAATTGAATCCAGAGTCCCAAATTCAAAAATAGAATTTAACAAGTACAAAATTAAGAATTCGGACGGACAACTTTGGCGTCGAATTCGACTAACCAAACGTGCTCACAATGAAACGAAACTTAAAGGACAGGAAGAGGGTTATACCAGCTACGCACAGGAACTGGTGGCACGACAAATGGAGCTGCGACGGCGGAGTTACGAGATGACGAAGTCGGCTCCATAAAACTGTCCAAAAATAGTACAATTTAAACGGTCAAACTTGGTGGCCGGTTTTGATGTATCAAACGATAAAATTAACGGACGAAACTTAAGGAGAGTGAAGAGCTATATACCGAGATCGTGATGGAGCCAAGAGTTCGCCGATCCAACGGTCGGATCTCTCGAAAAATGTGTGCGAAGTCGCTGTCCCGAAACACAATTTTGAGTTCGATCCCGCGCACGTCACGCCGGGATTCCGTTCAAAACGTACGAATCTCCTAGACGACGCATCCCGGAGGATGGTGGCCGCCACGGAGAGTTGCGCGGAGGTCGCCCGGCCAGGGGGTGGCCGGCCACGGCGGCGCCTGCACCGCGCGTACAGGGCGCGGCTGCTGCTGCGCACGTGCGCACTGCTGCCACTGCGGTCGCCGGTAGTGGTAGCCGCGGTGGCATGCTGCGGTGGTCGGATTAGCGGTGATGGTGATGATGAGAGTGGTGGTGGTGATGATGGTGGAGATGGTGAGAGGTGGTGGTGTTGGTGTTAATGGTAGTGGTGGTGATAATAATAATGGTGATGGTGGTGTTGGCATGAAGAAGAGTGGAGGAGGAAGGAGAGAGGAGGAAGGAGGGAGGTGGTGTTCGGCAGAGAGGGGGTAGGGTGGTGTGTGTGTTGTGTTTAGAGGAGAGAGAGATATATATTTGTGTGTGGGTGTGTGTGTAATATATATAGAAAGAGAGAGTGTAAGAATAGAGAGAGAGAGAAGGAGGTCGGCTGAAGGGGTGAGGTGTGTGTGTATGTGTAAGGAGAGTGAGGGGGTGTGTGTGAGAAGTAGGAGAGAGAGTTAGATATTTGAATATATATGTGTATATATATATATGGGATATTTGTAAAGTAGATCAGAGAAAGATATATTTTTAAATAGAAAAAAGAGGAAAATTATGTAGGGTATTTGGGTAGTCATGAGAGGACAACATGGAGCTTGGGTTTGGATTTGGTTGAGCCGGGTCGGGTCAAAATCGGACATGGTGCAATAATTAAATTTAAATAGGTATTTATGATCATGGGTAAATAAGTAACATATGGGGACTCAAATAAATGGAACACAAGTATCATGTGAGTAGTAGGCTTCATGTGGGCCATGTCCATACTTTGGGTCGACTAGGTTGGATCGATGTCGGGTCCCAAAATTAAACTGGAAATTAAATCAGGTTTTACGGTAGATAATTAATTGGCCTAAATTGACCCAAAAGTTGTACGAAGCAAATGAAGCACAAAATACAGTATCTGAGTGGGACACAAAGGTCATGGGTGTAGAGCGTCTTGAGTAGATCAGGCATGAGAAATTGGTTCTGAGAAAATGACTGGTCTTGTGCTCCTAAATTAAAAGTCACGGTAACGTGCAAACAATGATCAAAGATAAAAGTGGAAAATCAATTAATAATCTTTTAATCAATCAAATGGTCTAAATTGAACCAAAGTTGTACGATACAAAAAGAGCACAAGGGAACGAGTTTAAGTGGGACATGATATATCAAAACGAAGATAATCTTGTCTGCTACAAAATCTATAAAGAGAGTTTCTAGAGATTGGCATCTCTGACGCTCCAGAATTCAAAGTCACGGAAAGGAACATTAATGATCAAAAACAATTAAATAATAATATTTATTGAAAATAATTTATTTAGAAAATTTAAAATAAACCCTGAAATTCAGGGGGCTTACACCCTAAGCTCTGGCCTTCTCGACTGTGCTGACTGGGATGGTAATGGTGGACGAGGTGCTCCTGCTGCTGGCCGAGGTGCTGGAAGTACTGGGGCTGTCGGTCTCGGGTTCTACTGGGTATAAATTAAGGACTGCTACTCCAGACAATCCTTTACCTTGTGTTGCCCTGACCCGTATCTCAAGCATGCTCTAAGTCGAGTTCGACAGTCCTTCATGAGCTGTCCCTGCTTCCCATAATAGTTACAGGTGGGCTTCTGATAAGGTGTGGGCCTCTGCTGGAACTGTCCTGGGAGCCTCCTGATAGGTCCACCCTGAGTAGCTCGGGCTGGTGTCACTGTTGGTGCATGACGTCTCGATGTTTGCTGCTACTCCTTGCGAAGAATCTCCTGAGCATGAGCTTCCTCCAAGACACCTGAATGGGAGACTCGAGACTGTGTAGTCGTATAAGACTTGATCTATGGTGCAAGCCCCTGATGGAATCTCCTCGCCTTCTCTAACTCGGTCGGGATCAGTCCCGCACCAAATCTACTCATGCGATTGAACTCTGAGTCATACTCATCAACTGTCATATTTCCTTGCTTCAGATGAAGAAACTGGTCGTATAGACCGTCTCGAACATGGATGGAGAAGAATCTCTCATAGAACAGATCATAGAACTACTTCCAGGTGATTCCAGTACCTGGTCACCTTTCTTCTGCCTTCCACCAGTGGTGGGCATTATCATCTAATAGTAGGTCTACTGTTGTCGTCCAATCTCGAGCTGGTAACTGGGATGCCTTCAGTAACTTCTTAGTGCTAATAAGCCATTGAGATACCTCTAGCGGCTTCTTTATTCCTCTGAAGGCCTTGGGGTTCATGTCTGTGAAGTTCTTTATAGAGCCTTCATAAGGATGCAGAGCCGTTGATGGTACTGGTACTGGTGTAGGGGATGCAGGTAGGGGTCTAGCTAATGCTGCCATCATAGTCTGTCGCATCAGCTCAATCTGCTGCCACTGAGCCTGCATCATGGCATACATGAACTAGGAAGTATGGCTTCTATTAGTCGGTGGTGGAGGCATCTGAGGTTCCAACTGTGATGGAAACTACTGAAGGAATGGTGGTGGTGGAGACAGGGGTACATTCCCTCCCGGTGGCACGGTTGTGGTCTGCCCAGCCTGGCTGACTGGGGATGCTACGATCTCTGGGTGCACCGTCGTCGGAGTCGTAGTAGGCTGTGACTGTCCTGCCTGGTACGGTGTCACCGGAGTCATCGGAGGATTCTATCCCTCCGGATAGCCTTTTTACCAGATGTGAGAGCCAAGGCAGAAGAGCGTCCGCTTTTTAGATTCATACTGTTGGTACGAAGAAAAATAGGATGATCTTAGGAAAGGTTAGATATGAGACAGTTCAGGTAATCAAGGAAATTTTGAAAAGATTGGAAGTCAAAGGAGGTAGTAGTTCTGGATGAGATATTATTCCCATTCCTATAAGCAGGCTTATTGGGCACAGTCATGTAACTCAACAATATTAGTAGGCCTTCATAGGCCACCAGAAAAATATATAACGTCCCAGCCCCAAAATACTTAGGACTAAGCACGCATACATGCCAGCTGCATATATACGAAGAATACCCCAATATATGGAATCCTCTTATATTTTCATAAGCTGTAATACCATAAAATCACAGGCTAAGATGTATATAAACTAAATCTCATCCACAGCAACACAGAAGATATAAGAAGTCCAAATATAATAAATAACGAGTCAATGATATAGCCGGGTGGACATACCCACACCAAACAGCTATGAATGTATCTCAAATCAAATGGAATCCATCATCCTCAAATAGACAATAAAATAAAAGATAGATGTCCACTAAAACGTCTCAATGAATAAAGTTGAACTAAATGTCAGCAGAGAATGTTTTGCCATCGATGTATGAAGGATCCAGTGTTACCTCGTACTCCTACGGAAAATCGTCTAACCTTGGAGAGATAACCAGGTCCTCAGACGGACGTAAAAAGATACAAGAAAATACCATGCCATATAAACTGTGATATATAATAGAAAAAAAAAGGATGCATGTAATAGGGTGCCTACCAGTTCAACAGTAAAAATGTAGTTAAGAACAAACCTTCAACGCATAGGCACTCTGGCTACAGGAACTCGGTATGGTCCCACCAGGATACCAGGGACCTCAAAGCATAATATTCATCGAATGTCAAAGGCCAGCAGGATCAGGAATAGAAAAGTGCATACGTGGCCCAAATGTTAAGGAACTATCCTTCCCACCCAATGCCTAGTAGGGTCACATCCATGTCCCATAGGAACCTCTAGTAACTGCCAAGTCCACTAGCATACAATTCTATTGAAAGTTACTCCTAACCGTCGCACGCCACAAACGTATCGATGGCCAGCCGACTACGCAAGTACGTATCCTACATGTAACTCACAACTCATGATGATTATGTGTGAAGGCCGTATAAGGTATACCAATACCTCATCATAACTGGGTGGTCACTAGGCTAAGTCAATATAAAAGAATAAAACCAAAAGCAGTAAAACGACCGATGGAGTCGCTTGCACCCAAGTGTGACTTGGACGCATAGTGATATAATACTAACAATAGATAAGTAGTGCTAAATATAAATAATTGAAAATAAGAATAATTAAATCACAGAGTAAGGTGGGCAAGGTATCTTGTCTGGCGGTATGAAAATAGTAATCCAACAATCAAGTACGTCGGCAGTAAAATCTCAAAATCCACGAACGGCTCTGGATGCTGAAACAAATATCAAAAACATTCTCGGTGTAAAATATATATCTAGAAAATGCCTGTCCAAAATTCTAATCCTGGAACAGGGGCAAAATCATAATTTCGGGTCAAAACGATGTCCGCCGTTGGACCCGTTTTGCACCGAAACGTGTGCCAATGTCTATGGTCTCTAAAGTCGTCAAACTATATGTTTACAGGTCTGATTTGAGGAGACGAACCCAACTATTTGTTCAAAGTTAGATTCCGACGGACCGTGCACAATTTCGCCCATTGGATCGGGTTGCCGTTCAGAATCGGACCAAACTTGGCACATAGGACCAGAATTTTGATACGGTCCTATTGGCGCAGGTTTTGTCTCGATATGACAAACATACATGGAGTTATGGCCAAGTTTGCAAAAGGTCGATACGGGGGTATCTCGACGGATACGTACTGATTTCGTCGTGCATGCACAACGAAATCGAGTTCGGTCAGTTTTCGCACGTCGGTAACATCCATACGCGCCTTTCGATGCATATAGTGCATGACCACATCGCCCGGTTTGTCGAGGCGTATGCCGTTCTAACAGGTTTATAAAATCTTACAGTTTTAAAAGCAATTATTTCTTGATTTTCAACGAAGAATAACTTTCTGTATAATAACTTAAAAATAAATCTAACAGAAGCGTTTTAATCTCGTATATGTTTTCTTTTACTGTTACAAATTAGTTTTCAAAAACTGTCAGTAGGTCGGCCACGATTGGCCTTCCAATAAGGGTTCGGGGAAGCCAATTCTATTCTACCTTTAGGAAGTTTTTCTCTCAACTTTGCGTCAATGTCGAGGGCCATAGGGTGATCTATTACTGAAGCTACTTGCTAGGGTTTACAGAGGTTATATGGACTTTTAGTAGAAATTTGTGGATCACAAAACGATTGAATAACTAGGAAGAAATAGACTTGAGAAGTCGGGTACCTGGGGGTTCGAAAAACAGAGTATGCTCTGTAAGCGGTCAGATTTTTGGGCTTCCACGGCGGTCGAGTGCGGCACGCAAGCAGTCATCGTCGAGCGCAGGGGTGCTGGGGATGCTCTGGCCTCGAAGTTTCGGGTCGGGGTCGAGTTTCGTTGGACTATTTGGTGAAGAACCCTAATTTCGGATGTTAATATAGGATGTTTAAATCCAACTTCGAGTCATGTTTATATCCGATCGATTTAACTATGATTTCTACTAGTATTCGGGTTAACCAGTAAAGAATCGAATAGGGATTAGGGAGGATCAAATCTGAAAAGATTTGATTTTGGATTACTCGAGTTTGGATTGAGCAATTTTCTTATTATTTTTCCTCTTCCTATCTGCGGGTTGGCTTCAGGGAAGAGACAGTACTGTTCTTTGGAACAGTACTGTTAAGGAAATTTTTTTTAAATCTTATATAACTATATATATATATATATATATATATATATATATATATATATGTATAACCATATATGCACCAAAAATAAAAATAAACATATTAAAATCCATAAAAATCCAAATAATCTCCTAGGGCATTTTTAGTAAGATCTTGTGCAAGTAATACTATAGAATACTATTTATTTGTCATTCTCATATATAAGGAAAACTCATCAAATAATTAACATTTTTATTTTTATTTTCTACCAAGCTATTTTAATAAGTAAAAATACTAAAAATATATATATTTTTTAAATGTTTCAATTAGTGTCGAGTGCAAAATTTCCTTCCATTATAGCAATTCTTGCTACTTTGGATATTGACAAAATATGTATTTAACAACAAGCCTTATATAAATGTGGTGAAATATAATAATTTATTAAAAAGAGTAGTAATAATTAGAAAAATCCTAGAAATTTTAGGGGTTTTACATTCAGTTCATTTCTTGCAATCACTCCTAAGAGGATTCTAAGTCCCATATCGCTAGTCACTTATACCTAGCCTAGCATCTTAACTCGAGTAACCTCCAAGAAAAATTTATCTATTCTTGACTTCTTGAACATCACAAGCACATCAATAACACTTTCTAGTTATGCTCTATAGTGTATCTACGAGGTTTGTCTAATCCAGTCATTTATTAAATAAATAGGTAGCAAGGACCTTAGGGTAGGTCGAGCAACAAACCACTATCAGTCATGGTTAGGGTCAAGCAAAGCAGTCGAAATATTTTCAAAAATGGTATGAAGCCAAGCAATATGCATAGGATCTAGTATAGGTAAAACTCGAGAACCATAAACCTCTGTAATTATGTCATGTGAAGTTACTGCCACTCTAGTGTGCATCTAGCTGCAAATAACTTCTTTTTTCCATAATATGATGGATGGTTACAGTGTACAGCTATCACGCCAGATAATACAGGTTCTTGAACTTATATTTGGCTAAATCTATGAGATATTTCCAAGCCAACTTTTGCGAAATACACGAGAAGAATCAATGAAGAAGTCAACAGAGAAAGGTTCAGTCAAGTTATATGAAGGAAAGAACGCAATAGCAATCATGTCGAGAAAGAAGATAACACGAAGGCAATAACGCTAAAGAGTCCTAGAACCCTATAATCCTAGTTGTGGATGTATCAGCAAATCTATTTCTCATTTGTTCACAGGCTCGTATTAGTACATTTAACTTAAGTACTACCATGACTTCGTATACTTTATAAAGACTCGACCTGCATGGGCCACCATAATTACGTAACATTTATGACGTGTCATGTCAGTCTGGATTGCAAGCCCATCTGTAGGTCCCGTAAATGCCTCACGCCGAAGCATAATTATAATTTCTCCTAAATCGATGCGGTTTTGTGCCCTAGAATACTGTTTCGAGGAAAGATAAACATGTGTGCACAAGTTGTCTATGACCATGCGATATGCGTGAGCAGTTAACAAAAAAACCCATAAAGACATAAGTATTGTCTAATCTGAATACATAAACCCATATTCTCATACTTCCATTTAATGTTCAGTGGCAATGTGACCAACTCAATATTTCAATCGACGACCTGTAGGCCCTGAACATACCGACATACCATGCCACATCCGATAGATTCGTTGGTATAGTATCACATCCCAATATCATGCCCCATTCCTCATTGTGACATGGGGAGCGCGGTTAAGAAATGCGATCGCTATCACTCCCTGTTCCTAGTTACGTATTTTTCTTGTATCGTTCATGTACATGGTATCTAATATGGCATATGTACCTGCATCCTATATCTATATCTGATCATGGCATAAAATATTGTCTCATTGCAGAATAGTGTGCCATCTCTTGTCCTTGTCGGGTTGTAGGTGTGGTTCAGTATTTCGATGATGGAATACTGGACCGTGTCGTAATCTGAATTGTTATTTAATTATTGATATAATGTAATATGACATGTATACTTGGATTAGACATGTTAGGGTTATGGTTTAGTGAAGCCATCCCACCGCTTATAAATATTCTCTCTCTCTCTCTCTCTCTCTCTCTCTCTCTCTCTCTCTCTCTCTCTCATCATGCACTCTCATTCATCTTTCCCAACCAAACCCTAGGCAAGTACATCTTGCACTAATGGAGAGACCACTTGCTCAATTTGTTTTCTTGATTTCTTTACATATTTTAGCCTATATTATGCATCTAAACTTTCTCTATATGTTTATTTCTTGGTAATTTTGGATATGATGGCTAGTTCAGTGTATATATAAGTTTTAAAGTTAGGTTTTTATGGATATTTTGTATAAATGATCTATCAAAAGTTTTTATTTTCAAAAACTAGTTGTTCCATGTTGTGAAGAATTTGATTTCATGCAGTTTTGGCTTTTATTTCGCTTGATTTCGAGTTCGAAAGAGGAAGTTATGGCGATGACAAGTTTTGAGAAACTCCATGGCCGAACTTATTGTTTGGGACGATGCCCATACATGCGCGCAGGTGGCCATGCGGAAGAAATGTCAAGTGGCCTGGAAACTTGCCGCATATAACCCTAACAAATGCACACTCGTAACTACCACTTTTCCAAATAGGGATATTTTTGTCATTTTCATATTATTTAAATTTTGTGAATAATTGACAAAGTACAATGATAATGGTAAATACTCAATCACAATCTAAAGCATGATAAGATATCAAAGAAGTCTAATTAACTACAAAGTCTCAAACATCAACAACTTCTAATAAAATATCAAAATCCAAGTCTCAAATACAATAACAAAATCTTCTCTATATATACAAGCCAAGAGTTCTAACAGTGAATCTATCAAAAAGGTAATACTAGTAAATAAGTCTCTCGGTACTCACTCTGAGAGTCAGGACCCATAGTTGCTATCCCCTCCTCAGATCCGTAGTATGTGGGACACCCCCGAGCAGTCATCTGAAAAATATATCCAGTCATGATGGAACGAGCACACCTCCTCTAGCAATTCCAATTAAATGACAAAAACTATAAAACAGTTATAGCAAGTAATACATGATGAACATGGAAGGAATGAGTCAGGAATGAAATAGAACAACGGTGAACTACAGTACAGGAAAAGTAAATATGATGAATCAGAAGAGCATGGTAATAAAGACTGTAAATAGGAATAACTGACCTAGGACGGTTGTGATGTGAGTCCAGCCAGTAAAATGTGAGTCTAATGTGAATCCAGTAGAAAACACTAAACCAATGTGTTTGAAATACTGCTTTCAACATGTAAATGGCTAGGGGTAAATACGGCACATCGTACGCTTGGCAAGTGTGCGACGGCTATCTTTCCAAATTAGACCAGTAGGGGCAGTTCCAGCATGATTGGGAATGTTTACATGTCTACTCGAGTATTTTCCCTCCCCGACAAGTACAAGTGAATCCATATTTCGACACTTAAATCTAGTACAAGTCCAGCTAGAAAGTAAGTAGTACCAGTAGGAGTTTCCAGTATGTGATTCCAGAAATAGAGGCCAGACAGGTATAATACATGTGTCATAAATAATGAATTCAGAAATATCAATCCATGTTGTGTCAGAGAATCATATAATACTATACTAGAAGCTAAATCATAATAATCATCAGATAAATGAAAACTATCAGAGAATGTACTCACCTGTCGTCCTGAGCAGTAAATATGGATCGATGTCCAAAATAAAGTCACGAGGACCTATATGTAATGCCCCAGTCCCAAAATACGTAGGACTAGGAACGTAGACATGCCAGCCGTATAATAAATATATGTAACCTGTAAAATCAGTAAACCATGACAACTAATCTCATCCACAAATAGAAGAATAATATAACATAAATCAACTTTGAATTTGTCCTTTTGTACATAACGTTGGGCGAAGACAAATTCACTACCAACCATTTAAAATGAGAAGAAAGAAATACAAGAAAAGAATTTGTAAAAAGTAGCAAGATGGCCCAAAAGCAATCCTCTTCGAAAGAATGAAAAAAATTACGGCCTTGGCTAGAACACCTGCAAAAAATCATAAAAGCACACACCTGAAGAAATCACTATGTCCTTAGAGGGACGTAACAAGATACAGAAAAAACATGCAATATAAACTGTATATAAAATATATCACAAGTAAATAGTCCAAATCGTAGCACGATCCAATATCCTATCATTGAAACAATGGACTACCCCTGCAACCAAACAAGGATAAGGGATAGCATACTATTCCATGAAGCGACATTATCCCATATTACTATTGGAACGGGGGTGACATGACATCAACTAAGGTCGCCTAACCATTCTACTGTATTCATGCAGTTAAGAACAAACCTTTGACGCATGGGCACTTCTGGCTATAAATGGGATCGGCATGGTCCCTAATTGGGCACCAGGGGCCTACATCCGTAACGTTCGTAATGTCAGAGGGAATCAGTAAAATACTATATCCGTGACATTTTTTGAACTTCATAGGGCATCAATATAGGGATACGTCCATAACGCTCAGTGAACGTCAGAGGACATCAATGACCTGCGTCTCCGGCGGAGCTTACAGGTCAAAATAAGAAAAGTGCAAAAGTGGCCCATTCGTCAAGGAACTGTTCTCCCTACCTTATTAATCTACTAAGTCGTATCTATGACCTTGTATCTGTACTAACTACTAAGTCTTCTAACATACCTCTATTAGCAGTTAGACCTAACGATGCACACGGGTGATCAGCCAACACGCAAGTACCTCTATATGCTACTCATAACTCACACATATCTCGCGACACAATCGTGATAAAGTTTATGAAGAATACTAACAGATGGTAGTCCCTTAACTTCTAGGTCCATATGCAAAATAAAAGATAAGAAGGAAAGCATCATGTATAACTGAGAGCAAGTAAGTGAACTGTAATAAGGATGCAACTGTAAGAACTAGAAATAGACAGGCAGTGGTATGCAATAATTAAATAAAATATAGACTAAATATAAGTATTAAATATGGCAAGATATCTTGTCTGAGTTGGTGTGCAAAATGATAGTATCAGTAGCTCGAACCGGTAGATCAGTGAAGAAAAGAAATCCAAATTTCGCAAACGTCCTCAGATGCAGAAATAAATATCACAAATATTTTTGGTATTAAAGAAATGTCTAAAAATGCCTGTCCAAAATTCTAATTCTGGACACTGGGGCAAAATCATAATGTCAGGTCAAAATGATATCTGCCGTTGGACCCATTTTGCACTGAAAAGCGTGCCAGTACCTACGGTCTCTAAAGTCATAAAACTATATGTTTACGGATCCAGTTTGATGATACGAACCCAATCGTATGTACAAAGTTAGATTCTGGTGGGTCGTGCACAAATTCGCCCGTTGGATCAGGTTACGGGTCTCCCAAAATGGTGTTCCGGTCGACCTTCTTATAATCGGACCAAACTTGGTGTACAAGACCAAAAAAATAAAATGGTCCTATTGGCATAAGTTTTGTCTCAAGATGACGAATGTACACGAAGTTAGGGGCTAGTTTGCAAAGAGGCCGATACGGAATATCTCGAGGGATATGCCTCGATTTCTTCGTGCACACACAGCGAAATCGAGTTCCGTTGAATCCCACACGTCGACAACATCCTTATGCGTCTTTCAATGCTAATTGGTTGTGACCACGTCGTCCAATTTTTCGGAGCACACGTCGTATCGGAAAAAAAATTTCTAAATTTCTACAGATTTGAAAGCAGATTTTTGTCAAATTAGGAAACCGATTTCTCGGCGCACAGTCGTCAAAATCAACTTCTATGAAAATGGTTCTGTAGCCCTATATGTTGTCTAGGTATGTCTTTAATTAGCTTTTTAAAACTCCTAATGATTGGTTCAAAATTCTTATTCTAATTCAGGGGTTTGGGATGTCTTCGTGTTCTATTTTTTAACAAAATTCCCTCGACTTTGTGTCGATTTCATGGGCAGGTCATTCATGGACAGGTCGTTCAACTTCCCTAAAACCTAATCACTAGGTCTTCTAGAGGGTATACGTAATATTTTACAGATCAAATTTTCATCGATCGTGGAGGAAGAGATATAGGTTCAAAATCATGTACCTTGTGGATGCTATACTGCAATTGTTGTTACTGCATACTGCCAAGTGCGGCTTTGCTGTTGTACTCGGCAAGCGACGACGAGTCAGGGCAGCGCGTAGGTGGCGCCTGGGATTGCTGCGAAGGCCGGGCTAGGTTTTTGTGGGGTCGTGCAATTGGGAGACGCAGGGGTTGACAGAGAAGACTTTCGAAGGATGTTCGAGCATTTGTCTATATAACCGATTTAAATTCGAATAAATTTTGAATTTAATCCTTATCGAATATGTTTGCAGGAACTTGAATCTATTTGATTCAAATTCGGATGGGCTAATACTTGAATCATGATTTTTTTTTTTAAATCCGAGAGGGATGGTGTTGGTTTCCCAATTCGCCAGTTCTGAGCTTGTGCGGGCCTTTTGAAGAAACATATCTCACGGGATATGCAATATCTCGTGAGATATTATATTTTTTAATCACATATTTATATATAAAAGAAGTTTAAAAGTAATTTAAATAAAATTTCAAATTATACTAAAATCTTGAAAATAACATAAATATTCTCATAAAAATATATATGTACCCCTATGGAATACTCACATACCATAATTCATAAATATATATATATATATATATATATATATATATATATATATATATATTTGGCCATAAAGTTTTCCTGTATAACTATTTATTAAATAGGGTTAACAAAAATATATTTCTATAAATAAAGAATAAATATGCATATATATACTTCATCATGTTTTTTGTAAACCTAATATAAATATATATATATATATATATATATATATATATATATATATATATATATATATATATATATATATATAAAAATATATATATATTGTAAATATATATATATATATATATATATATATATATATATATATATATATATATATATTGTAAACCTTATATATATATATATATATATATATATATATATATATATATATATATATATATATATATATAAAATATATATATATATATATATATATATATATATTTCTACTACTATAATCCCATACATATCTATATGCACAATATAGGTTTTAGCACATATATTAAAATTTTATTTAAAAAGAATATATTGAACTCTATATATTAAATATACTCAAATATTTTATATGTATATGTACTAAAGATTTTAGCAAAATCTAGGGGTAATTATTATATCTATAATTAATCTTCTAAAAACAAATAAATAAAAATCCTTAGGAAAAAATATAAATATTTAAGGGGGGTTTTACACTATATATGAGATATACAGAGTTATTTGGTGTTCTAGAGTAAACAGTAAATTTAAATGCATTAATTACATGCTTCTAGGCTTTTTCTAGGTCATAGAAGTTAAACTAGGTCAAAACTAGTCAAAATTAGGTCAATTTGACTTAAAGCTTGACTTTTAGTGTCAAACTGGTCAATTGTGGTCAAACTCGGTCCAACCTAGATTTCTAAGTTAATACCTTGTCATACCAAGGTATTTTATCCTCTATTAGGCAATACTAGGCCTTACCCTATGTAATTATCTATATTGTATACACAGACTTCATATGCATTACCTTATCCTATTACCCCAATTCTTATACATATTAGGAAAAATTTGAGTGGCACCCCACATTTGTTACGCTTATTTAAGGTGCACCCCACATGATTACATTAATGCATAACACCCCCCACTTTGGACGGTTTCTGTCTAAAACTAACGGTCAACCCCGTTGACCAATTTTTTTTGACGAAAATACCCCCCATCACCATCATCATCAACTCATCACCACCATCATCACCGCCCCCCCTCCCGCTCCGCCCCCCCCCTCCCGCTCCGCCCCTTAGCCCCCACTGCCGCGCGCTGCTGCTGCTGCTGCCGCCGCGCGCTGCTGCTGCCGCCGCCGCGCGCTGCTGCTGCCGCCGCCGCGCGCTGCTGCTGCTGCCGACGCCGCCGCGCGCTGCTGCTGCTGCCGCCGCCGCGCTGCTGCTGCTAGGGGGCGGAGCGGGAGGGGGGGGCGGTGATGATGGTTGATGGTGGTGGTGATGATGATGATGATGTTGGTGATGGTGGTGGTGGTGATGGCCGGGGGGGTGGAGGAGGGCGGTGCGGCGAGGTCGGGGAGGGGGTGGGGGGAGAGCGGCGACGCCGTGGAGGGGGCCGAGCACGGCGGGGGGCGGAGGACGGGCAGCCACGTGTGACGGGAAGGGGGGACACAAAAGGAGACAGAAACCGTCCAAAGTGGGGGGTGTTATGCATTAATGTAATCATGTGGGGTGCACCTTAAATAAGCGTAACAAATGTGGGGTGCCACTCAAATTTTTCCTACATATATATATATATATATATATATATATATATATATATATATATATATATATATATTCCATTGCCTCTACATGCCTTACATACATGCTAGGATATGGTATCTTTATGATACCTATCCATACCATGGTATATAATATCTACATGATACTAGGATACTATCTAGGTAAATTCCTTTGAAGAGTTATCTAACCTATGTCTATATGCACATTTACCCTTACCTTTATATTTTCCTGGCTCTACATATTCCCTATATTGCTATATGCATATACCTATGTACCCTTGAAGGATGCTTGAGCCTGTATGTTTATGAACCCATATATATAACACACACAATTGCACAGCTGCCCTCACCCTCACATGAACTCTCACATTCCTAACTCACACACACAACACCTAAATGCCAATCCCAACATTTTCCTACTACTGCTGTTGACACTCATCTTCTATCAACCCATACACACACAAATCAATGTCTCTATTTCCCTCACAAACCTGTGTGCCTACACAAACACACACACACACACATACCATCTACACTGGCCTATGGCCTGTACAGGACCAGTCCTTGCAGCAAAGGGCCAAGCCTTGCACTGGCCTGCCAATGGAGTGGAGCTCCCTGTCACTTGCCTATGCAGTGGGCAACAGCCCACTCCCCTAATCTTCATGTCACTTGTGCAAACAGGGACATAAAGTTCCCATTACCCATTGTCCAAGCAGGTACCTGCTGTGTAGGCCAAGCCAAGTAGGAAAACACCCCCAAGTCCCCACTGTCCTGCACATCCCAAATCCAGCGCACACTCGTGCACTAGTGTACACTGTACTTACCCAGATTCCTATCTCCATTGCTGCTACTTGTAACAAAGCCTAATCCCCCACACTCTACTCTCACTGTCTTTGGCAGTTATCTCTTTATATGTAAGGAACAACTCATAAGATACTTCTAGTACAATGGATTCATTCCTAAATCAATTAGACACTATGAACACTGACACCACACATCTAACCAAATTTCCATTCACCCATGTTCAAAGGTTAAATCTGGAAACACACCCACTCAAATCTGTCATAGCCACACACATTTCCTTCCTATTACAATCCTGCACTATCCTATTACTCCAAGTGATTTAAAGAATCAGTCCCAATTGACACTAACCCTATAGAAGCAACTGATAACCCAACTTCCTATCCTTTTTACTTACTTAGACTGATACTAATCCTTATCTAACTGATACAATGGTTGACTATAGACTGATACAACATTTAATAGGGACTGAATAATAACATATGGCTACAGGCTATAGGAGAGTGAGTATCAAGCCCCAATTAAGACTGATACTCTAAAGCATTCTCTACCTACAACAAGTCCTACTTCTTCATCTCATGACTGAACATATAGCCATCTAATTGGTATATGCCCTCCATAAAGGGCTGATACATTAAATGGCCCATCTACTTCCTTCTATATGCTGATGCATAAGGGAATGGGGATACTGATACAAAATTTAAGTATGACTGATACTTTACATATCATACATACAACTGATATTGCTACAGTAGTATCCAATCCTGCCCAAGTGTACAGGCATTCGAGGGCACCTCCTCCCTGCTTCAAAGTAACAGGGAGTTATTCTCCTTTCTCTCTACTTACTCACATATAAAATCTACATATATCATTTGGCTCTGGAACCAGAATCAATTTGGTGTTTCATTCTTTGTAGTTAGGAACGCAAGTTGATGATTTTGATACCGGATATTGAGCCAAAACTATTCCATGCCTATATCCCCATGTCTAAAGCAATGCAACAATTGAAAAACTTACTACTGCCTTCTAGAAAAAGCACAAAGTTATCACTCCTGAGATTTTCACTCTGAATTTTGTATCGAGAATATCCTTCAAAGACCAGCACAAAAGCTATAGTCATCAGTTATCATTCCTTTCCTGTTCCTCTCCATTTGAAGGCAAACAAAGAGTTCAAGTGAAATTCCCCCTTCCTTTTCTTTATAACTGATACAAAATATACAGGACTGTTGTACCATCATATGCCTTACGCGATTTCCTATCCATATATGAGGTAGCCCGGCTCCCTCTCTTCATATCAACTAACTGGTATTCAAACATGCCCCCTATATCATCTATTGATACCCTTCTTTTTTCCTTTCCTTAACCACACACGCACAACCCTTTGCATTTACAGTTCACACACACACATACACACACACACACATATATATATATATATAGACACACATACATTTCAGTGGCTCCTAACCTCACTAACCCCAAGCCTATTTCACAGCCACAGCTGCAGAATAGTGCAGCAAATGTGCTGCTGCAATGAGAATAACAGGTGTTGTTCGCTACTACTAGTGGGGAGTGCAGCAGTTAGTTGATGTTGCTCTCATGCAACTAAGATGCCTGTTGTTGTTGATGCAATACTCTTCAGTGCCCGAGCCTACTCCCCCTAACCAATCAATTAGTTGCTAACTTATATGGCCCTACATACACCCTCCTATTACCTATAGTTAGCTATTACTTACTTAGCCTCTCTCTGCACACTCACTTATATAAATGTAATGACACACACACCCAAACATAGATTCAAATGCAACACACACAATTCAGAAATCAGTTCCTACTCTTAAACTGAGCTACATGACTGAATCCTCCAACCAACCCTATAACTGATACCCAAGTCAACTATATCCACACACACAAAATGCAATATTAGCCCCCGACTCTCTCAACATGAACACATGCAACTATAAATATATAAATGAGTGTATATATATATATATATATATATATATATATATATATATACAACAAGCAATCTAAATACAAAACCTAGCTAAAGTAGGGGTCCAAGTGAGATTTAGAGCTATGTGTGTCCACTTAGTCATTTTGTCGAACACTTGGCATGCGTATCGAAATACGCTGGGGTACGCCCATGATACACACCCCAAATGGATCCAAACTCGTCCCGAAGTATACCCACGTGTTCTAAATCACAAATATGACCTATTCAACCTATTTACAAACCCTAGAAATGTTATTTTCGGATTTTTCCCAAAATGGGTCAAAATACAAAGGAGAAAGTCCTCAAATAGAAAGAGAAGAGTCAAAACTCCTCACAATTGACAAACCTAATGCATAGGGCTTCCTATTTGATGCATCTACACTATTTACTACGAGTTAAAGGATTTAGAATGTATTTTACCTATTGGAAGATAGATTTCTAATAAAAAAAGTCCCAAGATCTAGAAGTCCTCAAACTCCAAGTGCTCCAATCCTTCCAAACTAACTTCAAGAGCCCTCTACTCTACAAGAGGAAGAGAATGGAATGAATTTGGGTTAATTTGGTGGTAGGAACAATTTGGGAAAAAGCTTCTAATTAGGGTTTGGGTTTTGGATGAAATGAGGAGGAAGAAGATGAAGTGAGGCTTAAATAGAAAGTGGGCTGCCTATTAGGTTTAATTTAGGGTCATGGCTAATAAAAAAATGTCCACAAAGCCCTCCTCTTTAGTCATGACAAGATTAGGGAATAATCCTCTCTTTCTAATTAGGTTTTTAGTCAAACTTTATAATTAATATTGCTAGTCTAGTTAGAGGCTAACTAAAGTTCAATTAGGCTAGTCCTAATCACTTAGTTAGGTGGTCATGTCAAGTCGGTTTAGGTCCTCTAGGATCACTAACGGCTATTCTAACTAATGGCTAACCACTAATCATATTCAATAAAATTACATGTACTATCTTAAATATTATAGATAGTTAATCCAAAAATATAATTACTAATTTTGTAAAATAAGTTTATCACTAAAATATAGTTTGAATTCACAATAATAACAAGAAATAGGAAAAATAAAAAATATCCCTCTTCTGGAAAAGTGGTAGTTACTGTCACGACCCACACCCAATATTTGGGTACGAGCCGTGGATACGTCCAGCCTACGCCTCAGTGTCGATGATAGAATATTATCTAATCATCTCCATATTTTATCAACACAACCATGCAGTTTATATATATATATTTCCACAATGCATTCCAAATCCACAGATAAATCCAAGGCAGAATAATATATAATAATCACAGCCAAAGAGAAAAGATATGAGATAAACTGAACAGTCTCAAAGAAATATCAATAGTACTGAATAAATATCCACTAATCAACTCATAGAATCCTTAAAATAAACTATAACAACTAAAAGTTTTTCGGAGATAATCCGGCCAACACTAAATAATAGCTAACTAAATATCATCTGTAAAGGGCAACTCGGTGAAGGTCGCGTCCAAATCCTCCGGTATGCCAAGATCAGGGTCGACTGTCTGCCCATAGTAAGTGGTATAAAAATCTTCTAACTCATCACCTAAAAATTTTGGTCTCCAGTCAGAAATAGAACAAGCACACATATGATAAGCTATCCGAGACATAATAGAAATTACAATACATGAAAATAGCATATGAGGATTTGAACTAGTAAATAACAGGCATCATGGTATAGCAAGAAAAGAAAAGGCAACTCTATAATGAGATATAAGAACTAGAAAGTAAATATGTAAAGCATGGTGACATGACAACTGGTGAAGAAACAAGATGAACAACTGAAACAAGAACTATCTACGTGTGTTGAAATATCGAGTTCGACATGTGAACGGCTAAGGGATAAATCCGGCCAACTGCACGTGTCGTGTGCGGCTGCTATTAGTCACGAATAGACAAATGGGATAGAAAGGATAGTTCACACGTCTATTAAGATATTTCTCCGTCCGACTAATACTCATAGATTCAACAAGTCTCAAGCATGGTAGTCATGTGAATAGTAGTCAAGAAATATGAATAGAGATCCATGATACCAATCCTCGTGTGACAAGCGTGTCAGCAAGCAGAAAAAACATATGTATAACATGTAAAAAAAACTATTAGAATCGAAAGCAATTAGTATATGTACTTGCCTGTGGTCCTGAGCTGCGAATACGGTCAAAATCCATATTAGAGTCCAAGTAACCTATTTTTGTAAATTCACAATATCAATACGTTAAATAAACTAAAAGTAAACTAGCTACTTGGTTATTAGATTTCTAGGGCACTTGGTTTACTTAACTCGCTATAATCTCCATCTAGTGTATGCTCATCCCTTCATTTATGTGTTATCCATAAGTACTTCACATTCACCTAGTCGTTTAGGTACATAGAAGACTTGCCCATTCCCAATTACTGTTCTCTCTTGTATGCCTAACCTCAAGGTTGCTCTTACCTATATCTATGGCTCTATTACAGGAGTGTTTCCACTCCACCCTTAGGACACTAGAACCTACTTGTTTGCAAAAACAAAAAGTGTTCCTTTACAAACTAGAAAAAAAAGTACAAAAGTACAATTGATTTTTGGGGAAGTACAACTATAGGTATCTGATCAGAAGACGATCATTTTATCCCTTGGACGATGCGATGTCGAAGAACAAAGCCTTTGGAGAGTGTTGCAGCAAGTGGTCAGAAGATTATGATCATTAGTCCCTATTTGACAGTAATTTGGAACTCTATTTATAGAGTTCTAGAGATAAATGTTAAGTAGTTATCCTGATTGGTGCATACTGCAAGTGGCGCGCCATTCACCCCTTGCGCGAACGGTTAGTTTAACTGCTTGGATGCGTGGCATGCCGTGATTGATATGCGCTTGGTCATGGGTAGTGTCACATTCATGTTCTTCGAAATTAGTGACATGTGTGCCACGTAATCTAACTGCTTCAGGATGATTTGATCACGTAGCGCCAACTGCTGAGTGGCGCCAGGTGCTACTTGCTGAGTGGTGCCAGGCGCTAACTGTTGTTTAGTGCTCTACTAATTAATATGATACTAATGATCATCTTGTGCCAACTGCAGATGGCACAGGACAGCTGATGGTCATTTATGGCGGATCTAACACGTCTGACAAAATCTCCTCGAGCGCCACATGCTCGAGATTCGAACGATTTTTTCTCGACTGACGTGCTGTCAGTCATGATGATAACTGTTTAGATTCTCCAAGAAGATGGCCACGTGGCAGGCAGCGCCACTTGATGACTGGCGCCATCTGATGTTTGGAGCCATCTGATAGTTAGCGCCAATTGCTGATCTGAATGTTGGCGCTTCTTATGAGTGGCGCAGGGGGCTAAGAATACTTTTTAGGCTTCTACAAGACCCCCTTCAAAGTTTTCGAATTTGAACAGCTTCAATATTTGAAATACTTTGAATAAGAAGTGGTTGGCACAGAGCAGTATCGTAATCGACCCACTTTTCAGGCGTAGATCGTGCGACTGTTACAGCTGGGTTTTGGCTATAAATAGTCGAGAAGAAAGAGAACAACACTTTACTTTGCAATCTCTTTCTTCCGAGCTCCTTCTCTCTTCAAACTTTCGAACTTTTTAAAGCTTTCTCACGATCGAAAATGGCCCTAAAGAAATCCACCGTCGCCGAAAAGGGAAAGAGAGTGGCCGGAGCCACCTCGTATGCACCCCTACTGAGGGTGCCACAGCACATCACGCCGTCGACGAGAGCTGAAGAGGCGAATCCAGCACTGGACGGTAAGAAAGTTGAACGGCGAAGACAACAGTAAGTGCCATTCACGTAGAGCACGGCCAAGGCCAACATCGATCGCCTCTTTCAGAGTGTTGGTCGATGCTTTGTGCCATCTGCACCTTATGCCACCTCTTTCAGAGTGTTGGGCTAAAAATCTGAACCAATGACGCCATGTGCCATCTTTCAGATTCTCAACATGGTACACCATCTATCGTTATACGCAAACCATACGCTAATTGATGTGATGTGCCATCTGACTTGAGAATTGGCATGAGCTGGCTGAGGATTGTTTCTCCCTCCCCTGCACCATCTATGATTGGTGCAGGGTATTTTTTTAGGAAAAACAATCTTTTCAGAAGTTTAACTCTGAATTTTCTTTTGTAGTTGATTTGAGGGAAGACCCTTATGCTGAAGAACTGGCATCTGCATTCCGAGTGTCTGAGTATCAGGAAGATTTGTCCCATATCCCTTTTCCTCGGTATGATCTGCCTGAGACCCGGAGAGCCGTGTTAAGGTCTCAAGATGATAAGACCCTGTTAAGCCTGATGAATGGAGAACCCCTCGTAAGCTTAGATCGGGTTTCTCACAAAAAACTAGCCTTCTTCTTTGGCGATGCTATCAAGAAAGACCGCCAGTCTAAGAAAAAATGCGTGAAGCGAGTGTATCAAAGCAGAAGCAAATTGATTCATCTTACTGAAATAACGAGACATCTGTCGCTATCCCGCTATACTCATGCCAGTCATCCTCGCAGTATGGTCTGGGACCTAACTCCTTTCCAGCAGGCCAGGGTGGGAAGAATATGCTATAGACTAGGTCCCCAAAATAAGGATATATTCTATAGCTCATCGAAGAGAAGCAACACACACCTGAGGGTCCTAAAACCCAGCTGTGTGCCTCCTAAGGATTCTTCTCTGCTGATCCCAGAGAGAATTCCTTTTCTTTGCGAACTTGTTTGCTAAGGCTGAAGGGAGGTATCCAGATAAGAATATACGGCTGACAGGTCTAATGAGTCTAGAGAACAAACGTTGGACCCGTCTTTCGATCTGGGCTCTGAACAATTTTAAAGATGAACTGCTAGACTTAGAATTTTACAAGCCAATCCATACTACTTCCCGTGGAATTCGCACCAATCCCCACTTATTTTTAGCCTTAGCAGAGAGATACAACAGTAGAACGGGCACTTGTGTGACCCCTCAAGAAGAGATAGACCTCGCTCTTCATGAGATGCAGTATATCTCTTATCTGGAAATGGGTGAAAGCCCGTATGAAGAGTATGTGCCAACCAATGAAGAATTAGATGCCCTTGCTGAGAAGAACCCAAGAATGGTTGCAGTCTTCGAGGAATTATTATGCCACTTCATGATCTGCACCATTTTCTATAAGAGCTACGTACATGTAGGAACAATGGCACCTCTAGAGGGGGGTGAATAGAGTGCAGCGGAGAATATTTAACAATTAAAAAATTTAACTCTAAGCAGGTAAAGCAATATATATATGAAATGGTTGCAAGTAAGTCAGTAAAATCAGAGCAAGAAAGCAATACGCAGAGACAACAGATCTATACTGGTTTTCCTCTGTGAGGACTAGTCCAGTCTCGAGTCTCGACCCGATGTTTGAATCCACTATTTTGAATAGAGATTACACTACGTATTTTGTACTGAAGAACATGCCAACTTCACCACCGTCGTGTTTTTATCCGAAGCCCACAAACAAACTTCAACACCTTTCTAAAGAAAGCTTTTATACACCAAGCTTGTACAACTCGAAAACTCCTACTCGAAAACCACCAGCACTTAGAATAATTGAGTTGACTTGCAGATTTGAAGTTTAAAGCTTTGGGAATAGAATATGAAGCTTAGAAATGAATAGAGAAGATAAAGATTGAATGAGTGATTAGAAATGAAAATTTCTTCTCTATTTATAGGTTTTTGTATGACAGAGTTCGGGCAGAACTTGGTACCCTAACGTTCAAAAATTTAAACGTTTGAGATCCACGAGAATAGGTAAAGCTTCTAACCATGAGTGATTTGGTCTAACCGAGTTCGGTCTGAGTCCGGGTAGAACTCTGTCCGAGTTCGGTTAGCCCAATTCTAGGGCCATTTTGGTTTTTTGGATCTGGTTTGGTTTAGGATCAAAACTAGAATAGGTTTGGTTTAGTTCAAGATAGGTTTGGTTTAGGATAGAATCAATGATAGACTTCTAATTGCCAGTGATCCCGATTCACTAATATTCTAGACTCAATAAATAGAAAAATACAGAATAAATATAAAATCTCATAGACGATGCAATCTGCATTCTTTGTTTCTTTTCATATCGAGATCGAAGTTTAAGACACTTATCGAAATCGGTTTGACTATGGCTAAATGTACCAACAATCTCCCCCATTTTGATAATGTGACAAAACTTACGATTGATACTTAAAGAATGGTTCAGCTTAAAGTGGAAGTAGACTTGATGAGTACGGAAGGTACGATAGTAGCTTTTTGTCCGTCAAGTAGTTGGTACAATGTAATTAAATGCTCCCCCATAGTGTACGATCAAGTCTTATTACTCTCCCGTAATAAAATATTCTTGGTGAAACTATATCTGTAGAGTCTTAAACCAAAATTCTTTCAAACCAAATTAGTAATACAGTGAATAAGAATCAGAAATCTTAAGTTATAGCCAAGATGAAATAAATCAATCTTATTATCAATGAAATATTATCAATCTTATCAAATTATCAATCTTACTCCCCCGTTTTGTTACAATAGCAAAATGGTATAGTAATATTAAACTACAAAGCATAATAAAAGACATGCATGAAATAATGGAAATACTAGCATAATCTGAAAAGAGTTTTGCATACATCACACAGAAAAAATAAAAAAGTCATAAATGATAATGCTTGAAAGAAGCATTTATCACTAATACATGCATAAAGTCAAAACATAACAAAAAGTTGCTGAACTATCACGAGAAAAAATATATCCTCAACTATCATCCTCATCATTAGCAGCAGCTGCAGCACCAGCAGCACTAGAAGGACCGGTCTCAGCAGATCGGCTGGGGTCATATCGAACGGCAGCAGGATCAAAGTAACGCTGTGCCTCACGGTCATCAATGCGATAGCCAAGCCTGGATGGATCACGAACCATAGGAATGGGGCCACTAGGGTTGTGAGCAAGGCTATATGATAAATCATGAACCGTGTTCGAGATGGCCTAGAGCTGAAGGGTAGTTCATAAATCTATAGCTCGGAACTGATCCAGCATGAGCGTTTGAAGGGACTCGAGAGTAACACCGGCAGGAGGATGAGTAGCCTGGGAGTCAGTGGAAGTAGGAGCAACTGCAGGAGGTGGAACCTGTGCAGGCTGAGCTGGGCGACGATGCTCAAGAAGATAGGCAGGAGCAGCATCCTCAGCACAGTCCTTAAGACTGACCTCAAAGTACTGAAATATGATAGGAATATATATCGCGTATAGAAGGCGTCGCGAGGAGTTCTTGCGACAACGATCCATAGCGGAGATGCTAGTCTTGGGTATACTGAAAGGAATACGGAAGTGAAGATGAAAAATTGTCGAGAGTTCTATGTACGAAATCTCATATGTGGCAGTATTCTTAGGAAGGATGTTGGAGAACACCATGCGATGAAGATTATAGAAGTAGTTATTCGGATTTCTAGGACGAAGAGTGCCATGGGGTCGAGGATTCGGTGCACAGAGAAAATCGCGGAAGGAATCAAAAGTTGTTCCCTCGGGAAACTCAACAGATGTAATCTCTATAAGTTATTCCCCGTCATTGGGTACACGGAGGATGATCGCGAGATCATCGGCATCGAACTCAATGCCGACTCCACCAACTTTAGATTTCACTGTACCCTTTGTGATCGAGAAATTATAATAAAACATACGAATGGCGTTAGTATAAACGGGAAAAGTAGATTGAACTAAATCTAGCAAATGATGATATGTAAATACGCTAGTGTGGTCAAGAAATAGTGTGAAGTTTATAGGAGCACCCTGACAGATTTTTCTCTTATGAAAATCCGTGAACCAAGAGTCCGAAGCTTCTTGGGACACAAAAATAAATTCATCGTAGAAATTTCCATCGGGTCTCGAAGGAGTATAAAGTGAAAAGAAGGCCGCCTCATGAGGGGTTGAGGACGAACCTTCATCAACCTTCCTCTTCTTTTGAGAAGAAATAGGTTGTTTGGGAGCCATATAAAAAAATAGCACGAAAAGAAAAGAGAGAGAGATATACTAAAATTGATGGTGAACAATAGAAGAGAACCTCGAGAGAGCTCCGAATCCGAAGTTTGAAAGCTTGAAGAGCTTGGATGAGGGAGAACAAGGAGGTTAGGGTAAGGGTTTTTTTGGTAGGATTTGGAGGTGCTTGATGAAGAAGATGATGATGATGAGGTTTTAAATAGAAGTGGGGTCGGCTGTCCAACTTCTGTTCGAAATCCCCCCAGACCGAGTTCGGTCCGAGTACGGTCACTAGGGTTTCAAGACTGAGTTGGAAACAGTGTGATAGTTTTTAACATAAATACGAAAAATAATTTAGAAATAATTGTGTTGAAGGAAATAATTTAATATTTATTAATTAATTCCCATAAATTGATATAGCTACTTTGGGTTAGCTGTAGGGGCCGGATCCCAGCTAACGGTAGTCCGAAGACTAGTACACCGTATCGCTTCAGGTTATTTACACCTGTGTGACAGAAGGGCCCTTTCGGCTTATAACCAAAATAAATTTAGCGAATTCATGTTCATGAAATAATTATATTATATTATATTACCTCAATATCCAGAATTCCTAATTCTCTTCGTATAAAGTTAAAACGATCTTCGGCCAAAGGCTTTATGAAGATGTCAGCTAGTTGATGTTCAATATCAACAAATTCTAAAATAATATCACCTTACAAAACATGGTCTCTCAAAAAGTGATGTCTAATTTCTATGTGTTTAGTGCGTGAATGACATATGGGATTCTTAGTGAGATTTATAGAGCTAGTATTATCACAGTAAATGGAAATATGATGAAAGGATAATTGAAAGTCTTCCAGAGTTTGTTTCATCCACAAAATTTGTACACAACAACGTCCTGCAGCTATATACTCAGCTTCAATAGTTGATAATGCAACTGAATTTTGTTTCTTAGAAAACCAGAAGACTAAGGACTTTCCTAGAAAATTACATGTACCGCTGGTACTTTTACGATCGACTTTGCATCCAGCAAAATTTGCGTTCGAGTAACCTATCAAGTCAAATGAATCAGATTTGGGATACCAAAGACCAGTTGTCAAAGTTCCTTTTTGCAAGATACGCTTAACAGCACTTACATGTGATTCTTTAGGACAAGCCTGATATCTAGCACATAAACATACAGCAAACATAATGTTTGGACGACTAGCAGTTAAGTATAGTAAACTACCAATCATACCTCTGTACTTACGTATGTCGGCTGGTGTACCGCTTTCATCTATATCAAGCTTTGTAGACATTGCCATCAGAGTGCCAATAGGTTTGACGTTTTCCATATCGAATTTCTTTAGCAAGTCTTTTGTATATTTGGCTTGATTAATGAATATCCCTTGTGAACTCTGCTTAATTTGCAGTCCAAGGAAGAACGTTAATTCTTCCATCATGCTCATTTCGAATTTACTCTGCATACACTTAGCAAACTCGTTACATATCATCTCATTAGTAGCTCCAAAGATTATATCATCTACATATATCTGCACTAATAAAATATTTTTATCGAAAGATTATATAAACAAAGTTGAATCAACCTTCCTTTTTAAAAAACCGTATTCAAGTAGGAAAGAAGTAAGGCGCTCATACCATGAACGAGGTGCTTGTTTGAGACCGTAAAGAGATTTCCGAAGCTTGAATACATGATCAAAAAATTTGAAATCTTCAAAGCCTGGAGGTTGTTTTACAAAAAAAATTTCTTTTATAAAATCATTTTAAAACGCACTTTTAACATCAATCTGAAAAAGTTTGAAACCATGAAAACTTACAAAAGAACAAAGCATACGAATGGACTCTAATCTAGAAACTAGAGCATATGTCTCATCATAGTCAATGTCTTCTTCTTGATTATAGCCTTGAGATACTAGACGTGCTTTGTTGCGTGTGACTAAGCCATTCTCATCTAACTTATTTTGGAACACCATTTAGTACCAATGATCGGATGATCAATAGGTCTGGGAACAAGTTTCCAAACTTGATTCCGTTCAAACTGGTTAAGTTCCTCTTACATAGCAGAAATCCAAAATTTATCAAAAAATGCTTCTAAAACATTTTTAGGTTGAATTTTGGAAACAAATGCAACATTTGCTATTACCAATTGCCTTGAGCTGGAACGATACACATCACCGATTACTAGTTCTTCGGGGTGGTCTGGTGTAAATCACATACGTTTCGACAAACTTTTTAGATAAGACGTGGAAGTGTCTTCTGTTGTGGGAGTTTCCTCTGTTGTGGGAGTTTCTTCTTCATTGTCACTGTCGTATTGTATTTTGACATTTAGCTCATCGAACTTGACATTGATTGATTCTTCAACAATAAGTGATTTCTTGTTGAATACTCTGTATCCTTTACTTTTTCTTGCATATCCCAAGAAAATTTCTTCATCAGCTTTTTCATCAAATTTTCCCAAATTGTCTTTTGTATTCAGAATGTAACATCTGCATCCAAAGACCTTGAAATAGGTGATATTAGGAGTTCTATTAAACCATAATTCATAAGGAGTCTTTTTAGAGATAGGTCTAATAAGAACTCTATTCAATACATGGCATGATGTATAGACAGCTTCTGCCCAAAAGTACTTAGGAAGATTGTATTGATTAAGCGTAACTCTAGCCATATCACCGAGAGTTCTGTTCTTCCTTTCTACAACTCCATTCTGCTGAGGAGTTTTGGGGTAGGAGAATTCATGATATAATCCATTTGCATTGCAGTAAGATTTGAATTCATGGTTATCGAATTCTCCTCCATGATCACTTCGAACACGAGTAATCATGAATCATTTCTCGTTTTGTACCTTCTTACAGAAAGATACAAACTCAGAAAAGACCTCATTCTTATTTGCAAGAAAATAAACCCAAGTATATCGTAAATAGTCATCGACTATCACGTAAGCATAAAGCTTTCCGCCAAGACTGGAGATTCTACTTGGTCCAAACAAGTCCATATGAATTAATTGCAGGGGTCTAGAGGTACTTACAGCGTTTATTGATTTGAAAGATGATCTAGATGCCTTATTCTTCTCACAATCAGCACAGATCATATCTTTCTTGAAAGTTATTTTAGGTAAGCCTTTTACCAGTTTCTTGGTGGACAATCTTGCAATCGTGTCCACGTTTGCATGCCCAAGATGTATATGCCAAATCCAGCTTTCGTCTTGTGTTGTAAACAGACACTTTCCTGTATTGTTAGTCAGAAATATAAAACATATATGTTGTCCTCTCTTATTCCCTCAAATGAAATAATTTCAGAGGTTTTATCATAGACAAAACATTTATTCTTAACAAAATTTATTCCATAACTATGATCAGCTAATTGACTGATACTCAACAAGTTATGTTTCAATTCTGTTACTAAGCAAACATTTTTAATAATAGGAGAGGGAGAGATACCTATGTCACCAAAATGCAAATGATATTACCTTTAAGATTGTTTCCAAAGGAGACATAGCCTTCTTTCTTTATCGATAGAGTTGCAAACAATTTGTCGTCACCTGTCATATGCCTAGAGCAACCACTATCGAGTATCCACTTACTTTTAGTAGGAGAAGGAGGGTCCACCTACAATATAGGTTGAAGATATAACCTTTGGTACCCACTTTCTTGAGGGTCCTGATGTGTTAGCTTTTGGAACCCATTTATACACATTCATATCTACTAGCTTTCTAATCTTACACTGTGTTGACACATGTCCTTTTAATCTACAATAATGACATGTAGCAGAAGTGTTGGTGCTAGTTTTTGTTTGAAAATCATGCATATGAGATTTTGAAACATTGTGTGCATTCTTGGTGTGTAGAAACATATACATATAAGCATGATTTCTAATATTGCTAGTCGTGTTGTTAGTGTGGTATTTGTGTTTAACCTTCTGACTAGTGTTAAACTGAGAAGTTGGTCTAGCGACTTGTTTACCCAGTTTAATCTCTAAACATTTAGAGTTGTCATTGGCTTCATTTAATTGGTTCTTGAGTGCATCTATTCTTCGAATAGCAATGTTATACTTCCTCTTCTCTAGTTCATAGAGATCATTAAGTTTTACATTTTCTTGATTCGCTTTTCAAGCTTTTTAATAGAGTCATGCAAACTTAGCTTTAAAGAAGTAATATCATTTGTGTCAATAGGAGTATCCTTGATATCTTCTAAGATCCTAGATTGCTTTGAAAATTCAGATTGTACAAATTTTAACTCTTTCTTAGCACTTTTGTACATGTCTATCATTTTTCTCTGATCGGTCAATAGATCAGAGAAAGTCTCACATAATTCATCAAAAGAAAATTCTCCATAGAGAGGGTTATTTATTACCTTAGCATCTGTAGCCATGAAGCATAGGTTTGCTGAGCTCCAAGAGTTGTCTTCTTCTTCAGAGTCACTAGCCTCGCTTTCACACCAGATACTAGTGTCTGCATAGTTTTTGGTTGTTGACCTTCTCTTTCTTTCTTGATCATGTCTACTTGTTTGATCGTGTCTGCTTCCTTTTCTTATAACAGGACAATCCTTCTTCATGTGACATGTTCTTTTGCAGCTAAAACAGATTGGTTCTTCGTCATCTTTGAAGTCCTTCTTTTTGTTTGACTTTTTGCGTCTGAAGAATCTTCTGAAGTTCCTTGTTATCAGGGCCATTTGCTCGTTATCCGAGTCGTCTGATTCACTCTCGTCGTCCGAGATTGTTTTGTGATTTGTCTTGAATGCTATTGTCTTCTCTTTTGGATGTTGATCTTCGAAATCCTGAAGGTCCAACTCATGTGTCATGAGCTTTCCAGTCAGGGTTTCAAGACTCATTGTCGAGAGATTATTTCCTTCTATAATGGTCGTTGCTTTTGGATTCCAGCTTTTTGGTAGTCCACGAAGAATCTTTCGAATCTTTTCATGATCGCTGTAATCTTTGCCAAGGGAAGCTAGAGGATTAACAATATCTAAAAATCTAGTAAACATAGCAGTAATAGTCTCATTAGGCTTCATTTTGAATGCCTCATATTCTTGTGTAAGTCGTGAGATTTTGGATTCCTTCACTTGTGAAGTACCTTCATGAGTAACCTCAAGAAGTTTCTAAACCTCGTTGGACGTGGCACATATAGAGACTCTATTGAACTCAGTTTTATCAATAGCACAGAATAAAGCATTGATGGCTTTTGCATCAAGACTAGCTTGTTTCTTTTTATTGTCGGGTGTATCTATCAAATGGTTTGTCAACTAGAACACCATCTATCGTAATAGGTAGAGGTTTCCTATAACCATTGAAGACAATCGATCATAAATCGAAATCAAGTGACTTGAAGGAAAAAGCTCATCCGTGTCTTCTAGTACGTGTAATTTATGACATCAAATAAAGGTGGCCTATTGGTTGACTGACCTTCATCGTTGCTTGGAAATAGGGATGCCATATCTCAAGGAGTGTTAATTCCATCGAGAGAAACCTGCTTTGATACTAATTATAGGAACAATGGCACCTCTAGAGGGGGTGAATAGAGTGCAGCTGAGAATATTTAACAATTAAAATTTTAACTCTAAGCAGGTGAAGTCATATATATATATATATGAAATGATTGCAAGTAAGTCAGTAAAATCAGGGCAAGAAAGCAATACGCAGAGACAGCAGATTTATACTGGTTTTCCTCTGTGAGGACTATTCCAATCTCGAGTCTCGACCTGATGTTTAAATCCACTATTATGAATATAAATTATACCACGTGTTTTGTATCGAAGAACACGCCAACTTCACCACCGTCGTGTTTTTATCCGAAGTCCACGAATAAACTTCAACACCTTTCTGAAGAAAGCTTTTATACGCCAAGCTTGTACAACTCGAAAACTCCTACTCGAAAACCACCGGCACTTAGAAGATTGAGTTGACTTGGAGATTTAAAGTTTCAAGCTTTGGGAATAGAATAGGAAGCTTAGAAATGAATAGAGAAGATGAAGATTGAATGAGTGATTAGAAATGAAAATTTCTTCTCTATTTATAGGTTTTGTAGGACAGAGTTCGGGCAGAACTCGGTACCCTAACGTTCAAAAATTTAAACGTTTGAGATCCACGAGAATAGGTAAAGCTTTAACCAGGAGTGATTTGGTCTAACCGAGTTCGGTCCGAGTTCGGGCAGAACTCTGGCCGAGTTCGGTTAGCCCAATTCCAAGGCCATTTTGGTTTCTGGATCTGGTTTGGTTTAGGATCAAAACTAGAATAGGTTTGGTTTGGTTCAAGATAGGTTTGGTTTAAGATAGAATCAAGGATAGACTTCTAATTGCCAGTGATCCCGATTCATAAATATTATAGACTCAATAAATAGAAAAATACAGAATAAATATAAAATCTCATAGACGATGCAATCTGCATTCTTCGTTTCTTTTCATATCGAGATCGAAGTTTAAGACACTTATCGAAATTGGTTTGACTATGGCTAAATGTGCCAACAGTACAGAGGACATGTTATTTATCCAAATAGTTGGCATATTTATTTTTGGGTCGTATTCATGAAGACAAGGCGCAAGAGCACCTGGACTGCGATCCTAACTTTATTGAGCCGTTCGACCGCAGTACTATTCAGAAATTGATAGAAAGATCCTGGCATGTTGATAAAGATTTGACAGAGGATTGGCAAGGATTTACAGCTGGTACTTCCATTGAAACTTATGTCGGACAAGGTGGGAGGCTAATGTCTCGAGAAGCAGCTCTGGCTGGCTTTTTATCCTTATGACTGTGACGATTCGTGGTCCCCGGAGTCAGTATTGTTGATAGGATTCATTGCGGTGTACAGTTCACCGTCGTGCGCTTAATATTCGGGCACAAGATGGATCTTCTCTCTATGATACCTACCGTTTGAATGCGGGTCTTCGCTCTTTCACAGATACCATAATGATAAATCCTAATACCCGGAATGATTTCCCCTGTACTGAGATGCCGTACACTTATCTGTTCGGCTGGTTGTTGCTACACAACCCTATTTTGATGGATCCGGCTTTAGGCATTGCAGGAGGAGACTTCATCAGCCATTTTGCCACAGACCGATAAAAAGTGAACTCCCTTGCCGACTGCCAAAAGGTATTAAATATGGGTCCAGAATGGAGATTCTACTGCGTTCCTCTACCCCAAGGAACCGAGAATCTTCCTCCTTCGCAGATGGATCTAGAGCCCATGGTTGTCCGTCCACCACCAGCTGCCTTCATGTGGTTGAAGATGATCAGGCCTTCCCACCTGGTGTATCGATTTGGTAGTGAATGTAGCCTGGAACCGTATCTGCCTAGCCGGTTTGCTCACCAATTCGGCTATGATCAAATGCATGTGGGCAATGCCACCACTTATTTACAAGCTTTCGGCTATTTGATTCATGGCACTAGAGGATGGGGATATTACAGCTCCAGGGGCACTAAAGCTACTTTCTCCATGCCCAATCCTACTCCTGAGATGGGCCCACATATGTTATATACATATGCAAACTTTTATACCTCGACCAATACTTTCTTCGAGGGATTCACCTTGTCAAACAGTTTTGCAAGTGACAAGCGCTCACGGTTGGGGACCAGAACTACCCTAGAATTTTGAAAAGTTGAAGAGAATGCTCTAGCCGATAAACCTTTTGAAGCTACCCTTGTCGGTCTCCCTGACATGGTAAATGATCCGCTGTATATTTCTCTCAAGAAGCGGAATGGAAAAATCTCCAGAAAAAGTGACTAGCAAAAGACGAAAAGTCAGGAGTCACCTGCACCTTATGTCCCAATTAAACCTCCTTCTCTCCATAAGGCTCAAGGGAAATAATGAAGAAAGCAGTACTTATTATTACTGAGCAGTCTGCAGCGAGGACTATATCTCATATGTGACAAGCTGAAGCAGGGTTTCCTCTGGAGGAACAGGGACAACCCCTTCTCCAATCCCAAAAGAAGATAAGAGACCAGATGTGCACGATGAGCCTTCTGAATCCGAAGGATCCCCTACAATGCCACTTAAGTGCAAAACAAGGAGGAGGTTGTTGACAACCGAGGTTGAGCAACAAGAGACTACAACTTCACTTACTTCTTCAATGCCAGGACAGTCCCCTGGTCAATCAGAATTGTTTTTGTTGTCGCAAGACCCACTCCTCACAAGTAATATTCTTGCCTTCCCAATCATTAATTTACTAGAAATTTGTATTAATATATATTTTTTCTTTTTGCAAAGACTCCAGCGTCGCATGTTCTAGCCTCAAATATTGCAGCGGAAGAACCAGCATCCTTAAAGGTCGCTGCTCCAGTGGTTGCACTTGCTGCGGTAGGAGTAATGTTCCTGTCACCAACCAAGGATGCTACGGAGATGGGAACTCCCAAGGAGATATTACCCTCAAATGTTTCTACTTCTTTTGAACTCTCTAGAAGGTACGAAGATGATAGAGGCACTAGATGACTGCGATTTCGGCGATGATCTGCTTGAAGAAGAAGAGGATGAAAATCCAGCTGCTGAGAATAGCCAAACTGCTGTTGAGGGTAAAGAATACCCTGTTGAAGACGAGGGCCATCAAAGCCCTAAAGATAATGAAGAAGTTGATGCGGAGGAGCTTCAGACTCCAGTTGAAGTTGCTGAAACAAAAGGGGTGGAAGCAGCTGCAGCCCCAGGTGGCCAAGCTGACTCAGAGGTCGGAAGCGACCATTTTATGTCAGGTGGTTCGGAGGCTAGGAGCACCTAGGAGGCTGTCTCTGAGAACACCATGGTAAAGCTTCGTACAGAGCTAGACGTGCCTCGTGAGACCCAATATCTGCTGCCAGGCTCAGCTAAATTTTTGACTTTATTATTTACCCTAGCTCCTTTGATGATATATAAAGATTGTGCTTCTTGATTTGTAGAAGGTCCTGTAGGGATGATTGCAGTAGCTCCGTCTACTGCTTTCAGCTTTAGCTCGACCATGGCTCTTCTAGACATGGGGACTCAGGCTGGAGAAGCAAGCTCCTCGATGATGACAGCACTAAGATCTTCTGGTGCACAGACTGTGATTCCTCTATTTTCAGCAGAAGAAAGAATTCAGGCTGAAGTATCAACTCCTAGTGTATCGATAATGAATAAAGCCGTCATCGAGACATACACCACTACTTTCTTTGCCTCCCTGGAAACTCTGGTTCAGATGGTCTTAGAGAAAGGCCACCCCTACGAGTCAATGAAGACAATTATCTCCTTTATCATCAATGCTATCCACAATCTTGGTGATTTGGATAACATTAGCTTTTTGGAACACATTCTGGATGCGCTCGAAGAGCCAATCAAATCCTACCAAGATCTGACCAGAGGTAATATCCAGAGGCTCGTAGATGCCGAGTGTGAGGCGATGGCTCGTGAGTCTGCAGCACGACAAGCAGCCTTACAAGATTTTGTGGCTATTTTCTCAATGCGGTCCACAAAGTTGGAGTCTAGCATTCTCGAGACTACTTCTTCTATTGAGCGTTATAAGACTGAAGCCTTAGAGAAGGAGAAGGAAGCGGCTGAATGCCAAACTTATCTTCAGGCGTTGGAAGCTGAGATGACCCAACTTCGCGAGATACTTAGAGCCACCAAGAGACGTGAAGAAGAAGTCCTGGAAATGCATCAGGTTGTCGAGAGCCATCTGGACGATCTGAAAAGGCAACGAGAAGAATTCCTCCGAACTCAGAGTGCAGAAATTGAATGTCGAGTTAAATTCCTGTAACCTTTTGATCCAGAATCTGGGAAAGCTTTGGCTAGGCAAAGGGTACTCGACTCCAAAACTAAGAGGGCTGATGCTATGAAGAGGATGATTACTGAACTTAGCACTTACCTCCCAAGTGAAGCTATCCAGATTGTGACAACTTTTGTTATATTTTGTTTGATGTACAAATTTGATGTTTTGTATGTCACTGGAATAAAAATTGATGATCTTTTTATGGCTCTATTACTTATTGTGTATCTGTTTAAGACACAAGTAATAGATAGGAGTAAGAAATATGTTCAGAGGTACCGGATATAACATATCTCTTGAAAATAACAATACTTAGTTTATCTGTTCAGAGGTAATGTGACATGATAGAATATAACTTGTAATATTGTCACTTCGAAGATGACATCATCATAGGTAATATGGACATGACAAGTTATTGATGTAGATAGTAGAATTCAGAGGTGATATGGACGTGAATTCGTATATCTATTGATTATCCTTGAGATAGATGGGACTCAAGAACAGGATATCTTTTAAAACAACTGGGTTTCAAAAGATAAGGTTTGCAATGATGTAGTAGATGATGTTGTCGTTCTGGATAGACTCCGCTGGGAATTTAAAGATTTGAAACATGTACAATATTTGTTAGAAAACATAGTACATATTTTCAAACATGGTATTTCTTCAAGAATTTGCCATTAATAGGCATCATAGGGATTCGGCCATCCATCCATTGTTGACCCAAACAGGATCACAGTCAACCTAATCTTGAAAATTAACAAAACAATATTTGTCATAGTCCAATGTGACACATCGAGCTCAAATTCAATATAATCAGCACAGTGGATCAAGATCAAAGCTGTTTGAAGATTTATTATTCTGTGTATACTGGAGTCTTATTTTTATTTGTTTTTGAGTATAGGATGATGTACGTTGGGTCATGCTGAGCAACTTTGGGCTAGACATAGCTTTATAGGTTAACTTAGCCCAAAATCCAATCAACCCATTCATCAAATAGCCCACAAAGAACATTTTGTCCATAGGAGACAGAGTTCGGGCCGAACTCTGCCTCCACACAGAGTTCGGGCCGAACTCTGCCCCCTAAATTATAGGGTGCTGATTTTTAGGTCTTGATCACTGCTAGTTGTCCAACGGCCGAAAATTTGAATTCTACTTACAGAATTCTGGCCGAATTCTGTCTACCCCGAACCCTATAAATAGGCCTTGGTTTCTCTCATTTGAATTCATCCAATCTTCTCTTCTTCTTCTCTTACATAGCCTATATATTAAAGAGCCTTACCTTCCCATCGACTTAGCATTCAAACTTCCCAACCGTCCAAGTTGCTCGGTACGATCCAGCTAGAAGTTTGAAGTGCAAGAAGTTGTAAGTCACTTAGAAAAGTCCAAGTTTCGCCAAAGCGATCATTGAAAGAAGTTTGGCGTGCTCTTCTGTGAAAAGGCACGTGGTTGTAACCTTATTTCACAAATAGTAGATTTCAATCTTGAGCTAGAGTTCTCAGGCCTGGACTAGTCCTCCACGAGGAAAACCAGGTTAAAAATCTTGATGTGCTGTGTTTGCTCTCTACTTTTTATTTTCGCATTTCTTTTACTCTGATTATTTAGTTGGTGAAGAGAGTTTAGATTTTTAATTGATCATTTTTGTTATAAGCTCTATACACCCCCCTCTAAAGTTGCCTACCTGTACTTTAATTGGTATCAGAGCTCTGTTCTCTTATCAAGGACTAACATCCTAGAGCTGATCCATGGCAACCACTCAACCCATATTTTCCAATCACGGTGAAGGACAGTCCACTCATAGGTCTCCCCTATTTGATGGAACCAACTACACCTATAGGAAAACAAGGATGAGTTTTTATCTCAAGTCGCTAGACTTCGACCGGTGGACCATTGTTACCGATGGTTACAAAAAGCCCGCCAGAATAGTTGTCAATGGTGATCTCGTTAAGAAATCGCACGACAAATATTCTGACGATAAGAAGAAACAGGCGAGTCTAGACGCGAGAGCTATTAATGCTTTATTTTGTGCTATAGACAGGAATGAGTTTAACAGGGTCTCTACATGCACCACCTCTCACAAAGTATGGAGACTTCTATAAGTGACGCATGAAGGAACCACCCAAGTCAAGGAGTCGAAAATAAGTCGTCTCACTCAAGAATATTGTTTCGATTAACAAAATACCTTGGAGGAATTGGCTTTTGAAAACAAAAACAAGAAGAAGAAAAAGTACAAGAAGTACAAATTCGATTCTGGGAAAGTATTGCTATGGAAGTCTGATTCGTAAATGATCACTTTGTTCCTTGGACCATATGATGATGATGAAGATCACTGCTTGAAGTAGAACAATTTGGAAGAACTAATGCACCAGAAAGGTATCGACGCACTTGGGCACTGATGGCGAGGCCGAATGCTTTCCTGCTTTGCTTCACTTTGTTCTGGAAGAAAAGTTGAAGAAGGATGCTCTAGAAAATCAAAATCTCGAAGCTCTGATCTCTGTATTCTCTTCTGTCTCTCTCTGTCTGTCTGTGTCTGTCTTGTATGAGAAAAGTGAGTCTATTTATAGACTGGGGCTTTCGTGCGTAAAAGAGCATCAACATCTGTCTTTACGCTAACAACTGCCCTCCACGATCAGAATCATCCTCTGTATATGCTGACACGTGTCCCATCATTTTAGTAAGAATAGGATACATGTACACACGTTCTTCGAAATATGTGGCATGAAGACCACGTAGGCACACCACGTTCCAAACTGGCTAGAACGAATAGGGCGTAAAAGGATGAGCGTAAACTAGCTCTGTCATAGGTTTCCAGCGTAAAGTGGTTATTGAATAACCTTGAGCATAAAATGGCTCAAATAGACTTCACGCACACATTATTTTTTATGAGCGTAAGGACTCATGTAAACCTCCGTGCGTAAAAGAAACCATTCAGTGAGCGTAAAGTAGCTCGATCTCTATAAACGACAACAATGGTCTTTGTATAAGACAAATTCCATTGAACTCTGTGGTAAATGCCATCATTGATATCTTTATGTCAAAGTCTGCATTAAATGCGAGATTTGATAGCCTTTGTCCAGTGTGAAAGAGGCTGCTCAATCCTTGGCATAAAATCACCGGTGCAGACCCAAGCGTAAAGTGGTCAATCTGCTTAGGCGTAATACAATTAGCCTTGTCTTGGGCGTAAAGAAATTACCCGTTCTGTTAGGCGTAAAGCAGGCCACTTACGAATGAGATGACTCTTTCTTTGAAGCATTTTTTACGCTCCTACAAGACCCCCTTCAAAGTTTTCAAATGTCTCCAAAATTTGAAACACTTTGAACAGCAGCATAAAAGTTAAGATTTGATGAGCGCAAAATTCAGGATATGCAACAGTCATCGGCGTAAGAGCGGGGATATCCAACAGTCAGCGTAAAGTTCAAGAGAGAAGAAATAATGTCGGTCAACACTTAACCGTCACAATAAATTTTCTTCTTCGTAACTTTCAAATGTATCTTCATCTTCCCGAGTGAGCGGTTTCCGATGAGGAATGTGAAGAGTTATTTTAATTTGTATAAATAAGGACCAACTCTTTACTTTTAATGTTCATCCTTATAGTTGATATGGCGCCAAAGAAAGAGCCAATTGTTGAGGGGGCTTCGGTCGCCAGGCTTAACCTCGAGATAGAGAACGAGCGAGCGCAAAATCTTCTAGAGTGCTTTGGGCTGACCCCAGCGGTCTTCAGTCGTATTGATGGTGGTCCTTCAACTGCATACGAGGGACCGGGTGACGCAGAAGCATTCTCTCGTCTGATACGTCGCTCTGGGATTCACAATATGCGTGAGTTGGGTGCATCCCTTTGTCAACCCAAAGAATAATAATATTCTGTGTACTGCGACTTTTATATGTAGGGATCCGCTCCCATCTTTTATAAATAAAATATTTGATGTTTTAACCCCATCTATGAACGCGCATTTGTTTATGCACTTCTGTTGACTGCTTCCGTGATTGTTGATTCCCGAGAAACAAACCAACACGTGGTGTCTATCTTATGGTTACAAGATCCTTTAAATAAGATCTTCTCCCGAAATAGGCTCATCTTAATAACTTCTTCAGTCTTTATAAATAGCCGAGAATGTTTTATGTATTCTCGTACTCATCCTTCTGAAGATAGCTTTCTGCGATGTTGTTCTTCAAATAAGAGATGGCGGAGCTTTTCAACGTCGTTCCCTTGTATGGCCGATCATTAGGCGCAGATTCAACCATCATTAGAGCCAAACCTTTCGACTCAAATGGCAAGTTCGATCGTAAGTAAATTTCTGTCTTCGAATTTCTTGTTTTTGAAAATAACTATTTTACGAGCGTAAGGCCTTGCTGAAGTACTGGCGTAAAAGCCGTGCTGAAGCACTTGGCGTAAAAAGCCTTGTTTGAAGCACTGGCGTAAAGGCCGTGCTGAAGCACTGGCGTAAAAAGCCTTGTTTGAAGCACTGGCGTAAAAGCCTCGTTTGAAGCACTGGCGTAAAATCGTGGCTTGCTATCTGTCTTTAGTTAGCGTATTTGATGACACTTCTTCTTCTTTGTTTTCTGCAGAAGCTTGGTTGAAGAGCTTTTTCAGAACTGGCATTGGTGATTTTGACGCTGTGAAGAGCGTTCTTCTGACACCGGCATCAGGGAGCTCATGCGCTTTTGACGCACAAATCAGACAACTCAGAACTCTTCGTGAGATAGAGGGGTCTTCCTCCGTTGGTAGGAAGAGCCTTTATACACGGAGAGTTGGATGGTGGAGTCAACTCTACCCCGAGAAATCGGGTAGTAGAGTTCCTTTCACGACAGAACTAGGAAACGTATCCCAATGCTGGATACGTTCCTATCTCCTTTGAGGTGCTGCCCCTAATCCACCAATTGTATTGGCAGCAACACGCCTTCGGGCTGCCATACTCTGGGGTTCTCCTTTCGTCTGAGAGAGAAGACCAGAGTTTGATTCCTGCTGTTCTGGTTGCCACTGGAGCTCAGACAGTCAGGAACTGCCACCAACAACGAACCCGACGGAGAAGATCCAGAGAAGAAAATAGATCTCTATTAGGTCATTGTTTGGTGTATAGAATGAAAATCCAAGATGTAATAGATTTCCATTGTAAAGAAAAGTCTTAAGAAATGTAATAGACTTTTATGATGATATGAGAGTGGAAATGATAATTCTTCTATGCTCGATGATTTGTATCTATCTAGATGTAATATGGACATGATAGATAATGAAATCTTCTTTTCTAATTTACAGTTCATAATACTATCAGATGTAATATGGACATGACAGTGTGTGGGAACTCAAAAGAAAATTAGATTGATTTCTATGCAGAGGTTAAATAGAAAATGATAGATAAGAAAAGTAGGTAGATTTAGCATTTATCCAGAGGTTATGAAAACATGATAAATAACTAATCCCATTTTTTAATCAATTGATAAAGAATAGAAGATTTAAAAAATTTCTCCCAGGAGACGAGAAGTCAGCTTAACCAAACCTTGGTGGCTGGGGCATAAAACGATAGATGTTGTGAGCACACATGTCGGACGAATCAACGTATTTCTCGGGAAAAGAAAGGACGATTCAGTTCCATAATTAAATGGATGAACCTAGCAATGTGAACGAACGGGTCTTTTCGAAAATGAAAAGTCGTTTTCAATTTCAGAGACCAGTTCATTAATAATCCTCTTCTATAAATAGGCGAGAACTCTCTGTAACCTTTTCATTCTCATTTCTGCTCCTTAATTGAGAATGTCTTCTGAGGATGCCCAGCAAAAGAATGAAGTCTCTAGGGACATTGAGGACGTCATTGAGACATGCCCCGCTGAGCCAATAGTGACAAGCCCGACTGAAGTAGACAACAGTTCTTCTACGCCCAAGCCGCCCCAGGACATTCTTGCTTTCCTAGTAGAGTCAAGGAAAACTCCTGAAGAAGAAGCACTGAGGATGGTTGTCTGCCAATTTTTCATGGGTTCAGGAAACAATGCCTTCTCTGCATTGGCTGACTATGTATTCAATAAGGAAGGGAGTGGACCTCGTCCTTAATCATTTATCTTGAACAAAAATAATAAAAGAAGTTTTATTTTTGTCCTGTCTTTTTTTTATACATAGTATTTCTTAAAGAATTTGCCATTGATCGGCAGCATGAGTACATCGCCGTTGGGTTTTGACAATCGATAAGCACCATTAGAGAACACGGACTCAATCACATACGGGCCTTCCCATTTTGCTTGGAACTTCCCTTTGCTCTTGTGAGTCATCACCATTGGTCTCCGGACAGCCAATACAAGCTCGCCAATTTTGAATACCCTCTCTTTGACTTTACTATTGAAAGTTCGAGATATACGGGCTTGATATAGCTCAATATGCTATTGTGCTTGAAGACGCTTCTCGTCCAATCCTTCAAGTTCTTGGAGGCGTAAGCGATCATTATTCTCTGTAGTTAGCTCATTAGCAATAGCAATTCGGAGAGAAGGGATCTGGATTTCCAATGGGAGGACAGCTTCACAACCATAAACCAGTGAAAATGGTGTAAAACCAGTAGGAGTCCGGACTGTTGTTCGGTATGCCGATAAACATTCTCCAAGCTTCTCATTCCAATCTCTTTTATTAGAAGAGACAAACTTTTTGAGAAGTTTGATAATCATTTTGTTGAAGGCTTCAGCTAAACCATTAGCAGCCGGATTATAAGCCGTAGAAGCCAGATTTTGAATTCGGTTCTTGTCACAGAACCGATAAAATGCCTGGCTGGCAAATTGTGGTCCATTATCATGAATTATTTATCGAGGAATCCCGAAGCGATAAATGACATGATGTTTAATGAAGCTGACTACATTAGATGTCTTTACTTCAACAAGTGGAACTGCTTCTGTCTACTTTGAAAAGTAATCGGTTATAGCTAGTATAAACCGATGTCCTTTGACAGAAGGGGGGTTAATAGGACCAATGATGTCCATACCCCAAGCTTTGAAAGGCCAAGAGGCTGTTGTAGGATGTAGAAATTCAGAAGGTTGATGAATAAAGTCTGCGTGAATCTGGCATGCTTTGCATCTTCTGGCATAGTCTACAGCATCTGCTATCATAGAGGGCCAATAATACCCCATTCTTTGAATATGATCTTGCAACTTCGGACCCGGTTGATGGGCACCACAGACACCATCATGAGCCTCACGCAGTGTTTGTTTGGCTTCGCTTTCTGAAAGACAACGCAGCAGGAGTCCGTCATATGAACGCCGATATAGCATATGTAAAGACAGATCGTAATAGAATCGAAATGATCGTCTTTTAATTGATGCAGCTTCTTTAGGATCTTCAGGCAAGATTTCGTGAACTGCATAATCAATAAATGGTGTTCTCCAATCTTTCTGCTGGGAACTTGCCTCTGTAACATAACTTTGTTCAATATACAGATTACTCTTCACACAGAACAAGTCTCGATCTAACAAAGTAATTGTATTTTGCCTTTGGATTGGGACTGCCAGATCTGCAGCTAAGCTGGCAAGAGCATCAGCTTCTATATTCTGAGAACGTGGCACAAATTCAATAAAGAATCCTTTGAATGAAAGGACCAACTCAACTACCACCTGATGATAAGGGATGAGATCAGGGTTTCTGACTTCATACGTCCCTCTAACTTGATTGACGATCAATTGTGATTCTGGATCATTCGTACCAGAAGTACGTCCTTTAACTTTGATCATAAAAGGTTGAACTTGGCTCTTAGCAGGAATTTTTATTGATTCCTCAGATGAAGTTTGAGTTCTTCCTTTAACCTTGATTATCAAAGGTTGATCATTGACAAGTTGAGGTTGGATTCGTCCCTTGACCATGATCTTCAAGGGTTGTTCTTCTGGTGGATCTTCATTGATAGACTGATCCTCAGATGATGATTCTTCAGCCATGTCTGATATCTCTTTCATATGCTCTTGTTTATAAAGCTTTGAATCAGAGAAGTAGGCTTCGACACCCTTGAAAGGATTAATATCAGCAAATTCAGTTTTCACAACTCCTTGGGAATCTACATATTTGAAGCATTGGTGGAGAGTTAAAGGCACAATATTGTGCTCATGAATCCACAGTCTTCCAAGAAGAATATTGTAGGATACATCCGAGTTGATAACATAGAAAGTTACCATGGTTCGAAGATCGTCGATCTGAATCTGCAACCGAATCTTCCCCAGTGGCTTACTCTTGCCAGAGTTAAAACCAACAATAGTGGTACTAGTATAAGTGAGCTCACTAGTAGGAATCCTCAGGGGTCTTAGCATACTCTGAAGAATTATGCTGATTGAGGACCCGGGATCAATGTAGATCCTGTCAATTTCAGTGGATCCGATATATCCAGTGTAGCACAGAGGCCTATCATGCTTATTGTGTTTCAATAGCATATCCTCTTGTGTGAAGATGATGTTGGGAATTGCTTCCATCACGCTATGACATTATGGACATGACACTGGCATATTATCGGGAGTCTTGAGTTGAGCTAAGCATGAATCTGCTTGAAGTAAAGCTTCGCTCAAAGTCTCTCTGCTTTCTCTGGAGAGGCAAAGCAGTTCAAATATAGACAATCTAGTCGGAGTATTGGCTAACTGAGCTAGAATATCGAACTTGTAAGGCTTCATTGTCACCCCCTGACTGGAAGCAGACTTCAATGGGATATCAAAGCGTACTGCCTTCTGTTTCCCCTTTTCAACCACAGATGGTTTAGCAGGAACAGGAGAAGGTTGAACCGGTAGCGTTTCCACTACATCTTCTGCTTCTTTGGAGGATCCCTCATAGTCTTTGTGGTACTCTTTTCCAGATCTTGTACCAGCAAAAGTTTCTTCCTCAGACTCAGGAGAAGAAAGTACCATATTACAGGATTTAGTCTTTCTTCCTTTAGCCTTCTTCTTGTGAGGACTGTTACGAGGAATTTCAGAACCCAATCCAGCGGTAGAATTCTGATTTTGAATTTGTAAAGGAAGACGGATTCCTTTATCATGGTTCAAACCTTCTGTCTTTTGAAAGTCGTAACCCATCTTCTTCATGAGAATAACAGATTGCTGACTATACAAATGGATAGGTAGTGGACTTTGAACAGGCATTTCAGCACAGAAAGAGGAATGAATCTCTGCAACTACAGGAGAATGAAGTACAGACGTCTCTGTAGTTAAGGGAGGATTCGGGATGCGAGAAGAAATCCTTGTTGGAGCTTTTTCATAAGCAGCAAAGACTTGTTATGCCCGGTATAAAGGAACACTATTCATAGCTAGCCACTGCTGATGAGTAAGCTTGAGCTTGGTAGGAGGAGCTAGACTTGGAGGACAGATGTTTAGTCCTTTCAGTCTATCTTCCAGAGGGAGGCCGTCCCATAGATGATCCAAGTCATCAGGATCTGGAATAATATGAGAAATCATGTTGCAAGTTTTGACTTTCTTGTCTTTCTTGGATTTTGAAGTTTTACCTTCATTTTCCAGTTCAGGCACTAAGTCAGGATGTACCCACATGATTTTACCATTCTTCAATGTGAGAGGCAGCAATCCTGTATTTTCTTTCCTGGCAGGCGGGATGTTCACAATCTTCATCGTCGCCTTCGGAATTGGTATAATTCCATCTGGGAATTGCTGTGGAGGAAAATCCCCAAACTGAAGAGAAACCATATTGGTTGTCACCGTATGGTCATCATTGGTTAAAGCAATGACGCCACCATTTATCAGCTCTTGGATCTTCTTTTTCAAGACATAACAAGCACTGGTAGGATGATTAATGTATCTATGATAGATACAATACTTGGGATTGTCGGTCAGATTCACCTCATTAGGCCTCTTTGGTTCTGGAATTTGAAGTTTACCACTTTTCACCAGACATTGGAATATCCCTGGAATATCACTTTCGTCAAAAGAGTATTCTTTCTTTGACCTGGAGGATTCCTGATTACCTGACGTCGTTTTGTTCTTGGAAAGATTAACCATAAAAGTATCTTTTTCTTTCACATTACGATTGCCAGGATTATTACCAGGATTATTTTTCTTCCCTTTATCTTCTGAAGCAAAAATCATCCCATGTTCGTGAGCCAACCTACCATTGGTCTCGGTAAAAACTGCTGCTATGATAAATGAAGCCCAATCTGAGAATTGGGAACCTGTGAAGACAGCAATGGATGGTCGCAGATTCATCTTGCATGTGTCAATCAACGCTGAATCTGGCATACCAGGAGACATCTTTAGAGTAGCCTGTCGAAAACGTTCAATGAACGTCCGAGTATCTTCTTTCTCCTTTTGTTTGATTTCTATCAAGGAGGACATGTTCATGTCCATATCTCCTTCATAGAAGCGGGAGAGGAACATTGCTTTGAATTCGTCAAAAGACGAAATAGAGTTATCGGGTAAGCTACGATACCAGTCGTAAGCTGAACCCGACAGACACCCGATGAACACTCGAGTGAGAAGAGCATCATTTTTCTGCAAGTGTACAGTCATAATATCAAAGTAGTTGATATATTGACTGGGAGATGCTTTTTCATCAAACAAAACCATGGATTGTGGTTTGAACTTCGATGGAAAGGGTACATCATTCCAATGAGGAGGATAAGGTTGCTTAATCCCTAGCCTCTGGAGTTGATCTTTGTGTCTTAAAACTTCAAACTGTGCTTTAAGTTCACGCACTGCTTGAATGGCTTCGCTAGTTTGAGGAAGCACATTCGACTGAGTAGTCGTTGGATGCACCATGACCCCCACTGGAGGTGGTACATCTTCTGGAATGATGGGATCCGGAGATGCAGAATTTTGATTAGCAGCAGGCTCTTGAATGTTCAAAGGTATTTCAGCCCCTTGACTATCTTGAGTTTGTGCTGCTACTGGTGCCGGTGTTACTACTGTCGGTTGAGCAGTTTGCTGATTCAAAATTATTTGATGCATGCTTTGCACCATATTAAGCATATCCTTCAGTGATTGTTCAACAGCAGTGAGACGTTATTCTGTATTAGCAGATGACATCTCTGGTTCATCTCCAACAGCGTAGGATTCAACCTCTCTTGAAGATACAGAAGGGTTTGTATAGAAGTACGAATCCACGCTATCGGTGTCAGACTCAAGAGATTGAGTACCCCCAGCCTCTGAATCAGAAGTCTGCAATTGTCTTTGTCTTCTTGATCGAGTATTATGATATACTCCTTCAAAGGAATCAAGAAGCCTGTTGAACTATTGTTGACTTGGAGTTTGGGATGTGTTCCGTCTTGGACGTCGTCCTCTGTTAGTATGAGATGCCATGTTGACTGACACATATGGCAGCTCATGTTCTTGGTCTTCAGCTTGATGTGGAGGTGTATTGAAACTCAATCGATCAAAAACCGATCGTCTTGAAGCTGAACAACAACAGTTAATTACAACCTGGTGGTATTCACAAAGATGTTTTTCTTGGGGGAATGTCACCGGAGATTGTCTATTCTTACGCTTTTGCATTAGCAATTCGCGCAAGTCAGAAGGAGTGGATGAAGTATTCTTCTTTATTACATTGGGGGTAGAAAAACGTTTAGTCCCTTGTGTATAAAGAAGATTACTGGCTGCATTCGCAGAACCAAATTGTACATTTCTACGCGTTTGGAATTGTGTGCGTAAATCTTGAGATTTAGCACGCAGGACTCCATTTTCTTGGCGTGTGATTTGTAAATTTGGTACCTTGCGTAAAGCAGTATAAGAAGGTTGTTGGTGTAGAACAGAAGTTGTACCAACAATATTTTTATGCTGCACACGTTTAGATACATTCACATTCGACATGTGAGCATCATTGTGGATTTCATCTACACTGTCATAGACAGGAGATTTATCTTTACGCATGGAACGTAAAATCTTGTTATCTACCACGTTACCAACGGGAGATTTTATTTTACGCGAGGAGCGTAATTTATTTAGGCCTACCACGTCACCGACGGGAGACTGATTCTTACACCCAGAAGCACAAGCTTTAGAGTCTGCCCCATTATGAATGGGAGTCTCATTCTTATGAACTGAGCGTAAAATTTGGTTCTTACCCACTGAGCGTGAAACTTGATTTTTACGCAGTGGGCGTGAAACCTGGTTATCTTCACCATTACAAACGGGAGACAAATCGTCACACTTCGAGTGCAACTTTGAAGTAGGGACTGCCTCGTTATGAACGGGAGCCCCTACGACAGGTGTGGGAAGAATTTCTTTGTCATCAGAAGCAGCAGAGAGATCAGAAATCACTTTGGATTTGGGAATCCAAACTTTTCATGCTTTGCGAGACTTTTGAACATTGGAATGGCGAGAACCACCCCCAGTTCGGAGCATTTCTTCATAGGCAGTCTGGTCGAAGTGTACCACCAGAGTCTTCTTGGTAGAACCGACCGAAACATCATCATATTGAGCAATCACCTCCTCGTCAGAGGAGAAGGTCGTCCCCAGCAGAGTCGCCATTTTTGTTTCGATTAACAAAAATGCCTTGGAGGAATTGGCTTTTGAAAACAAAAATAAGAAGAAGAAAAAGTACAAGAAGTACAAATTCGATTCTGGGAAAGTATTGCTATGGAAGTCTGATTCGTAAATGATCACTTTATTCCTTGGACCATATGATGATGATGAAGATCACTGCTTGAAGTAGAACAATTTGGAAGAACTAATGCACCAGAAAGGTATCGACGTACTTGGGCACTGATGGCGAGGCCGAATGCTTTTCTGCTTTGCTTCACTTTGTTCTGGAAGAAAAGTTGAAGAAGGATGCTCTAGAGAATCAAAATCTCGAAGCTCTGATATCTGTATTCTCTCATGTCTCTCTCTGTCTGTCTGTGTCTGTCTTGTATGAGAAAAGTGAGTCTATTTATAGACTGGGGCTTTCGTGCGTAAAAGAGCATCAACATCTATCATTACGCTAACAACTGCCCTCCATGATCAGAATCATCCTCTGTATATGCTGACACGTGTCCTATCATTTCAGTAAGAATAGGATATATGTACACATGTTCTTCGAAATATGTGGCATGAAGACCACGTAGGCACACCACGTTCCAAACTGGCCAGAACGAATAGGGCGTAAAAGGATGAGCGTAAACTAGCTCTGTCATAGGTTTCCAGCGTAAAGTGGTTATTGAATAACCTTGAGCGTAAAATGGCTCAAATAGACTTCACGCACACATTGTTTTTTATGAGCGTAAGGACTCATGTAAACCTCCGTGTGTAAAAGAAACCATTCAGTGAGCGTAAAGTAGCTCGATCTCTATAAACGACAACAATAGTATTTGTATGAGACAAATTCCATTGAACTCTGTGGTAAATGCCATCATTGATATCTTCATGTCAAAGTCTGCATTAAATGCGAGATTTGATAGCCTTTGTCCAGTGTGAAAGAGGCTACTCAATCCTTGGTGTAAAATCACCGGTGCAGACCCAAGCGTAAAGTGGTCAATCTGCTTAGGCGTAATACAATTAGCCTTATCTTGGGCGTAAAGAAATTACCCGTTCTGTTAGGCGTAATGCAGGCCACTTACGAATGAGATGACTCTTTCTTTGAAGCATTTTTTATGCTCCTACAAATATGAGGCATTCAAGATGAAACCAAATGAGACGATCACACAAATGTTTACAAGATTCTTCGACATTATCAACCCCTTGTCCTCTCTCGGCAAGCAATACACAAATCACGAGAAGATCCGCAAGCTACTTAGGGGGCTACCAAAGATTTGGAACCCTAAGGTGACAGCCATCAATGAAGGAAATGATCTCACTAAAATGTCCATAGAGACCTTGATGGGAAAGCTGATGACTCATGAGCTTGACCTCAAAGACTTCGAAGAGCCTGCTCCTAATGCAAAGGAGATTGCTCTTAAAGCTCACCGTCGAAGGGCTGATCCTGAAGAGACGGATGATGACAACTCAGAAGGTGATGATCAAGCTCTCCTTGTCTGCAACTTCAAGAAATTCCTTCGCTTCAATCGAAGAAAGAAGGAACCACAAGAAGTTGACGAAGAAGAGCCAATATGCTATGGCTGCAAGAAGACTGGACACGTCCGAAAAGACTGTCCATTCGTAAAGAAGAGCAACCGATATGAGAAACCATACAAGAAGGCTTCCTCAAGAAAATATGTCAACATAAGCATTTGGCATGAAAGCGAAGCTAGTGACTCCGCGGAAGAAAAAGAGATCTCCTCAAGACACTGCCAATGTATGCCTAATGGCAACATCCAATAAAGTAACTAGCGAAACCCTCGATGATTTTACTTTTGATGAACTTGGCGATGCATTCAATGATTTACTCAATGACCACAAGAAAGTCATTAGTAAATATAAATATGCCAAGGAGAAGATCAAAAGTTATGAAGTCGAGATTCAAAAACTCTCTTCTTTGCTTGATAATATTAGAGACACTTCACCCACGGAAGTCACAAATAAGGTATCCAAGCTTAAATTAAGCCTACATGATGCCGAAGCACGTATTGAAAAGCAAACACAAGAGATCACAGCGCTCAACACTAAGCTTGCTGAAGAAAAGAATAGACACAAGATCTCTATTACTAAGATTTATGGTTTGAATGGTAAGATTAGTGAACTGCAAGCTGCCTCTAAGAAATTAGAGACTAGATTGGAAAAATAGGTTGCTCAACCTCAAACCCAATCACATGAGACACACACAAAGCACAACACTGCTCAAAATAGTCAAAGTCGTCATCCACTTGCAGCACGCAAATATACTTACATGTACACCCACTTCCATACAGCACACAAACCACATGCACGTAGAAATTATTCTCATAACTTTCATTCTAATGTGACACATAATCACCCTGCTATACATAGATATAATCATCACTATGTTGCACATAAATAAAATCGCCACCACACTGCATATAGATATAATCATCATCCTGCTGTTACATATAGTCATTATCATGCTGCTCCATACCACTCTTATCATGCTACACATAGACATCATCAACATGCTCCTAACATAAATAGGAATGCTATTTGTACCTATTGTGGATTGCATGGACACATCTCACCACAATGTAGAGTTAGGAGATTAGTAGATATGAATATATATGCATGGATGCCAAAAACTAACTTTTTAGGACCCTCAAGAACATGGGTACCAAAGGTCACATCTACTCTTGATGTAGGTGGACCTTCCTTCCTCAACTAGAAGTAAGTGGATTCTCGATAGTGGATGCTCGCGACATATGACGGGAGACGCAAATCTTTTCGCATCACTATCGATGAAAAGAGAAGGGTATGTATCCTTCGGCAACAACCTAAAAGGGTATATTATAGGTAATAGTACTATTGGTCATCCTCCTTCTCCTGTAATAAAGGATGTCTGCCTAGTGACCGAGTTAAAGCATAACCTGCTCAGCATAAGTCACCTTGCTGATCATGGATATGATATTAACTTTGGACAAAATAAATACTTTATTTATGATAGGTCAACGGGAGATATCGCTTTTGAAGGGATAAGAGAGGATAACATTTACATTTTCTATCTATCTATAGATACTAACAGTGCAGGAAGATGCCTATATGCTCACAAGGATGAGAGAATACTGTGGCACCAGCATCTTGGTCATGCCAATATGGATACTATATCCAGGCTATCGACAAAGAAGCTAGTTAGAGGCTTGCCCGACATCACATTCAAAAAGGACACGGTATGTGCCGAATGTAAGTTGAATAAGGCAACAAAGTCCTTATTTCATTCCATAAACACTGTAAGTACTACTAGACCCTTTCAATTACTTCATATGGATTTATTTGGCCCTAGTTGAGTAGCCAGTCTTGGTGGAAAACTCTACGCTTTTGTTATAGTTGATGACTTTTCTAGATTTACTTGGGTCTTTTTTCTTACAAACAAAAGTGATGCCATTTCTGTTTTCAAAATCTTTGCTAAAAAGGTTCAAAACGAAAAAGGCTACATGATTACTCGAATCCGAAGTGATTATGGAGGCGAATTCGAAAATACTGATTTTGAAAAGTTTTGTGATTTAAATGGTTTTGATCATGAGTTTTTTTGTCCTAGAACTCCTCAACAAAATGGTATTATGGAACGGAAGAATAGAACTCTTGGCGATATGGCTGGAGTCATGCTGAATAAATTTTTACTTTCGAAATATTTTTGGGCTGAAGCTGTCAGTACAGCATGCCACATTTTAAATAGGGTGCTCATTCGTCCTATTACGAAGAAAACACCCTATGAGCTTTGGTTTGTAAGAACTCCAAATGTTTCTTATTTTAGAGTTTTTGGTTGTCGATGTTTTATCCTTAACACCAAAGACAACTTAGGCAAATTTGATGCCAAAGCTGACGACGGTATATTTCTTGGCTATGCTGCCAAGAGAAAGGGATATAGAGTGTTCAACAAACGCTTATTAATTGTGAAAGAGTCTACCAATGTGACTTTTGATGAAGATAACAGTACAGCAGCTACTCTTAACGATGATGTTGAAGCATCAACTTCTACTCCGATGAATACTACCACTGAAACCAATTCTCTGGAGGGCTTGCCAAAGAAATTTTCTTTCAAGCCGTCACATCCAGAAAACTTGGTCATAGGTGAGGTTTCATGCGGAGTAAGTACTCGATCATCATTAAGAAACTCCATTGCTAGCACTGCCTTCATTTCACAAATTGAGCCTAAAAATGTTTTAGAAGCTTTTAATGATGAGTTTTGGATTTCTGCCATGCAAGAAGAACTCAACCAATTCGAGAGGAGCCAAGTTTGGGAACTCGTTCCTAGGCCAGCTAATCATTCGATTATTGGTACGAAATGGGTTTTTTCGCAACAAAGTAAATAAAGATGGTTCAGTTACACGCAACAAAGCTCGTCTAGTAGCTCAAGGATACAACCAAGAGGAAGGTATCGACTACGATGAGACGTATGCTCCTGTTGTAATACTTGAATCCATTCGGATGCTTTGTGCATTTGCTAACTTTCAAAACTTTAAACTGTTTCTAATGGATGTGAAAAGTGCTTTCTTAAATAGATTTATTAGGAGGAAGTTTTTGTAAAACAACCCCCTAGTTTTGAAAATCACAAATTTCTCAACCATGTTTTCAAACTCAAGAAAGCGCTATATGGCCTCAAACAAGCCCCTAGAGCTTGGTATGAACGGCTAAGCAATTTCTTGCTTGAAAAAGGTTTTTCAAAAGGAAAAGTTGACAATACACTTTTTATAAAATCTTTCAAAGACACTATTCTCTTAGTGCAAATTTACGTTGATGATATTATATTTAGTTCTACTGATGAAACTCTCTGTCAAGATTTTGCTAAGTGTATGCAGATCGAGTTTGAGATGAGCATGATAGGGTAGCTCAATTACTTTCTTGGACTGTAAGTCAAACAAACATCAAATGGAACTTTCATCTGTCAGTCAAAGTATACAAAGGACATGCTGAAGAAATTTGGCCTTGACAACGTCAAACCAATCGGCACTCCAATGGCTACTACAACCAAACTTGAACCAGATGAAAGCGGCAAACCTGTTGATCAACATAAGTATCGAGGTATGATAGGCAGTCTACTTTATTTAACTGCTAGTCGCCCTGATATTATGTTTAGCGTTTGCCTGTGTGCTAGATATCAAGCAAATCCTAAGGAATCACACATGTCCGCCGTTAAGCATTGTTTGCCATTAAAATTGTTTTGATTGAAATTTTAATACAAACAGAACAGTGTTACAATGTAGGACTTAGATGTAGTCCTAGGAGTACACTTTTGTTTAAGCTGGCTCCTTAGTGCCAATGGAGCGAGTGGTAATGCGTTGACTCCGTTGACCGGCTGACGACGGTTATCGGTTCTCTGAAGGTGTTGATTGCTCTGGGTGCTGGAGCTTGCTGAGAGGAGGAAGACATTGAGTGTCTAGAACTGCCTCTCCGGTAATTCTCTGTTGTGGATTCTCTCTGTGTTGTGAGTCTCCTCTGTGTGTGTCCTCTCTGTGTGAAGGAGATGATCCTTCTATTTATAGTTTTACAGGCTGGCTGCTCATGCGCGCATGCAGGATACGCCGGTGTGGGGACGCCACGTGGAGGTTGCTGATGGAGGCGCATGGATGCTGCGCCCTGATCGAGGAGGAGAACTCTTCATACTGCTGTTGTGAGCCGGCACGTAGCAGAGAGAAGATCTTTCCGTTGCTGAAATCTTGGATGAGTTGAGTCAAAGGACACGTGTCGTCGACTCATGGTTTGAAGATCTCGAATTTGGTGGAGAGGAGTGATCTGGTGGGCTGCGCCTTGGATTGGGCGCAGGAGGAGGCTGCGGCTCATAACCTTTAGGAGTTACAAACCATTTGGGGCGTATGGCTTTTGAGGCACATGCAGGCGACTTTCCTTCTGTCTTTCGGGATCATAGAGCAGTCTGAGGCGCATGGCTTTTGAGGCGCATGCTGATTTGGACGCATGGCCGTAGAGGCGCATGCGGTTGGTTGAGTGGCCACGTGGCAATAGTCGTCGAAATAAAGTCATGATGATGCTGACGTTGTCGACGCTTCGTTTTCTGAACTGTTCAGACTTTGGGAGGCGTGCTGCCAACTCTGTCAGTTCAGCATTTAATGTTGGTGACGTTCGATGGACAGCTGAGTGGGCGCGTCGGTTGGCGTTCCACTCGGTATGGAGATGTGTGGGGGCGCACCCTCTGTAATGCGCCGAGTACTGTAGGGCGCGTCTGTGTGATGCGCCTGATGCCGAAGGGCGCGTCCGTGTGATGCGCTGTCTGGCTGGCGCATCGGACATGTCTTTTAATGATGCGGCTGTCTCGCCCTTCGAGTGCTATAAATAGCCGTTTGGCTGAATTCGAGGTGTCCGGTTCATCCATTTAATGCAAATTCATTGCACGGAATTCGGAGAGCCATCCACTTGGCGCGTGGGTTTGATCTGCCCGGCCTATAAATAGTAGCATAGAGAGAAGATTTGCTTCTCATTCCCTCACGTACTTCCAACATGAACTTGAACATGCGGGTGCATTCTGTTGACGAAGTGCTCCCGAGGGTGAAGATGAGATGCTGTGTTGTCTTCGATGCACTTGAAGGTGACTGTTACATCCAAAAGACGGAGTCGAGGGCTTCCGAGGCAGGCGGAAGGTGTGCACATAGCTGGGCTGGATGCACATAACTGAGCTGCTGAAGATATGGTAGGATGCGTCTGGTTGGAGGCGCATGATGTCTGCTGTGCCTGACTGATGGCGCATGGTGGCTGCTGCGCTTATCTGGAGGCGCGTGGTAGCCGTTGGCTGTAGACTTAGGATCTTTCCTTTATAGAAATTGTCCTTTGTACAACCTTTTCTTAGACATGTAATAGACTTCTGTATATAAAAGTCTTCTTTCGAATATCTATCTTTATTGATCTTGCTGTGAAGTTCTTCGTCTGAGTTCTGGCGCATGTAGTATCTGGCGCATGGGCTTTCTGGTTGTGAAATTCCATGCTTCTACAAGACCCCCTTCAAAGTTTTCAAAACTTTTGAATAAGTTTTGGAATACTTTGAATAAGAAGCATGGAGGTCAGGGCGCATGATTTCTGGGCGCATGCTTGTTCGGGCGCATGCTCTTCTCAGTTAATGATGATGGTGCCTCGGTAATCGAAGAGATTAATGATGATCTTTTTGTTTTATTTGCTGCTATCCTTGCACAGAATCTGAGGCGACGGCTGAGATCACACGTCATCTGTTCACGCGTGCGACCAAGCCCTATAAATAGGTAAGAGTTGGAGAGAGAAAGGGTTCTTCTTCTCTGTGCCTCTGCTTCTTTAGAGTTTCTTCTTCAAAACCCTAACTTCTCCTTCCTCGAGAGAATGGCTCCCAAGACTCCTCGCGGTTCTGCCGGCAAGGGGAAGGAGAAAGCGAAGGAGTCCGCGGAAGTTACGGCGGCTGTCGTTCCCCGTCGGCCTGTCGAAGTTCGGCCGGAGGTGGTTGGTAAGTCTCATTGTCAGTACGCCAACGCACATAGGCCTTGAGTCTTTAATGATGTGCCGCGGTCTTTGTCCGCCGACGCGCATGGGTTTAAACCCTGGTGATGTGCCGAGGCTATACTGCTGACGCGCATGGGTTCAAACCCTGATGATACGCCGAGGCCATACTGCTAACGCGCATGGGTTCAAACCCTGATGATGCGCCGAGGCCATGTGCATGGGTTTAATCCCTGATGATGCGTCGCAGTTTTCTCCTTTAGACATATTGTGTGTTCTCTTCTGACTTTTTCTGATCTTTTGCTAGTGTCGGTGGCAATCCCGCTTTTGAGTGAAGTTTTCTTGGAGGCTGCCTTCAACCAAATGGGAGTAGAGCATAACGAGGAAGTGATAAACCCTGCTCAAGATGCTCTTATGCTGGATCAGCCTCCTGAGAGAATGACCCTAATCCGTGAACAGCAGTATTGGTTCCTCAAACGGATGATGGAGCATGGAGTCATTAAATCTTCTACATCTGATAAAGTGACCTTCCTGAAGCCTGAGTTCCTGTTTGGAGATCGTCTCACTTCTACTGACTCGTCAGTGCTGAAGGTCAAGGAGGACTGGTTCTTTACTGCGAATGGAGTGCATATGACTGTTAAGCAACTTGAACGTCAGTGGCCTTTGACGTCCTTCTGTCGCCTTGTTTCCCAGAGGAGGATGTCTTGGAAGCTTACCCCTTCTCAGGGGGGAGCGGTGACTGGTGTCATCCAAATTGATTCTACTTCCGACCAAAGGGATGCTTTGACCGTTGTACGGTCTGGGTCTTCTTACACTTGGCGGACTTTACGTCCTGGGAGCCTCTACAGTGATGTACCCATTGATACGCTTGCTTATAGTGCTTCGACTTTTACACATCGTATATTTTTGATGGAACGCTCCTACCCGACAGGAGAGTTTCGGGTGGAGGGTTGGTGCCATTACGTCTCCAAATAGGATAAACTGACGCTCTGGATCTTGTCGCGATTTCGGACTGAGCTCCGAGAGATCGGGTTGACTGCCGCGATCCGTGCTACCCAGGCGGGTGTTGACCTTACTAGGCACATGTTCCTCGTACTCCTGGAGATGTTTGATATTCATACCGGGACCTTCTTTACTCCGGTAGGGGAGTTAGGGCTCGTACTTCATGAGATGTATGAGGTGTCTAAACTCCCTTGGGGGTCGGAGCCCTATGAAGAGTACTTTCCAACCAATGAGGAACTTCAGGTCCTGGGGGACAGAGCTGATGAGATGGCGGCCGTCTTCAAGGAAGTGGCGAGTCATCATTACTATGTGCAGAAAAGGGATAAAAGCGGGTCGCAGCCCCATGTGACCGCTTGGAGAGATTATGTCTTTAGACAAGACAAAGAGGATTCTTCGAAGTTTTCTACTCCGCCGGCGCTCTCTCGTAGCGAGGTGCTGTCCGAAATGAGCACGTTAGGGGAGAAGAATCCCCGAGGAAATGAAGACCAGCAGTCAGATGCACGCTCCTACAGCTGCTTCTGGCACCTTGCTTATCCAATGTCATCCAAGGCGGTTTTGGTCGCCTATCTGATGATATGGCTCCGGGATTGCGTGTTCGCAGGTGGATCCGGTGCCGTCGAGAGGGTGACTCGAAACTTAATCCTGCCAGCCGTAAAATTGGTCTTCGGCCGGCGCTTGGCTCTCCTCCCCGCAATGGTATGTAACCTGCAGCGAGGTTTGCGAGAGTTTGCTGGAAATGTGATTCATGATAGAGGCAGAAAAAATAACTTCCCGTACGCCGAACTGCCGTTTCACTATTTGATGGGATGGCTGATTCTGCATCATCCCAGTGTGATGAGCCCAGGCTTGGAAGGAGATTATAAGGCTGGAGATGCATTCCTTCGTCGTTTCCATCGGAGGAGCTGGTCGTATACTGGTGTCCCGGTTTGTAGAAAGGTTTTATCCCGTCTTCAGGGTTGGGAGATCACCAAAGTTGGTCCCATCTATTTGGGTTTTGAGGCCAACGAGGATTTAAGGGACCTGGGCGAAGGTACCACCACTCTGCCTCAATGGGGATTCCGCTGGTTGCAAAGTATCCGGCCGTCCCATCTGGTGTACCAGAACAGGAATCAGTGCTACCTGGAACCGTACTTGCCGAGCCACTTTGCGCGACAATTTGGTTATGCTCAGATGATGTTGGATAACCCCAGTATTAGCCTGGGGTATATTGGAAGTTTGTTGGATGGTGCACGAGCTTGGCATTACTATAATGCCGGATGTACCGGAGCTCGTTTTACGTTGCCCGTCCCCGATCCGCGACCGCCCATTCTTTACTCGGCCGCCAAATTTTACTGTGTTATGGCTGCCCCGACCTTCGGATATGACAGGGAGACCAGCCTTATCGCAGGCACCCAGTTAGCAGCGACTGGGGATACGCCAGTGAAGGCCCGGTCGCATCGTCCGTCAGGGGTGGGTCAACGGAGTGCCCCCTCCGCATCACAAGCAGAACCCTCGGGCGATCGATCGAAACGATGTGCAGATACAGGGGCTGAATCTCTTGTGTCGAAGAAGCAGAAGAAGGCATCATTACCGACGGTGTCATCGGATTCGGCATCCGAAGAGGTAAGGACATCCTACTAAATCTGATTTTGGTTCCGCCACTTACGAGGCCCCATCTTCTTTTGTAGGAGCCGCTAAAAAGAAAACCTCGTACCCCAAAGTCGGGTGGGAGTAGGCGAAAAGAGATGGCGAGCTCGTCTGGAGTGCGTATCCCGCCGACAATGATGTCTCTCATGGAGGAAGATCCGGAGGATACTGTCATCGTGGAGGTTCCGGTATCCCCGGGTTATGTCAGGAGGGAACCTGAGGGTGCAGCAGCTTCCGAGGTGACGAAGGCCACAGCGGAGGCTTCACATATCGAAGGTTTAGCAAGTGCGCAGCTTCCTGGTGATGAAGAGGAATGGAGTTCATCATCTTCCGATGACATCGCTCCGGAGCTGCAGGAGTCTGTTGCGGGGGCAGCAGAAGCAGTGAGAATAGAGGAGAGGGTTGATTCTCCTCCTTGTCATGATGAAGAGAGGTCGGCTGAATCATTGCCAAATCCTTCCTTGGCTTCAACCATGGACATAGAGATGGCTACCGATCAGGCGGTAGCGACAGATTTTGTCCCTGTAGAGGGACTTGAGAAGAATGAGACCCTTCTGCCGGTCTTGTCTCCTGGGGCTGGCCAGGAGATAAATATTGATCTCCCCGTTTTGCCGGGGGAGGTAGCTGATGCTGATAGAACGTCGGGGGTAGAAGAGGTGGCCGTTGACGTCGGTGATTTCTCCGGGCTTGAGAAGGGTAAGGGTGTGGAACCCTCTGTTGCTCCTTCCACTTGGGGTACTATCACGACACATGTGCCGGCTCCTTCTGTTCCTTCGGCTCCTCGGGCTAGCAGTCTGGCCCCTGTTGATGAAGAGCCTATTGCTGCCGAGGTTCAAACCTCTCAGATCGAGGTTGGCGGATCTTCCTCCGGTCCGCAGACTGTAGTATCTCCCCCAACTCCTGCTATGACGCCGCAGGTGCTGGCGGATGCCGACGAGTATGTGAAGTTCCTCGTCGAGGGAGTGTACAAAATACTAGAGAAAGGTGTATCAGCAGTGATGGATGCCAAGGGGAGCTTTGCGACAGCAAAAGCTTTGGCAATGCCTTGTATCGAGCTGATCCGTGTTCACCAAGGCCATGACCATATGGCCGAAATTCTGGAGGTTTCGGTGATTGAGCTGGACGAGCGGCTCGCGGAACTGCAGCGCATCCAACGAAATGACCTCTCTGTCTTGATAGATGCAGAGATAGGGAAGTTGATTGCTGAAATCGAGGCTTCCCATCGAGCCGATGTGAGCAGTTGGAAGCGTGAAGTGGCTGGGACTGAGGCTGTGGCAGAGCAGTTGTCTCAATCTATGAAGAAGACGACGGAGAAGCGGGCTGCGGTGGATGCTAACATCGCAGAGGTTGATGCTCAGATGCGCCGTCTTGAAGACCAGCGGGCCCAACTTCAACTAGAAGCTGATCGTGTCCTGGCTGAACACGTGGCATTCAAGCAGGAGGAAGCGACTCTTACTCAGCGGACCCTTGCTTTGGCTTAGCAGCGACGACAGCTTGATGAGAAGTATGAGAGTAAAACTTCCGCTGAGGCTGTCGGATTAATGCGTCAAGAAGCCGAGCTCCGAGTCCAGGCGACTGTGGAAACTCGCACTGTCGACCTGAGACGTCGAGTCAGAGAACTCTCATCCCACCCTGGAGAGGATCGGGGACTGTAGTTTCTCTTCTTTTTATGTGTTTTTGCAACTCTTGCTGGGGAAATAGCGTATTTCTGTACTCCCTTTTTTTGAAAAATAAAGAAATACACTATCTTTTTTTTTTGTGATGTGTTCATTTTTGATCTCATGAACTTGATGATTTATGTGGACCTATTATCTTTTGCGCACCTTGGTTTTTAGGTACAGATAATAAGTTTGAAGGAACCAACATGTTTGCTCAGAGGTAATGTGGACATGGCAATCATTAGGTTCAAATGATAGAATCTTCCTACTCAGAGGTATTTATGGACGTGGTAGGAATGATCCTGGGGGATACGCTGAACAACTCAGAGGTAATGTGGACGTGGAAGTTCTGCGATCAATGTACGACAACACAGGAGTTGTTTGTACGGGATGTTTACTCAGAGGTAATGTGGACGTGGTAAACATGAAGGATAGCGTAAGCTCACGAAATGTAAGGTTCCGCTTTGTAGGATGTAGAGAGACAACTCAGAGGTAATGTGGACGTGGTTATCTTTCTACGGAAGGATGCCACGGAACAGCTGGGTTCCGGAAGCGTTTGATTTTGTGAAAAGAGGTTGTTTGGGGAAATACATGTCTTGGAGGATGTCAAGAATAGTACTTCTTTAGGAACTTGCCGTTGATGGGCATCATGAACAAGTCCCCATTGGGTTTGGCGAGGCGGTAAGTACCGTTTGAGTATACCGTCTCAATGATGAAGGGTCCTTCCCATTTGGGCTCGAACTTCCCTGGTGTCTTGTGAGTTAACACCATTGGCCTTCTGACTGCTAAAACCAGGTCGCCAACTTGGAAAGTTCTTTGCTTGACCTTCTTGTTGAAAGCCTGTGATATACGGGCTTGGTAAAGTTCGATGCGTTGTTGAGCTAGGAGACGCTTTTCGTCAAGTGCCTCCAGTTCCCGCAGACGACGACGTTGATTGTCTTCTTCTGTGAGTTTGTTTGTGATCGCTACTCGGAGTGAGGGGATCTGGATCTCGAGAGGCAGTACCGCTTCGCTCCCGTAGACCAGGGAGAATGGTGTGTTGCCTGTTGGGGTCCGTACCGTTGTGCGGTAGGCCCAAAGACATTCGCCGAGCTTTTCGTCCCAGTCGCGTTTGTTAGATGACACGACTTTTTTGAGCAGCCTGACGATAGTTTTGTTGAACGCCTCGGCCAATCCGTTTGCTGCCGGATTGTAGGCGGTTGAGGCCACGTTTTGAATACGATTCTTGTCACAGAACCTGCTGAAAATGTGGCTGATAAACTGGGGACCATTGTCATGAATGATTCGCCTGGGTACTCCGAAACGGTAAATGACATGGTGTTTGATAAAGCTGACCACCCTGGAGCTTTTTACTTCCGCTAGTGGGACTGCTTCCGCCCATTTGGAGAAGTAATCGGTGATGGCCAGGATGAAACGATATCCTCTTGATGAAGGAGGGGTGATTGGTCCTACAATGTCCATGCCCCAGGCTTCGAATGGCTAGGAGGCGACTGTAGGATGTAGAGGTTCAGACGGTGTATGTATGAAGTCTGCATGAAGTTGGCATGCATAGCACTTCTTAGCATATTCTACTGCGTCGGCGGCCATGGTTGGCCAGTAGTAGCCCATACGTCGCAGTCGATCTTGCAACTTAGGACCTGGTTGGTGAGCTCCGCAAGTTCCGTCATGAGCTTCTCGAAGAGCTTCGGCCGCTTCTTCGTTAGACAGGCATCGAAGGAGAAGCCCGTCGAAGGAGCGTCGGTACAGCATTTTAGTGGCTGTATCGTAGTAGAATCGAAGAGAGCGTCTCCTGACTGAGACGGCTTCCTTCGGGTCTTCCGGAAGGATTCCGTAGACGGCAAAGTCGATGAACGGGAATCTCCAGTCTCGGACATTAACATCGGTGTTTGTCGGCACGGCGTGAGCCATTTGCAAACATAGGTTGTTTCTGGGACAAATCAAGTCTCGGCCAGTTACCGTGACATAGTGTTGAGTCCCAAGGGGCGCGGCCAATGAGGCTGCGAGGCCAGCCAGAGCGTCAGCCTCCAAGTTTTGTAGACAGGGTACATATTCGATGAAGAACCCAGTGAAGGTTGAAATGATGTTCAATGCAACTTCATGGTAAGGGATCAAATCTTCATGGCGAACCTCGTATTGCCCCCGAATCTGGTTTACGACGAGTTTCGAGTCACCGTAGGCTTCCAGATGATCCACCCCCAGCTGTTGTGCTAGCTGGAGTCCCATGACGAGTGCGTTGTACTCAGCAACATTGTTAGAGCAAGGCTTCGAAAGAGAGTATGTGCGCTGGATGACCAGCTGATCGGGGGAGACCAAGACTACCCCCACTCCTGCGATGATTTGGCCGTTGGGGCCCGTTCTTGAAGCGCCATCGAAGAACATCCGCCAAACGGGGCTTCCTTCAGTGACGTTTGATTCTTGGACTTCATCCGGGATGTCTTCATAGAGTTTTGAAGATTCTGGGATGGGGTGTGCAGCTAAAAAGTCAGCCAGAGCCTGACCCTTGACCGCCTTCTGCGGGACAAACACCATGTTGTATGGCGTTAGTAGGATCGCCCATGTAGCCAGCCGGGAGTTTAATGACCCTGGCTTCGTCATGAGAACTCTGAGTGGATTGACTCGGGAGATAACGTGAATTGTCTGGCCCGAGACGTAATGACGAGTCTTCTGAATGGCAAACACCAAAGCCAAGCACTCCTTTTCAACGGGGTTGTACCGGTGTTCGGCCCCGATGAGTGTTCGACTGAGGTAGTAGATTGCTTGCTCGTAGCCTGCATCGCTGTTTTGAGCCAGTAAAGCGCCGAGGAAATGATCCATGGCACGGACGTAGAGGAGGAATGGTTTGCCGGCGACAGGTGCCACTAGGATTGGCGGGCTTGTTAAGTAAGCCTTGATGTCGTCGAAAGCCTTTTGGCACTCCTCTGTCCAGACGTAAGAGACTCCCTTCTTCATGAGCTGAGTAAAGGGTTGACATTTACCGGAGAGGTTTGCTATAAACCTCCGAATGTATGCCAGACGTCCCTGTAAGCCTCGAAGTTCTCGAAGGTTCTTCGGAGGGTCCATGTTGAGGATGGCTTTAGTCTTCTCGGGATCGACATGAATGCCTTTTGCCGTAATGACAAAGCCCAAGAATTTGCCGCTAGAAACCCCCAGGAAGGATTTAGCGGGGTTCATTTTGAGTTGATGTGCCTGCATGAGATCAAAGACCGTCCTCAGGTCCTGTAGGTGATCTCTTTTGAGGCGGCTCTTGACTGCGATGTCGTCAACATAACACTCAACTGTCTTACGAAGATGTTGACGAAAGATGGTACTCATCGCTCGTTGGTATGTTGCACCGGCATTCTTCAAGCCGAAGGGCATTACTGTGTAGCAGAAAACACCTTTCGGAGTCCTGAATGACGTGTGTTTTACGTCATCGGGGAACATCTTGATTTGATTGTAGCCTGAATACCCGTCCATGAAGGACATGCGTTCAAAGCCACATGTGTTGTCGATCATTACATCGGTAATTGGGAGCGAGAATTCATCCTTCGGACAAGCAGAGTTGAGATCCCTGAAGTCGATACAGACTCGTATCTTCACGTTCTTCTTGGTGACAGGGACGACATTGGCTACCCAGTCCGGGTGTTGTTCCTCACGGATGAAGCCACTGGTCAAGAGCTTGTCCACCTCCTGATCGATGGCATTCATGATGTCCGGGTGGAAGCGTCGCTGTTGTTGTTTGATAGGTTTGGCATCTGGTAAGGTGTTCAACCTATGCATCGCGATCTGTGGATCGAGACCCGGCATGTCTTCGTAGCTCCAGGCGAAGACGTCAATATACTCTTTAGCCAGTTGGACTAAAGATTCTCGGTTTTCTCCTTCCAAGCTTTTGCTGATAAAGATGGGTTTAGAAGAAGACCCATCCCCGAGGTCAATCTGCTCGACTTCGTCTTCGGTGGGAGGTTCTCGTAACTCAAAATGAGACTCCCATTGTTCTCCTAGGCGTTGAGCCCAGGGTTTCTCTTCGAAGGGTTCCGGCGGTTGGTCTTCACCTTTATCTTTCTGAGGTTGCGCCGATGTCATGTTAGCTGACAGCACTTTCCTGAAGACTGATCCGATGCTGGTATCGGAATCCCACGTCGATGCTTCAGACGAGTGGTAATGTTCTATGTCTTCTGCGTCTGAACTCTCTGGAGTTGATGGCGGCGTGACATAGCCTAACCCCCGTCGAGTCCGATTATAGTAATCCTGTGGCTTTCCATTAGGCATCGAAAGCCGGACAGGAAGATGCCGACCCTTGCCGTAGTTTAGGCCTTTATTGCTTTTCAGGTCGTAGCCCATCTTTTGGATGATGTGCTTTGCCGTATCCGTGTACCGATAGACTTGTACTCTGCCGGTATCAGGTTCGGGCTCGATTGACGGGAGGTCCTGATGACGCTCGACTTTGTCCGAGATGATGGTGCCTTCGTCTCGGCTTCGTGGGGGGATTATGAAGACTCCTTGAGACGGGGCCACTCGATTATGGTGGACGGTCGTTATTTGTGTTTGCAACGACCGTAGAGCGTTATCTAATGTATACATGGCATTCCAGTGTGGAAGACAAGAATAATTGAAAGACACTCTATTATTGATAAAGTACGAGATTTTATCCCGTGGGATTACATTGTCTAAGGAGGGCACGTCTACATCAGCAGAGATATATTCGCCAAGCTCCTCATCTGTAAGCACTGGGGCCGGATCAGGAGAGTCCTCCACCGCTCTGACTTTGGGGTCTGAGAGGGTTATGTGAGCCCTCTCCGTCATTTTGGATGACTGCGGCGGCTTGCCTTTAAGACGCACCTTGAGAGGTGCCTCGGTTGTGCCTCCGATGAGTGGCACCTTCCCTTGTAATTTTACCACCAGGGGAGCCGCTGTTTGAGGTGGCTTTCCCTTGAGGCGTATCTTCAGGGGAGCTTCGTGAGTCGGTGCTTTCCCTGATAGCTTGATGCTCATTGGAGGCGCCTTCTGGGGAGGCTTGCCCTTCAATCGGATTTTCAAGGGGGCGTCGGGAGTCATTTCGAGCTCCAAGTCCGGCTCTGTTGCCGTCTCTGCTTTATCATCGGCGTCGTTGGCTTCCTCCTCGTCAAGTGGCTTGTACAAGTCGGAATCGGTGAAGTAGGCCTCAATCCCTTTGAAGGGATCGATATCTGCAAACTCCGTCCGGATGACGCCGTTGGTGGATACATATTTTATGCATTGGTGGAGCGTGGAGGGCACCACCATGTACTCATGTAACCATGGTCGTCCGAGTAAGATGTTGTAGTTGACCTCGGCATCCACCACATAACAAGTCACCTCAGTTTTGAGGCTGCCGATGTGACACTTCAGCCGGATCTTGCCCAGTGGCTCGCTCTTGCTAGCGTTGAAGCCACTGATGGTCGTATTGGAGGGCGCCAGCCGGTACATTGGGATCCCCAGCTTTGATAGCAGCGCCTTTGGAATGATGCTTAGGGAAGACCCCGGATCAATCTGAATCCTGCTCACCTTTACCGAACCGATGTACCCTGTGTAATACAACGGTCGGTTATGTCGGTGATGCTTGAGCAGCATGTCTTGTTGGGTGAAAGTTATATTTGGGATAACTTCATCCGCACAATGACAGTGTGCACAAGTAGTTGGGAGGTCTTCAGGCTGCTTGATTTGACTGAGAAAGGATTCGGCATCCTTCAGAGCTTCGCAGAGAGCTTCTCGGGAGTCCTTGGAGAGATGCAGGAGCTCAAACAAAGACAAGCGTGCAGGAGTACTGGCCAGTTGTGCCAGAATGTCAAAATTGTGGGGCTTGGCTAGCCCCGAAGCATTTTCTTTCCGCAGAGGTCTATCGAAACGGGCCTCCACTTGCTTTTGTTTATTGGCTGCTGAGGGTTTGGATGGACCCTCCTCAGGGATGGTGCCAGGAGGCACCACTTAGGCGGCAGCTTCACCGGGCTGGGAGTTCTGTTGTGCACGCGTCTGCACAGGAAGCGCCTCTTCCGTTGAAGAAGAGACCGTGCGGCAAGACTTGATCTTCCTGCCTTTTGCTTTGGAGGTAGGGCGTACCTCCGGTTGAGTTACCTCGGAGACGAGGTCGGGGTGAACCCAGAGGACCTCTCCTCGAGATGTGGTGAGTGGGACAAGTCCACTCACATTGTCACGGGTGGGTGGCAAGTTCACCACCTCCATTGTCGCCTTAGGGATGGGGACGACGCCATCTTGTGTGGTAGTCGGCGGCAAGGTGCCGAACTGAAGTGACACCACATTAGCTGACACCGTCTTCTCTTCGTAGTCGACGGAGATTACATCCGCATTGATCATGCGCTGGATGTAATTTTTGAGGACGTAGCAGTCCTTGGTCGGGTGTCCGACAAACCGATGGTAGTGACAGTACCTCGGGTTGTCCACTTTCCCGACTTTATCGGGCCGCTTCGGGTCCGGAAGCTTGATCTTGTCACCCTGCTTCAGTATCTCAAAGAGTTGCAGGGTGTCGTCATCATTGAATGAATAAACCTCCTTGGGTCTCGGTGCCAGTGGAGGCTTTTGAGTAGGCGCAGATGCGCCCTTCGAGGCATTAACAGTCAATGCCTGTTTCCCCTTTGTTTCTTGTTCGGAGTTGTTGATTGCGGACTTTTTCCCCTTATCGTCAAAGGCAGGGAAGCTAACACCCAGAAGACGTGCATTGGCCGCCTTCTTCTCTGCAGCTTCAGCTTCGATGATTAGGGAGCTCCAGTCGGGAGGGGGAGTAGAGTTAAGCCAGAGCTTTACTGCAGGCAGCATGTTCATACTGCAAGCGGAGAGAAGCGCATGCTCTGGCATGCCTGGAGGTAGCCTGAAGCAGGCCTGACGGAAGCGTTCGATGAATGCCCGAACCGTTTCCTTGTCCTTCTGGCGTATCTCAATGAGAGACGCCATCGTCATGTCCTTCCTACCGTCGTAGAAGCGGTCGAAGAAGAGGCGTATCAGGTCGTCGAAGGACGATATGGAATTATCGGGGAGGCTGCAGTACCAGTCATATGCCACCCCTTTTAGGGCCCCAACAAAGATGCTGGTGAGGAGCGCGTCCTCCTTCGAAAGATGCCCAGTCTGCGACTGGAAGTACGTCAGGTACCGTCGTGGAGAGTCCTTTCCGTCATACGGCGTGAGTGTTTGTAGTTTATACTTTGGGGGATAAACCACCTTGTTCCACTCAAGGGGATAAGGCTGGGGAATGCCCATCTTCTGGCGCTCCTCCTGCCTGTTCTTGGACTCGAAGCGCTCCCGCAGATCTTTGATCATTTCGACCACGTCCTCCGTGGAGCTAGGAGTCGGGGAAGGAGGTACCACCCGGAGTGGAGTGTTTGAGGGCTCCAACGTCCGGGGTGCTTCTGTGTCTGAGGGTGTCCGTTGGAGGGGCACACTCGACTCTCCATTGGCTCCTGGGTCGGGACCATTTGAAGGTGTCCTGATCAAGGCCGACCGCATCTCAAAAACTGCTTGAGTCAGTGCTTGCATTGAGGCAGAGAGGGTTTTGAGTCCTCCCTCTAGCGAGTCTATGCGCTGGACAATGTCCTGTGGCGACGCATCAGTCTCAAGATCACCCCCGGTCATGTATACTGTCATGACACGGCCGGAAGTGGATGGATTAGTTGAGGCTTCACTCTCAGACTCGCTCTCATGTGGGGGAGTCACTTCTCCTGGTGTTTGGCCACCCCCAGCCATATTCTGGAGTTCGTCTTCGACAGGCGCATCTGCAAGGGCCTGACTGCCCTCAGCTCTGTCTTGAAGGGCCTCTTCGTTTCCAGCACTACCTCCGGCGGTATCCTGGAGGACATCGTCATTTTGAGGGGCTTCAGGGAGGCCATCTTCGCCTTGATGAAGATCCGTCGCAGCTGTGCTTTGGACATCTTCGTCTTCGGAAGGAGGCTCGACAAGGGTCTGGCTACCCCCAGCTTCCTCCAAGAACTTCTTCCTCGATCGAGTGCCTTCGAACACTCCAGAGGTCGAGACAGCTGCCTTGGTTTTCCTCGGCTGGCTTTTGGATGAAGACGAGGAATTGGCAGTCGTCTTCCGGACAGATGAGGAGTTGGAGATCACGTTGCATGAAGCAATCTTTAGCTCCTCTTCTGCTGACACCTTCGTCCCAAGGCAATGTCGGAGGGGTGTCGATGATTGTAGTCGTTGGAAGACCGACTGCTTTGGCGGTACTGCCGACTTGCAACAGCAGTTGATGGTGACCACTGCACAAGTGTGCCCCGTGAGAGGCGCATCGTGCTTGTTGGTCAACTCTCCTGACCGGCGCTTGTGAGTGATCACGTTGCGCAGGTCGTTGGAGGAGAGTGCTACCCTCACACCCCTCTCAGGCGCATGGCAGGGCCAAGCGCCGGGGTGGTCGGGTGAGTGCTGCGCCCCCTGATCTAATACCAAGAAGGCATCACGATCAGTAGTGGGGGAACCACAGCATTTGAAGTGACTTGAACGGACCTCAAACGCACAACCAGAGGAGGCGCGGGAGTTCAAGACCACTGAGTTTGCCTCTCTCGGCTTGGTTGTGCACGCAGTGAATGCGCCCAAGCGAGATGAGAACTTTGAAGGTCGACTCGTTGTTGGTACAGAAGCACTTGAGTCAACCATGTATAGCTTGCCATCGGCAGCGCGCGTGATTGTAAGCGCGTGCCTCTGGCCGGCGGCTGACATAGCACGCTTGTGGCGCATGGCCCGTGCCGTCTTGGATTTCTTCGTACCAGCCCGCTGGGGCGCATAGTACTCAGCATCCAAATTCTCCTCGCCATTACAGCGAGTGAGTCTGTCAAAGACAGAGGCTCTTTGTGGCGCATCAGAAGTGATGCACGGGGTATTGGCTGCGCCTCTGCTCCGTCGACGTATCTTCCTCGCCTGAGAGGAAGATGGCTGGGAAACGTAGTCAGCCGCACGCTTCCCCGAGAGATGCGCTGCATCAGCGGGCGCACCTTGACTGCTGAGGACGTCAGCAGGAAGGGAAGGCTGGACGGGCGCATCCCCTTCAACGGTGGTGCCCGAGGCGTCGACTTTGCGTACCCAGACTGCGCGGGTCTTCTTCGGCTTCGACAGCTGCTTCGAAGGACTCGTACTTCCTTCAGAAATGAACTCCTCGTACGCCTGTTGATTGAGGCGCACTACCAGCGTCTTGTGGGAGGAGCCCACCTTCACGTCGTCGGCCTGTGACACGACTTTCTCGGTAGAGGAGAAAGAAGTCCCCAGCAGAGTCGCCAGCTTGTTTGCCATTAAAATTGTTTTGATTGAAATTTTAATACAAACAGAACAGCGTTACAATATAGGACTTAGATGTAGTCCTAGGAGTACACTTTTGTTTAAGCTGGGTCCTTAGTGCCAATGGAGCGAGTGGTAATGCGTTGACTCCGTTGACCGGCTGACGACGGTTATCGGTTCTCTGAAGGTATTGATTGCTCTGGGTGCTGGAGCTTGCTGAGAGGAGGAAGACGTTGAGTGTCTAGAACTGCCTCTCCGGTGATTCTCTGTTGTGGATTCTCTCTGTGTTGTGAGTCTCCTCTGTGTGTGTCCTCTCTGTGTGAAGGAGATGATCCTTCTATTTATAGTATTGCAGGCTGGTTGCTCATGCGCGCATGCAGGATACGCCGGTGTGGGGACGCCACATGGAGGTTGCTGATGGAGGCGTATGGATGCTGCGCCCTGATCGAGGGGGAGAACTCTTCATACTGCTGTTGTGAGCCGGCACGTAGCAGAGAGAAGATCTTTCCGTTGCTGAAATCTTGGATGAGTTGAGTCAAAGGACACGTGTCGTCGACTCATGGTTTGAAGATCTCGGATTTGGTGGAGAGGAGTGATCTGGTGGGCTGCGCCTTGGATTGGGCACAGGAGGAGGCTGCGGCTCATAACCTTTAGGAGTTACAAACCATTTGGGGCGCATGGCTTTTGAGGCGCATGCAGGCGACTTTCCTTCTGTCTTTCGGGATCAGAGAGCAGTCTGAGGCGCATGGCTTTTGAGGCGCATGCTGATTTGGACGCATGGCCGTAGAGGCGCATGCGGTTGGTTGAGTGGCCACGTGGCAGTAGCCGTCGAAATAAAGTCATGATGATGCTGACGTTGTCGACGCTTCGTTTTCTGAACTGTTCAGACTTTGGGAGGCGTGCTGCCAACTCCGTCAGTTCAGCATTTAATGTTGGTGACGTTCGATGGACAGCTGAGTGGGCGCGTCGGTTGGCGTTCCACTCGGTATAGAGATGTGTGGGGGCGCACCCTCTGTAATACGCCGAGTACTGTAGGGCGCGTCTGTGTGATGCGCCTGATGCCGAAGGGCGCGTCCATGTGATGCGCTGTCTGGCTGGCGCATCGGACATGTCTTTTAATGATGCGGCTGTCTCGCTCTTCGAGTGCTATAAATAGCCGTTTGGCTGAATTCGAGGTGTCCGGTTTATCCATTTAATGCAAATTCATTGCACGGAATTCGGAGAGCCATCCACTTGGCACGTGGGTTTGATCTTCCCGGCCTATAAATAGTGGCATGGAGAGAAGATTTGCTTCTCATTCCCTCACGTACTTCCAACATGAACTTGAATATGCGGGTGCATTCTGTTGACGAAGTGCTCCCGAGGGTGAAGATGAGACGCTGTGTTGTCTTCGATGCACTTGAAGGTGACTGTTACATCCAAAAGACGGAGTCGAGGGCTTCCGAGGCAGGCGGAAGGTGTGCACATAGCTGGACTGGATGCACATAACTGAGCTGCTGAAGATATGGTAGGATGCGCCTGGTTGGAGGCGCATGATGTCTGCTGCGCCTGACTGATGGCGCATGGTGGCTGCTGCGCTTATCTGGAGGTGCGTGGTAGCCGTTGGCTGTAGACTTAGGATCTTTCCTTTGTAGAAATTCTCCTTTGTACAACCTTTTCTTAGACATGTAATAGACTTCTGTATATAAAAGTCTTCTTTCGAATGTCTATCTTTATTGATCTTGCTGTGAAGTTCTTCGTCTGAGTTCTGGCGCATGTAGTGTCTGGCGCATGGGCTTTCTGGTTGTGAAATTCCATGCTTCTACAAGCATATCTTTCGATACCTTAAGGGTACGATTACAGTAGGCCTATGGTATTCCAAATCAACATCATTTGACCTCATTGGTTACTCTGATGCTGATTTTGCCGGATGCAAGGTCGATCGTAAAAGTACAAGCGGCACGTGTCATTTATTAGAAAAGGCTCTAGTCTCTTGGTTTAGCAAGAAGCAGAATGTTGTCGCACTATCCACAACAGAAGCTGAATATATCGCAGCTGGTCGTTGTTGTGCACAAATTTTGTGGATGAAGCAAACACTTGAAGACTATAACTTATCTTTCATGCACATTCCTATATTTTGTGACAGCACTAGTACTATAATCTCACTAAGAACCCCATATGTCACTCACGCACGAAACACATTGAAATTTGTCACCACTTTTTGCGTGATCACCAACAGAATGGCACTATTAATTTAGAAATTTATTGACACTGATCATCAGTTGGACGATTTCTTTACAAAACCATTATCCGAAAAGCGATTCAATTTTCTTTGTCGTGAATTAGGAATTTTAGATGAAACGGTTATGCATTAAATTGACATGCATAATTACCGATTATGTCACGATTCTCTATGCTGACTTTGCTATGGGTACAAGCCAAAAGGGTCCTTCTGACAACAAGGCGTAAAAGCCTAAGCGACATGGTGCACTAGTCTTCGGACTACCGCTAGCTGGGATCCGGCCCCTATAGCTACTCCATAGCAGCTTCACCATATTGATTTATGTCATAACTCCTTAGTTATTATATGGTTAATTTTTATTTATAGCCTGCCTCATTTGAAAAATTCTAATCATGCTTTTATATCTTTGACCACTTATTCATAATATTCTCCCTTTCTTGCTTTTAATTTCATGCTTGAAGTTCTGGCCCAAGGGACCAGAACTCGGGCCGAACTCTGCCCCCATACAGAGTTCGGGCCGAGTTCGGCCTCCTTGTTCCAGAACCTCGGGACATTCTCAGCCGTTGATCAAATCTCCATCCAATGGTCCATGTTTCTCCCGACCAGCCGACCAAAGAGACATATATTCAGGATTTTCTCTCTCTCCTCCCTCTATTGTCTTCTTCCTACATCTCTACATATATTTCTTTCAAAACCCTAACCCTAAAAGTCTCCATTCCTTGGGAATTCTCTCTCCAAACACAAGGAAGTCATTCTTGGAGTTATTCTCCTCCATCTTAGGTCTCTTTTATTAAGGTATATCTCTTTCTTCCTCTTCAATCTCAATTTTTTTTCATGGCACCTAGGTTGCTTGGTAGGGGTAAAAGACCAAGGAGAAGTATTGGTGAATCCTCTACTAATCCTAACCCAAACCTATAACCTAATCCACCACCACAACCAATTCCTCATCCTCCTCCTCACATGATCCACCCTCTTTTTAATCTACCTCCACCCATCAATGTCGATACATACGATGACCGTATTTTTGTACCTTTAGATGCGTCTAATACATGGTTCGCCGACTTCCGTCATCGTAGTGTCTTTACGGGACACCCGATTAAGTTTACGGTGTTTTTCGATTTTCTTCCTAACTTTCGTGACTTATGTCTTGATAAACTTGTCGCAACTCGTGAACCGATCTATGTGAATGCCATACAAATATTTTATTGCAACATGACTTATGACCGCGACAGCATCTATTCACGTGTCGCCGGTATAGACATATCTTTTGATGATTTTGAGTTAGCCGACCTTCTTGGTTTGCCCGACCCTAACACTTGGGAACGGCTTGATGATGCCCGGGACTTTGTTTTTCCCGGTGAGACCACGTTGGAAAGTTTCAAGGGGGATCTTTGTTCTCCAAATCCTTCTCCTCGAAAAGTTATGGCTAAACATCTCAATAATTATTTTTATGAACTTCATCGTATTGTATTCTCTTCGGTCTTGCCAAAAGCTGGGTCGACAGATGAAGTCACTTACTTTGACATTACTGCTCTTTTCTTTCTCCACTTTTGCGTCCCCTTCAACTTTCTTCGCACGATGATGGATTGGATGATTCGTGCTAGACCTAAACCAAAATCTTTGGATTATACTATATATCTTCCTTTGATTTTTCGTGCCTTTAATGTCCCATTGGATCAGTGTCAGTCCTTGCCCTCTCCTGCCTTTCTGACCAAGGCAAGGAGAACTATCGCTGCTGTAGCCTCTTCTGAGTCTGATGATGCTAAGGAGCCTGACTCTCCTGCACCCTTTGCTGCTCCCGATTCCCCTGCTCCCGAGTCTACTGCTACACTGGACTCTCTTCAGACCATGCTTCGCGATCGCTTTCGTTTGGAGGACGCGCGTTGGGCTGAGATGGATGATCGCTGGACGCAGATGGACTACCGCACCACTCTGCAGATGAGTGCGCTCAGCAACTCCATCCACGACATTCAGTACTCCATGGCCTCCCATCTGACGATGCCGATTCCGATGATGTGTGATCCGTCTCGCGACGGTTATTGCATTGACGATTCTTGGGTTCGTCGCTATTTTGATCCGACTTCTGCATTTGTGGATCCCCGTCGTACCGGTTCTGATGGTGCGGGGCCTTCACATGCTCCTTGATGGATATGGCTATTGTACTGCCACTGATGATTAGGACTATTTTTATTTTGGCACTATGTTTTTTTTTGCTTATGTCTTTATATTTTGAGACTATGGCTCAGTTTGCTCTTAGTTAGTACTACTACTTGCATGTTCTCTTTCATTATGTGGATGGTAGTTTTTATTACTTCTATATTTTTGTCTTCATTTTTGCTGATTGTCAAAAGAGGAAGAACCATTGATATTTGTCTTAGTACTATGAATTGTGTATACTTGGATATGTATATTTGGATAAGTACCTGTTACAGAAAATATCAGTTTACGGGGGAGTACGGTTGTTCAAGTACGGGGGAGCCATAATGTGTCTAGGTATGAATATTGGACATACAAATATCATGTTTTGTCAATTATCAAAATGGGGGAGATTGTTGACCCAAACAGGATCACAGTCAACCTAATCTTCAAAATTAACAAAACAATATTTGTCAGAGTCCAATGTGACACATCGAGCTCAAATTCAATCTACTCAGCTCAGTGGATCAAGATCAAAGCTGCTTGAAGATTTATTATTCTGTGTATACTAGAGTCTGTATTTTTATTTGTTTTTGAGTATAGGATGATGTACGTTGGTTCATGCTGAGCAACTTTGGGTTAGACATAGCTTTATAGTGTAGGAACGAAATCGTAAAGCACAATACTCTAGAGGGGGGTGAATAGAGTAGGCAGCGGAATATTGCTAATTAAAAAATGTTAGCAGCAAGATCACAGAATAATAATCACAACTAAGTAAAGTAAAGGCAGAGATAAGAAAGCAAACGCAAAGACAGCGATGTATACTGGTTTCCCTCTGTTGAGGACTAATCCAGTCGGTAGAACTCTTGCTACCAGTTGAATCCACTATTGGAAAAACCGCAAGTTTTCTTACGAAGTCCTTGCAACTTCTACAACGCGAGCTTTGATACGAAGAACTCGTCCAACTTCAAATGTGAAGAGGTATTCTTCAATCAAGCCTTCTGATTACAATCTCTCAGAAACTTCTAGACTGCACCGTACTGGCAAATCGACTAGAGGATTGTAATTGGCTTGGGATCTGAAATTTAAAGCTCAAGAAAACTCTTTGGAAGATTGAAAGCTTTAGATAGAGAGAAGATTGAGAGTGAATGAGTGAGTTGAAATGATCGAAATCCTTCTCTATTTATAGGAATTCCAAAGACAGAATTCTGGCAGAATTCGGGCAGAATTCGGACAGAACTCGATGAGGAAATCTCGGTCAAATCCGCAACTGCAGGAGGACAAAGTTCAAGAGAATTCAAAAATCAAACGGCCACCAACCGAACTCTGGCCGAACTCTAGCCGAGTTCTGTCAGGGTTAGGTTAGGTTTTTAAAAACAATTTTTGGGGATTTTTGAAAACCTTTTTGAAGCTTTTGTTTAAAAGAATGTTTTTCAAAACAAAGGATATTTTAAAAGTATTTTAAAAACATTTTAGAATAGCCTATTTGACAGTACGACTCGGTGTACAACGTATTCCTAGACTCAATAAAATAAAAAATACATTGCTTAAAGGAAATACAGACTCGAACAGGCAAACATAGCTTCGGTTTTGAACTGTGTAGATAGATGTTCTTGTTCATGTCCAAGAGTCCGATACATCCTGACTAGCTTCAAATATCCAGACAGAGTTTGATCAATTATTAAAATCAGGTTGACCATATGACCAATGGGCCAACAATCTCCCATATTTTGATAATTGACAAACTATGAATGATATAACATTTAAGCTTGAAATAAAATCAAAAATAGTTCATGTCCTGCATTTTCTAAAAAGAAATGTTAGATCTTTATTTTTCTCCCCCGTTGTCATTTAGCAAAATAATTGCAAAAGAAGAAAAACTCCCCCGCAATCAATGCATAAATAACAAACAGTGAAGAAACACAAGAAAAATACACATGATAAATGATAGAAAAAATTTGTATAGCATCACAGGCATGTATTTGTACTCAGGCAGTTTATAATAAACAAAGAATTATGTCACGGGCAGTTTATAGTTGAGAAGCAGATAAAATAAATGCTAAGTAAATACACTGATGTGAATCATAAAGTATGAATCTCATAAAGACAAAGATAAAGATGTTCAGATGACATCAAATAAAACAAATCCAGTACAAGTCCTCAAAAAGAAATACTGATAATAAAGTCTGAAAATAGAAAAACTTGGAATGTCGGAGCATTTCTAAGTATACAGTAGATAATGTCTAAGTCTCATATCAACTAACATATCACAACTCCTCATCATCATCATCATCATCATCAGTATGATGACCAGCATGTCCAGAAGGACCAGCTCCAGAGGTACCCGTGCCAGAAGGGTGAGGAGGAGCGCCAGTGTAAAACTCACCAACATAATCACGAGGAGGAGCACGGTCAGAATGGTACCAATCATATGCGTTACTGGGCTGGAAGTAGGCATGAACAGCCTCATCCTCACAGCGGTAACCAGAGAAAGTTGGATCTCTAGGGATGGAACCGGCTGAATGTCCAGTCTGGGCGAAACGAAGATCAGCTAATGAGTTTGCAATCGCCTGATAACGGGTGACGTCGCGGAACTCACGTTCGCGAGCCATGTCCGTCATAGAGGCGTACAAATCTGAAAGGTGCTGGTGTATGCCCTCAAAAGTCATAGCATACTGCTGAGGAGGTGGAGGAGGTGGAGCAGTAGCAGGAGCAGGAGGAGGAGCAGATGCAGTCATACTGCGACGAGATAACTTGAGAACCTTGGGCTCAGGGTCTTGAGCACAAGTAGATAAGTCAATGTCAAAACGTTAGAAGATGTGTGGGAGAATCATCGCATAAGAGAGATTTCTATCTCTTGCACGACAACGTCCCATCATCTGAATAATGGTCTTAGGGGCAGAAAATGGAATCCCCTTAAGAATGTGATACATAGCAGATAATTCAAGAGATGTGACATCATCCTTCGAAGTAGACTTTGGAAGGAGAGTAGAATAAATGATACGGTGCAATTCATAATTAAACAAGTTCAGGTTGTTTGCCTTGAACTTTCCAGAGCGAACTCTATCAGGTGCACAAAGTTCAGCTTTAAAACTGGTAAGTGTCGTGCCTTCGGGGAAATCAAACTCAGTGATGTCAACAAGCGGTTCACCTTCGTTGGGAATACCAAGGATCTCCGCTAAAAGAACATCATTAAAATTGATATCTAATCCTCCAACACGTGTGCTTACATCAAAAAGTATTTAATATGATATTGCAGTAAAACAGTCTAATGGCATTAGTTGCTACGGGAAAACAGAGTTTAACAAAATATTGTAACCCTAATGCCTTAAAGAAATGGCGATGATCAGGAAATACAGTCCACTTGATGGGTGCGCATGTGCATATGGATCTCATAGAGAAGTCTCCATACCACAGTAAGGCTTGGTCTAGGGTTTGAAAGTAAAACCCGTCGAACGCGCCGTCGCTAGATTGGACTGGCAGAAATAGAGAATTAGTGGGTGGATCCGAAGATGAACCTTCCTCACTTGGGTTGGTTGTCTTCTTTCTCTTAAAGGGGTTGAATCCCTTAGGTGCCATTTGTGCAAATAGAAGTAAATATGCACTAATTGAAAAGTGGGGAAATACGAAGTTCTACCTCCCGAAATTTGAATATGTTGTAGAGAACGACGAACTCCGCACGAATCCAAAGTTTGGATTGATTTAACCACTTGGATTGGAAGAGAAGGGGTGGTGAAGAACTAGGGTTAGGGGGTTCTCTCGCACGGCTGCTGTTGCTGTTAGATGAAGTTTGGAAGCAATGAAGAAGAAAGGCTCTCGGGTTCTGGTTATATAACCTGATACCTTCAACCGAACTCGGGCCGAATTCGGTCCGAAGTCTGGCCGAATTTGCCTAGGGTTGGTTTGAAATACTTTCTTTTTCATTGGCTCATTTCAAATATTTAATTCAAAGATTAGTAATTTTGACATTAAAATAATATAATTAATATTATTTTATAAATTAAATTTCGTTACACAGTGATTGTTTCAGATTAGCTGTAGGAGTACTGTCCCAGCTGGCGGAGGTTCACCGGAGAACTCTTAAGTACCGCTTCGCTTCAACCGTAGTTGTGGTGACAGACAGACTCTTTATTGGCTTGTCTCTAACACAGTTTTTGCATATTGAAATAAAATCATAAAACAAAATTAATTAATATTATTGACGTCCAAAATTCCTAATTCTCGACGTAAATAATTAAAACGATCTTCCGCTAGAGGTTTTGTGAAAATGTCAGCTAATTGATTCTCAGTATCTATGTGTACAAGGTCAATATCTCTATTTTGATGATGATCTCTAAGAAAATGATGTCTAATCTCGATATGTTTAGTACGAGAATGACATACAGGATTCTTAGTCAAATTAAAAGTGCTCGTGTTATCACAGAAAATGGAAATATGTATATAAAATAAATCATAGTCTTCCAAGGTTTGTTTCATCCACAAAATTTGAGCACAACAACGTCCTGCGGCGATATACTCAGCCTCTGTTGTTGATAGGGCTACAGAATTTTGCTTTTTACTAAACCATGAGACTAAAGCTTTGCCTAAGAAATAACATGTGCCACTGGTACTTTTTCTATCAACTTTGCATCCGGCAAAATCTGCATCCAAATAACCAGTAAGGTCAAAGGACTTAGTTTTGGGATACCACAAGCCAACAGAAGAAGTGCCCTTAAGGTATCGAAAGATATGCTTAACTGCGCACAGATGTGGTTCCTTTGGATTAGCTTGAAAACGTGCACATAGGCAAACACTAAACATTATATCTGGACGACTAGCAGTTAAATAAATTAAACTACCGATCATACCTCGATACTTACGTGTGTCGACCGGCTTGCCTTGTTCATCAATATCAAGCTTTGTTGAAGTTGCCATCGGAGTGCCAATAGGTTTGACATTGTCCAGATCGAACTACTTTAGCAAATCTTTTGTGTACTTAGCTTGATTTATGAATGTCCCATTGTCAGTTTGTTTGATTTGCAGTCCGAGAAAGAATTTCAGCTCTCCCATCATGCTCATCTCAAACTCATTCTGCATACACTTAGAAAATTCTTGACACAGAGATTCATCAGTAGATCCAAATATGGTATCATCTATATAGACTTGTATTAAAAGAAGCTTACCATTAAAGGACTTAATGAAAAGTGTAGTGTCAACCTTGCCTTTTGAAAAAACCGTTATCAAGTATAAAAGAGCTTAGACGATCATACCAAGCACGAGGACTTGTTTCAAACCGTATAAAGCTTTCTTCAACTTGAAAACATGATCAAGGTTTTTAAAATCTGTGAAACCTGGAGGTTGTGCTACAAAAACTTCTTCTTTTATAAAACCATTTAAAAATGCACTCTTGACATCCATTTGAAATAGTTTGAAATTATGAAAACATGCAAATGCACATAACATGCGAATGGATTCTAATCTCGCAACTGGAACATAAGTCTCATCGTAGTCGATACCTTCTTCTTGATTGTATCCTTGAGCTACGAGTCGAGCCTTATTACGAGTCACTAAACCATTCTCATTTAGTTTATTTCGGAATACCCAACGGGTGCCAATGACCGGACGATCAATAGGCTTGGGAACAAGTTCCCAAACTTGATTTCGTTCAAATTGGTTTAATTCCTCTTGCATAGCATCTATCCAAAAACTATCACTACATGCTTCATTAATAGTTTTGGGTTCTAGCTGTGAAATAAATGCAACACTATAAACAATATCTCTACTGGATGTACGAGTACTTACACCTTTGGTAATGTCACCAATTACCAAATCCTTTGGATGATCAGCTGTAAATTTTAATCTTTTCGGCAGACTCTGAAGGTAGCTGGTTCCTGGATCTTCTCTAGGATGATCAGCTAGTGCCGAGCTTGGTTGAGAATCAGCTGTTGTTGAGCTTGGTACAGTTGGATCTTCGTCATTGTCATCGATAGTCATTTGATTCAGTTCATCAAAAGTGACGTTGATTGACTCTTCGATGATCATGGTTCATTTGTTAAAGACTCTGTATCCTTTGCTCTTGGCCGCATAACCTAAAAAATATACCTTCATCGGCCTTTTCGTCAAACTTTCCCAAATTGTCTTTAGTATTAAGAATAAAGCATTTACAACCAAATATTCTAAAAAATATGAAACAGATGGAATTCTATCAAACCATAACTCAAATGGAGTCTTCTTCGATTTGGGTCGAATTAGAACTCTATTGAGAACAAAGCAAGCTGTATTGACAGCTTCAGTCCAGAAATATTTGGGTAGACTAAACTGGTTTAACATCACTCTGGCCATTTCGGATAGAGTTCTGTTCTTACGTTCCACAACTCTATTTTGTTGTGGAGTCCTAGGGCAGGAGAACTCGTGTACAAAATCGTGTGTGTCAAAAAAATGCTCAAACTCTGCATTCTCGAATTCGCCTCCATGATCGCTTCTAATACGAGTGATCATGTAACCTTTTTCATTCTGTACTTTCTTACAAAAGGCGACAAATTCGGATAATGCATCATTCTTGCATGTCAAGAAGTATACCCACGTGTATCTAGAGAAATCATCTACAATTACGAAAGCATAAAGCTTACCTCCGAGGCTAGCAACTCTGCTAGGACCAAATAAGTCCATATAAAGTAATTGTAGAGGTCTAGTAGTACATACTGCGTTTACTGACTTGAATGTGGATCTGGTAGCTTTGTTCTTTTTACATTGGCTGCATACCGAATCCTTCTTGAATGTAATGTCCGGTAAACTGCGTACTAGCTTCTTTGTGGATAATCTTGATATTGTGTCCATATTTGCATGATCGAGTCTCATATGCCACAGATGACTCTCATCGCTTTTAGCCATTAAGCATCTACCTGAAATGTTAGTTTCTTCCAACAAATAGAAAACATATATGTTGTCTTCCCTGATAACTTTAAAGATAGTATTACCAGTTGAGCTATCAACTATAATACATTTGTCTTTGCCAAAGTTGATGCCATAACCATGATCAGCCAAATGACTTACGCTGAGTAGATTATGTTTCAACTCGGTAACCAGACAGACATCCTTAATCACAGGATAGGGAGACTTACCAACATCACCGATACCAATAATATACCCTTTCAAGTTATTACCGAAGGAGATATAGCATTCCTTCTTTTTCTTCGACAGTGTTACAAATAGTGTAGCGTTACCGGTCATATGCCGTGAGCAACCGCTGTCGAGGATCCATTTGCTTCTAGCATGTGAAAGGTGTTCCACCTACAAAACAGTTTGCAGATAAAACTTTTGGTACCCATTTCTTGTAGGGTCCTGAAATGTTAGCCTTTGGTATTCAAGCATAAATATTTAAATCAACAAGCTTTCTGATTCTACATGCAGATGAAATATGACCAATGAGGCCACAATAATGACATTTTGCATGTCGAGTGTTGAAAGCTGAGTGGTGTGCATGGTTGGTAGGTTTAGGTTTTCTAGTATAGAAGAAAGCATACCTATAATCCTGTTTGGGCTTAACCTTTTGGGGTAAAGGTTTGATAGGGTTAGGTCTGACAGTGTTTGGCTTGGGAATGTTCCGATTTTTCGGTAAGTGACACGTGTTAGGATAGGAAGCAGCAGGCTCAGGCTGTTTTCCTAACCTAATTTCTAATCTTTTGGAAGTGTCATACAACTTAGTATAATCAGAAGTGAGTGTTTCCATTCTGATTTGTGCACTTTGAAGACTTTTCTTCTCTTTAGAAAGTTCTTCCTTGAGTTGGTCAATAACTTTGTCTTTCTCTTCAGATGACTTAGTAGTCTCGTGTAATAAGAGCTTTATTGAAGAAAGCTCACCAGACTCACTAACATTATTTCTAACCTCAGCTAGTAGGTCGGTAAGTCTACCTATTTCACCTTTGTACTCTTTGAGTACCTTCTTAGAGGTCTGATACTTGCTACACAGTTTCCTGTAATCAGTCATCAGTTCACTGAAGGCATCTCCTAATTGCTCAAAGGTGAAGTCATCATAAGTATCAACTACAGGTTCAGTAGGTACCTGATCGGATGCCATAAAGCATACGTTTGCAGCGTCTTCTGATTGTTCGTCTTCTGAGTCGCTGGCTTCACTTTCATGCCATATGCTGGTATTGGCATATCTCCTAGATGTTGATCTCTTCAGGTTCCCTTTTTCATACCTGTTGCTCTTCTTGCTTGATGGTGAGTTTGTAGGACAATCCTTCTTCATGTGTCCCTTCTTCTTGCAGCCGTAGCAGACAGCATCATCTTGATACCAGTTGTTGCTGGTGTTGTTTTCTTTGGCTCTCTTCTCATATATCATGAATCTTTTGAATTTCCTTGCTAGGAGTGCTTGATCTTCAGCATCAGATTTACTGCTGTCTGAGTCACCTTCAGCAGCTTTTCTGTGCTGAGCTTTGAAAGCAATCGTCTTCTCCTTTGGTGCAGGCTCTTCAAAATCTTGTAGCTCCAGTTCATAAGTGAGTAGCTTACCCATGAGTACTTCGAGGGACATAGTTGTGAGGTCGTTCCCTTCAATGATTGCAGTAGCCTTTGGAATCCAGTTCTTGGTAAGTGCTCGCAGGAGTTTGCGAATCTTTTCATGATTACTGTACTCTTTGCCTAGGGAGGACAAAGGATTTACAATATCCAAGAACCTTTCGAACATCTGAGTAACTGTTTCGTTGGGCTTCATCTTGAACACCTCATACTCTTGAGTAAGTCTGCTGACTTTAGATTCTTTGACTTGAGTCGTGCCTTCATGTATGACTTCAAGTAGCTTCTACACTTCATTAGCCGTTGTGCAGATAGACACCCTGTTAAATTCAGTTCTGCCTAAAGCACAAAATAGAGCGTTAATAGCACGTGCGTCAAGACTGGCCTTTTTTTTCCTCCTCTGTATATCTGCTATGGGGTTTTTCAACTAAAACTCCATCAACATTTATATGAGGTGGCTTTTGATAGCCATCAATAACAATAGACCATAAATCAAAGTCAAGAGATTTCAAGAAGAAACTCATCCGGGTTTTCCAATAGGTATATTTCGTACCATCAAACAGTGGAGGTATGTTTGTGGCCTGGCCTTCACTTATGAATTTCACAGTTGCCATGTGTTGTGCTGTGATATATATATAACAGTTAATTAAAATGAATAAATAATTGTACTGTTACCTTTGCTTTACCTGTAACACCCGCTCTGATACCAATTGTAGGAACGAAATCGTAAAGCACAATACTCTAGAGGGGGGGTGAATAGAGTAGGCAGCGGAATATTGCTAATTAAAAAATGTTAGCAGCAAGATCACAGAATAATAATCACAACTAAGTAAAGTAAAGGCAGAGATAAGAAAGCAAACGCAAAGACAGCGATGTATACTGGTTTCCCTCTGTTGAGGACTAATCCAGTCGGTAGAACTCTTGCTACCAGTTGAATCCTCTATTGAAAAAACCGCAAGTTTTCTTACGAAGTCCTTGCAACTTCTACAACGCGAGCTTTGATACGAAGAACTCGTCCAACTTCAAATGTGAAGAGGTATTCTTCAATCAAGCCTTCTGATTACAATCTCTCAGAAACTTCTAGACCGCACCGCACTGGCAAATCGACTAGAGGATTGTAATTGGCTTAGGATCTGAAATTTAAAGCTCAAGAAAAATATTTGGAAGATTGAAAGCTTTAGATAGAGAGAAGATTGAGAGTGAATGAGTGAGTTGAAATGATCGAAATCCTTCTCTATTTATAGGAATTCCAAAGACAGAATTCTGGCAGAATTTGGACAGAACTCGATGAGGAAATCTCGGTCAAATCTGCAACTGCAGGAGGACCAAGTTCCTGAGAATTCAAAAATCAAACGGCCACCAACCGAACTCTGGCCGAACTCTGGCCGAGTTCTGTCAGGGTTAGGTTAGGTTTTTAAAAACAATTTTTGGGGATTTTTGAAAACTTTTTTGAAAACCTTTTTGAAGCTTTTATTTAAAAGAATGTTTTTCAAAACAAAGGATATTCTAAAAGTATTTTGAAAACATTTTGGAATAGCCTATTTGCCAGTACGACTCGGTGTATAACATATTCCTAGACTCAATAAAATGAAAAATACATTGCTTAAAGGAAATACAGACTCGAACAGGCAAACATAGCTTCGGTCTTGAACTGTGTAGATAGCTGTTCTTGTTCATGTCCAAGAGTCTGATACATCCTGACTAGCTTCAAATATCCAGACAGAGTTTGATCAATTATTAAAATCAGGTTGACCATATGACCAATGGGCCAACATATAGGTTTACTTAGCCCAAAATCCAATCAACCCATTCATCAAATAGCCCACAAAGAACATTTTGTCCATAGGAGACAGAGTTCGGGCCGAACTCTGTCCCCTAAATTACAGGGTGCTGATTTTTAGGTCTTGATCACTGCTAGTTGTCCAACGTCCGAAAATTTGAATTCTATATACAGAATTCTGGCCGAATTCTGCCTACCCCGAACCCTATAAATAGGCATTAGTTTCTCTCATTTGAATTCATCCAATCTTCTCTTCTTCTTCTCTTACATAGCCTATATATTAAAGAGCCTTACCTTCCCATCCACTTAGCATTCAAACTTCCCAACCGTCCAAGTTGTTCGGTACGATCCAGCTAGAAGTTTGAAGTGCAAGAAATTGTAAGTCACTTGAAAAAGTCCAAGTTTTGCCAAAGCGATCATTGAAAGAAGTTTGGCGTGCTCTTCTGTGAAAAGGCACGTGGTTGTAACCCTATTTCATAAATAGTGGATTTCAATCCTGAGCTAGAGTTCTCAGGCCTGGACTAGTCCTCCACGAGGGAAACCAGGTTAAAAATCTTGTTGTGCTGTGTTTGCTCTCTACTCTTTATTTTCGTATTTCTTTTACTCTGATTATTTAGTTGGTGAAGAGAGTTTAAATTTTTAATTGATCATTTTTGTTATAAACTCTATACACCCCCTCTAGAGTTGCCTACCTATACTTCATCCGTGATAATTGATAAGCTCCATTAGAGAAAACTTTGCTTATAATGTAGGGACCTTCCTACTTTGGTTCGAACTTTTCCTTGCTCATGTGAGTCGTAGTCATAGGACGTCTGACAGTAAGGACCAATTCGCCTTTCTGAAATGTTCGTACTTTGAATTTACGGTTGAAGGCTTTTGAGATAAGGGCTTGATATAGCTCGATGTGTTGTTGAGCTAGTAGCCGCTTCTTGTCAAGTGCTTCAAGCTTCTGAAGTCGAAGATGATCATTATTTTCTGTTTTGAGTTCATTGGCAATGGCTATTCTCAATGATGGGATCTGAATCTCCAACGGAAGAACAGATTTGCATCCATACACCAAGGAGAAAGGTGTATAACCGGTCGGAGTGCGTATGGTAGTGCGATAAGACCATAAATATTCTACAAGATTTTTGCTCCAATTCTTTTTATTGGTAGAAACAAACTTCTTGAGAAGCTTGATAATTGTTTTATTGAATGCTTCTGCCAAACTGTTAGCTGCGGGATTGTAGGTTATAGAAGCAACATTGTTGATCCTATTGTCATCACAGAATCGGGTAAACTTCTGACTGATGAACAGCGACCCATTTTCATGGATAATTTGCCGAGGATCACCGAATCTGTAGACCACATAATGTTTGATGAAGTTGATGACACTGGTTGTCTTGACTTCGGCTAGAGGTATAGCTTCGGCCCATTTAGAGAAGTAATCGGTTATAGCTAGGATAAACCGATATCCTCTAGATGAAGGTGGATTAATAGGACCAATGACATCCATGTCCTAAGCTTCGAAGGGCCATGATGCTGCAGTCGGATGTAAAAATTCTGTTAGTTAATGAATGAAATCCGCATGGATTTGACATGCTCGGCATTTTCTTGAATACTCTATAGCATCCGATACCATGGTTGGCCAATAATATCCCATACGACGAATTTAACTTGTAGTTTAGGTCTGGGCAGATGTGCACCACAGTCACTATCGTGAGCTTCACGTAATATCTATTTTACTTCATCTCCGGCAAGACAGCGTAGAAACATACCGTCATATGATCGTCGATAGAGTGTTTTGGTGATATGATTGTAGTAGAATCGCAGCGATCGCCGACGGATTGTAGTTGCTTCCTTCTGATCTTCAGGTAGGATAACATGTACCACGAAGTCGATGACAGGAGCTCTCCAATCTTCACTCGTAGTGCAGACCTCGACTGAGTTGATGGATTCCAAATGCAAATTATTTTCAATGTAGAATAACTCTCTGTTGGTGATGACGATCATCTGTTGTCTTTTATAAGGATCGCCAATACTGCTACTAGATTGGCAAGTGCATCAGCTTTTGTATTGCAAGCTCGATGTACATGTTTAATGAAGAAAACTTTGAATGATGTAGCCAATTTGATTGTTGTTTCATGATATGGCACGAGATCTTGATGTCGAACTTCATGCGTACACCTAACCTGATTGACAATCAGTTTAGAGTCTCCGTATACTTTGAGGTAATCGATATCCAATTGTCTAGCTAACTAGAGATTGATGAGTAAAGCATTGTATTCAGCAACATTTTTGGAGCATAGCTCATCCAGAGAATAAGCTCTCTGAATTGTCAGTCCTTCAGAAGATACCAGAACAATTCTGACTCCAGCGACTATAGTGCCTTTAGGTACGATTCTGGAAGCACCGTCAAAGAACAGTCGCCAAGCAAGGATCCCTTCTAAAATCATGTTGGATTCCAGAGTTTCATCATGAATCTCATCATAGAGTTTGGACGTCTCAAGGATTGGATGAGCAGCCAGAAAGTCAGCTAGGGCTTGACCCTTAACAGACTTTTGTGGAACATAGACCATATTATATTGTTCTAGTAGTATGGCACATCTAGCAAGTCTGGAATTGAGTGTACTGGGTTTCTTCATCAAAACTCGAAGAGGGTTGACTCTGGAGATGACATGAATGGTTTGGCCCGTGATATAATGTCGTATTTTCTGAACAGCAAATATCAGGACTAAACATTCTTTTTCCACAGGATTGTATCGATGTTTAGCACCGATCATTATGCGACTGGGCTAATAGATGGCTTGCTCATGACCCTCTTTGTTCTTCTGGTCTAGCAAGGCACCCAAAGAATGATCCATTGCCCGAATATACATCAGAAAGGGTATTCCTGTAACTGGAGGCACCAGGACTGGCTAGTTCATTAAGTACTGCGTTATGTCTTCAAAGGCTTGATGGCATTCTTCAGTCCAAACGAAAGACACATCTTTCTTTATTAGTTGAGTGAACGGTCTGCAGCGTCCAAAGAGATTTGAGATAAATCTTCTGATATACACAAGTCGTCCGTGGAATCCTCGTAGCGCTTTTAGGTTGCGTGGAGGATGCATCTCTTGAATGGCTTTGACTTTCTCGGGGTCAACATGTATACCCTTAGAGGTAATAACGAATCCAAGAAATTTGCCACTAGAGACTCCCAAGAATGACTTGGTGGGATTCATTTTGAGTTGATGCTGGCGTATTAGATCGAAGATATTTCTCAAGTCTTGGATGTGGTCTTCCTTTAGACGACTTTTGACAGCAATATCGTCGATATAGTATTCGACTGTCTTCCATAAATATTTGTGGAAGATGGTGCTGATGGCCCGCTGATAGGTTATCCCAACGTTTTTAAGACCAAATGGCATGACTGTGTAGCAGTAGACTCCTAGAGGAGTACGAAAATATGTATGTTTTTATCTTCGGGGTCCATCCTAATTTGATTGTATCCGGAGAATCCATCCATGAAAGACATCCGTTCGAACCCATAAGTGTTGTCAATCATGACATCAGTGATCGGAAGAGGGAACTCATCCTTGGGATAAGCTTCATTGAGGTCTCTGAAGTCGATGCAAACTCGGACCTTCCATGTTTTCTTCATAAGTGGGACGATATTAGCCACCCAGTCAGAATGTTGTTCTTCTTTGACAAAGCCACAGGCAATGAGATTTTTGACACCAGCTTCTATAGCATCCATCATGTCAGGTCGAAACTGACGTTGTTGTTACTTAATCGGCCTTGCATTTTTTAGGTCTGTAACATCACTTTGAGCATCTATTCTCACTGACAGCTCAGGACCACATGCGGGTATATTCTCTGATAGTTTTTATTGTTTTGATATCTACTATATCTGATTCAGCTGTAGTATTTTACTTGATTCTTGATACGATGATACACGGACTAGTATACGTTGGATCTCGTTATGCGATGTTATTCCTAGTTTACCTAGTATGTAAGTACATTATTCGATCTTGTTTCTTGTACTGGTATAGATACCAATTTGGGAATGGGCTGGCCCTCTGCTCTTTAAATCCCATGTCATGACGTATCATGGTTGGATCCATAATACTACTCGGGGATGGAGTGTTGTTATAGGTTATATGATCATTACCCCCACTTGTTACTACTTGTGCATAGCTCTACCTTCACCACACGTAGGGTGTAGCCTGACCTGATACTACTTGTACATAGCTTTCCATTTGGCTGGCCTGATCCTCTATACTACTTGTGCATAGCCGATCAAATGGAACAGCCTGATCTTGACCCAAGCCGATCACATAACGCCCTAACCTAATACTCAAGGTACTGTTTATATTTACATTGTACATCAGATATTCCTGTACTGTTCTACTTTCCTGTACATTACACCCTGACATGATATCTTGTTCTATATATCCTATTTATATTCTAGTCTATATATTTTATCTTATATTCTATTATAATTGTCTCTTATAGCATTTGTCAATTCAATGGAACTGCTGTTGGTGTTTGTACTTGCTCATTATCTTAACAGGATAATCTCGTTGATGTTTACAAAGGATTTAGAGGCGGACTGCTCGGCCTATTATGGGTATGTCATAGATGTAGAGTACGAACTGGACATTCCTGTGGGGTCGGTGCCCATTGAGGATGCACCGCCTGCTCTGACCTAGACTAGTTAGGTTTGATTGGACTGTGTTTCAGCTTATTTTTTTGGGTTGTAGTATATATTTTTTTGGGATAGTATAATGTTTTAAACTCTGAACTTCTGGTTGTGACTTTATGACTTGCATCTATTTTCAGCTTTTCTATTTCCATCATATCTTTATCATATCGTGCTTATCTTCCCTAGATGTCATGTGATTGAGTTATATATATACCACCATGCGAAGATGACAGGTATATATATTGTGTCTAGATGTTATACTTTCTAGATGACCTATACAGCGTCCTATCGTCGACACTGCGGCGTAGCTGGACGTACCCACGTGCTTGTGCCCCTAAACAGGGTATGGGTCGTGACATATTTGGCAGGATGTTGAGCTTGTGAGTATCGATCTGAGGATCTAATCCTGACATATCTTCATAGCTCTAGACGAATACGTCAATGTATTCCCGAATAAGCTGAATCAGCTCTTGTTTGTCTGCTTTAGGGAGGCTTTTGCTGATGAAGATTGGTCTTGGGAAGGTTTTGTCTCCAACATTGACTTAAACCAATTGATCTTCAGTAGGTGGTTCATGTTGCTTAAAGCGAAGTTTCCATTGAGTATCCATCCTTTGTGCCCAATGATCAAATTCAGAAGCTTCAACAAAGTCGTCGTCGCCTTCGGAGAACTCGACGGTCACCATATTAGAAGATAGAGTCACTCGATGAACGTGTCCTACACTGGTGTCTGAATCCCATGACACAGAGTCAGAAGAGTTAGATCGCTCCTCCTTATCAGACTCAGAAGCTACTGGGGTAGTAATCGGTGAAGTATAACCCAACCCATGCTTGGTTTTGTTGTAGTATTGTAGTGACTTTTCTTTCGAAGCAGGGATACGAATAGGAGTTCGCCTTCCCCTACCACCGTTAAGGCCAGTTTTGAATTTGTAGCCCATCTTTTGAATGATGTTCTTTAATTGTTGACTGTAATGACATAGCCGAAGTCGTATATTATCGTCGTTTTTAGCCTCACCATCAGACGTAGCTGTTTGATGCAATCCTTTGCTGAAGAGGATAGGATGTTCATCTTTCTTCCGAGAAGGAACTAGAAAGAATGAATCTCGTGCTGGTTCAAGTGATACAGAGTCAAAAGAGTTAGATCGCTCCTCTTTATCAGACTCAGAAGCTACTGGGGTCATGATCGGTGAAGTATAACCCAACCCATGCTTGGTTTTGTTGTAGTATTGTAGTGACTTTCCTTTCGGAGCAGGAATATGAATAGGTTTCACGACCCGCACCCACTGTTAGGGTACGAGAACGTAACTACGCCCAGCCTACGCTGCATTGTCGGCGGTAGAACGCTGTCCTAGGTCACAACATTTAACAATATAATGCTAAGCAGTTTATACTCCCCGAATGGGGGTGACATAGCAGATACAGACTCAATCACATCTAAGGTAGAGCATGATAAGGATAGATAAAACATGAAATCCAAAAGAGGTACAACAGAGAGAAATCTAAGTGTCTAAGATACACAAATCCAGAAATACATCTCAAATCTCCAAACTCAGATACAGTAATCCATAAAGTAAATACAATTCCAGACAATTGAAATAACTATCTAAACAACCTCTAATGTGTCTCCTCTAGGCTAGCAGACAATCTCCAAGCTATTTGTAAAATTTATCAACAGGTCCAGTCAGGACAGGAATGAGCACATATCTCTCAAACAGTTCATAGCAGGTTAGGAGTATAAATCATGCAATAGAGTAAAATACAGGAAGTGCTGAATGGAAGTACGAGTAAACAGGAGATATTTTGTAACTGAAAGTAAATACATGATAGTAGAGACTGTAAGTGGCTACGTGATTTAGAGCACAATATGGTTATGTAAACGGCTTAGGGGCACATGAATACAAATAAGGAGGCACATGAATACAGCTACTGGGGATAGTGTTTACATAACCAATTCTACTCACCCCGCCCCAATCAATACACAAGGATCCATTCAAGTTACATTATAAGCACATGAATACAGCTAAGATACGTGAACTCATGTAATGAGTAGTACATGAGGCACATAATAAAGCACATGAAGCACATGAAAGCACATGAGAACATGTAAAAACATGAACTAGTACGAGTACAAGGAGTACCTGATGCACATGATAAAGTACATGAACATAAAATACCCGATGCACCCGTAGAGGGATAACATCTCAGGAAAGGATCCATATAGTACTAATCCGTGAAGATACGTGTCAGCATCAAGTAGAGTAATCTAGAGCAAGAAAATAATCCAGGTAAGTATGAAAAGATCAGAGAATGTACTCGCCTGATATCTGAATGTCCAAGGTAAAGATACTGTCCGAGGAGAGGTGTCTGGCTCCTAATTAGAACAGCACAAGTTACAACATATCCAGAAGGGTAATATAAAGCACTACAATGCATTCTACATGAATCTAGGTCAAACTAGGCCAAAGTCAACCCTTGGTCAACTCTGATCAACTGCACTAGTCAAACTAGGTCAAACTAGGTCATGTCCTAACCCAACAAGTCTTACTAGGCCTAACCAAGACTATCCTATCAAGCACACATCAATACAAGGCTATACAAGCCAACATACACCCAACTCTATATAGCATGCAATTATTCAATACTCAAATAGGCAAGAATTCACATTGGATATACACTAGGTAATCTATTACTTTAAGCTATATATGTCTACACATATATACACATGCATATATTGGTATTCAACATTAGGTCTATAATCATGGCATTTCAAATAGTTATATAAACTTATATATTACAACACAATATGCTAACATATATATAATATACATACATAGCTAAGTTAACTATATTCATAAATACTTATTTAAGAGGCTATGTGTGTGTATATGAACATGGCAAAGGGGCAAGTGAGGGTTAAATGGGCATACATAGTGTATACATATCAAAGAGTGTCAAAGTGTAAGTGAACAAAGTGTCAAGTGTGATAGTGTCAACATAGTGTAAGGGGGTACATGAGGTAATATAGGATTTGTGTTAACATTGAACATTACATCTCATTAACTTGTATATTGTATACATTACATCTATTATTACATTACATTCATGCTTGCATTCATTCATCATTCATTTATTCTCTTGCACTACTATATGTACCATACATTACATACTATGGAACCTACATATTCATTACAAGCCATACTTATACATGCTTACATTAGATAGAATACTTACACCTCATACATCATTTATTTAACTACTTACTCATGCTTGCATTTTCTATTTAATTACATAATATATATACATTAACATGGATTAAAATCAAATAGAATATTATATTACACACAAGGGTGCACAAAATGCATATGCCGAATAGTAACTCCTACTAATAATCAATACTGTACCATCTCAGCATGAATTAAAATCTAGGATTAAAGTATATTATAGATCTATGTATTAGCTTTTCGAAACTTCAAACGGATCGCATTTTGGTTTCCGGAAACTCCCGAAATCGTGAAAACACCGAGAACGCGTTTGTCTTTCGTACAGCTGACACTCAAATAATTCTCCAGAAAGTTACAGAAAGAATTAGGCCTATTAATACATGTTTTTGGAAAGCTAACTTCAATACGCTTCTTTTAAAAAAAATAGGAGATTAAACCAAGCTTTGAGCTAGAAGTTATGATATTTCTAAGTTAGGACTGAAATTAAAAACATGGATAAAAATCATGACGGATTTAGATAGTTTGAGCCAAAAGAATACACAATATATATCCTAATTATCCACAAAAAATAATAGCAATAATAATATGAGAAACCACACTCACAAACTTGATTATATAATCATCATGAACCATTTATTACATATATAAATATAGATACACTCTCATTACAATATATATATATATATATATATATATATATATATATATATATATATATATATATATAAATCTATATATGTAACATGAACACATCCACAACACAAAGGACACTCCTATGACCTCCAAATGGACACAAAATGGACACAAATGGAGATACAACCATGGGGGTCATTCCTATGGGTTCAAAATAGACCTATATGCATGAGGAAATGAAAAGGAGAAGGGATTTATATCTCCCGGTAGATCGAATCGAAGAAAAACCTTCCCGGAGCGACACCGACACGTAGAGATTGCAAAAGGACACGAACGAGCTCTGAATCCTCCCAAACTTGGGTAGCTTCCTCCTTGGCTAGAATGGAGAAGGAAAGAAGAAGATTTGGTGGTGAAATGGAAGGATTTGGTGGAGAAATTGCTAGGGATTGCTCTCTAGGAATTTGGGGAAGAACAAGAGAGAGAAAAATAGATGGATAATGACAAATGGGAGGCTCAACCCTATCCTTATTGTGGCTGGCCATAAAGGTGGTTTTGTCCTATTAGGAAAAGTCGAAAAGCCCCTACTAACCTATTCTATGAGTAGTAGGAAAGGGCTAATTGGTTGGGGCTAAATTAGTCATTCAAAAGTCTCTAATCACACTAACCTTATCCATAATAATTAGTCTAACCTCTAACTAAAATATTTCTATCATGTGGACTAAAATTAATATCATGTGGGCCATGTCTAACTAGTGTGTGGGTCCCACTAGAGTCAAACTACCCCCGGGTCCCCGTTTCAAGTCGGATTGAGTTGAAATTCGAACCCGACTCAAATAACCCCAAAACAATATCATAAATAATAAAATAATATCAAAATAATTCAAAGAGGTCAAATGCAAAAAAATATCCTTAGGCCAAAAATGACATTAAAATATCATAATCACATGGTTAGGCTCTAGGTCAAACAGTCTCTAGGGTTTCACTAGCAAAACGTCAAAACCACAAGTCATTGATTTAAATAATTTTAAAATGATTTAAAATCACCAAAAATCATATCATGAATTAAATATCATTATTAAAATAATTATAAATACGAAATTTCAAAATTACTCTCATTTGGGAAACTGGGTGCTACAACTCTACCCACCTTAGAAAAATTTCGTCCTCGAAATTTAAGATCGATAGTACTCCTTCTAGAGCCTCTAACCTACCCAATATCTAAGATAACACTTTCTAACACTGGAATAATAAACGGACATCTAAAAAGTGTCAATCTAGGAATACCTCCAATACTGCTCTGCTGTACGGCGGTAATGGAACTTCAATAGAATATGGACTGGAACCTATATCCAAGGGACTGGACCTATTTTATAGTGGTCTTAACTAAGGATGAAAAGGAACTAATCATAGGCTACAGGTATGCTCAAACTATTATCTTCCTATTAACCATCTATTAATACATTCTATTACCAGAGGAATGATGCATTACTAAGACATATAGGCCCCTATCTCTCATAACACATTTATACTCACCAAAAGACTAGTACATCCCATCAAGGCTGAAACTATAATCTCTCATAAATCTCATAAGCTACATGTTTATAGACACACATCCCCACATCAAGGACTAACCTATATATATCTACAACTGATACTAATGGGGTGACGTCCCTATTTTTCAACAATCAAGGTCTAAATTTTTTTTATCTAAATCATGCAATTTGAAGGAATAGTATACAAGGTCAGGGCATACCGTAGTAGTTGAAAGTCTCACCTAAGTACACTAATCATTCTAGGTCAAAACAGTACTATGGTATCAATACACAAACAATCTAGGGTGTCCTAATTAGGAAGGTAAGGGAACAACAATCATCAAGGTTGTAGGGCTGTCTACCATCCTATATAAAAATTGGTCATTAACAAGCAACTAAGAAATTATTAAAAGGTTACTATTCCATAAAATGGCAAAAATTAAAAATTTAGGCACAACAAATCACAAATAGATTTTTGTCTTGACACGATCTAAGTTGATCAATTTCGGGATAAAACGAGATTTGGGCAAGAAGGGAAATCAATGAAATCAAAGTATGAGCACGAGCATCCAATGATGGAGGTTCAGGTCATGATTAAATTTAGTTCGACTGAGTACGAATACGAGGTTCATAGGCGATAAAAAGATTTCAAGGAGAATTGTCAAGGCTGTCGCGAATGAGACTCTAGGGTCAAGTTTAACTATGTCTCCATTCTCGTAGATTGATATATGAAAAAGTGAACCAAAGTGCAATAGGTTGATCAGACCATCATGTACCTGTTCTGATTAGACAATATGTTAGTGGGTGGCCACCCAATAAAATATGTCATAACCAAGCTCGAAAATAGATAAGCTTGCAAAACTAAGGCTAATTTAGCAGCACAAGATATAAGGGTGGTAATGATTAAAGGAATTACATAGTCCAAGTTTCTTAACCAACGGGTCAAGTAATCAGATAAGGTACAAGGTTAAGCATCTAAGGAAACAAGCAGAACACCATCACATGTCGGGTCGAAAGAATTGAGTCAAGGCTGGATTTCTAATTGAAATAAGAAGAAATTTAGTATAATTGTAGAGGTTATAGTTTATCCAGTTGACCAGAAAATCATATCAAGAAAATAGAGTACAAGAAGACGGGTTTTAGTGGGACATGATATACCTACACGAAGGTGAGCTCGTCTAGGTCTTGCATATAAGATTTGTTGGAGGGTAATAGCTAGTATTACATTCCGAATATCAAAGTCATGATAAGGAACGTCAAGGATCTCAATTAGAAAGTGGGAGTTCAAGAGGTGGTAATTAATGCACAAAAATAATGAAGATCGAGTTAGTCATCTGCTTCTGATACTCTTAAGTTCATCTGGTCATAACTTGCCAATCATATCTTTACCTCACCAGTCTCCATATGAAAATTTAACCTTTACTTAAACCCTTACCATGACTACCGTAGGCAATTCCCAATTTCCAAACATCACTCTTGAAGCACAACCCTCATATTTAGGAATCAACATTAATCATTTATTTAAATTTCCAAGTTCTTTCACCTTGTCATAAATTTGACCCAAAACCTCTAAATTCCGTTTACGAATTCCTTGAATTTGTTCAAATTGTTCTCCTCGTATTATTTAATTTAAATCTCTAGGCCTTACAAAACTTATCTTTCATCATAAAATCAACTTCCGTATTTTCTTCGACATACACCCTTGAATATTATTCTCCTAAAAATATTTCACAACAATCTCTAAACTTCCATAACTTTGTGCTCTCTTTATCCCTAGTCATTTCCTCGCAACAACTTGTTTAATATCCTTATTAAACACAATTAACTTCTCTTTTCCATTACTAACCTTCTACATAGCCTCAGAGTAAAAGTTTTCCCTAGAATCAATAATCAAGATTTTCTAAGTTCTCAAAACTAGGTTGACCTCTGATATCCTCATTAGTTTTGAATACACCTATAAACTATCTCATAACCCCAAAATTTCTCTAAATGTAATTGTTTCCAGATTGGCAGTATACATCTCCTTATTCTATTCGAGACATTTACCACATTTCTATCTCAAGTTTCCATATGGAACACTCCACATTTGATTTCCTTTAGATCATCATATAATAACCAGTTACGTCTTCTCTGAGCTACATGATTTACGTCACTTCCTTAGCCTTCCCCATGCAAAAGATACGAAGATTCAAGGGTTTCGAAGTACATCTGGTAGGGACGACAAGATATGGGTAATTAATGTAATGAGACAGAGTTTAAGATAAGAGGTAAATAAGAATGCAAGGGAATACTGGCGAGAAGAATAATGAAGATATGTTCCTTCTCATCGGTTCAAACAAGAGGAACCCATCAAGCTTAAATTCAATAGCAAGGAATGAGGGTGAATCCAAACAAGAGGAAAAGGAATTCCAATTGAAGTTCAAAATGAGTTTCTCAGGGGTCATCCCAGAAATCTCTCAAAGAATCCTAAGTGTGATTGAGTACCTTGGATTTGAAAATATTAATCTAAATACAAAATTAAATCAACAACTACAAAATTTTATCAAAATCATCAACTAATACCAGGATTCAAAGTTCCACAATGAATCCACAAAATCAAATTCAAATCAAGGAAAAAGGTGAATCAAGACAAGAAAAATGAGTTTAAATCGGAATTCAAAATGAGATTCTCAAGGGTCATCCCAGGAATCTCTCAAGGAATCCTAACAGTGATTGAGTATCCTCTCATTCTAACATCTTAATTTATATATCCTATAGCAGGCTCGTAGTAGTACAACTAAGTCGTTGCGCTACTACGAAATCGCACTAATGCGAATCTCGACCTGCATGGGCCACCACTAAAAATGTGTCACGACCCGCACCTACTGTTAAGGTACGAGAACGTAACTACGCCCAGCCTACGTCGCAGTGTCGGCGGTAGAACGCTGTCCTAGGTCACAACATTTAACAATATAATGCTAAGCAGTTTATACTCCCCGAATGGGGGTGACATAGCAGATACAGACTCAATCACATCTAAGGTAGAGCATGATAAGGATAGATAAAACATGAAATCCAAAAGAGGTACAACAGAGAGAAATTTAAGTGTCTAAGATACACAAATCCAGAAATACATCTCAAATCTCCAAACTCAGATACAGTAATCCATAAAGTAAATACAATTCCAGATAATTGAAATAACTATCTAAACAACCTCTAATGTGTCTCCTCTAGGCTAGCAGACAATCTCCAAGCTATCTGTAAAATTTATCAACAGGTCCAGTCAGGACAGGAACGAGCACATATCTCTCAAACAGTTCATAGCAGGTTAGGAGTATAAATCATGCAATAGAGTAAAATACAGGAAGTGCTGAATGGAAGTACGAGTAAACAGGAGATATTTTGTAACTGAAAGTAAATACATGATAGTAGAGACTGTAAGTGGCTACGTGATTTAGAGCACAATATGGTTATGTAAACGGCTTAGGGGCACATGAATATAAATAAGGAGGCACATGAATACAGCTACTGGGGATAGTGTTTACATAACCAATTCTACTCACCCCGCCCAAATCAATACACAAGGATCCATTTAAGTTACGTTATAAGCACATGAATATAGCTAAGATACGTGAACTCATATAATGAGTAGTACATGAGGCACATGATAAAGCACATGAAAGCACATGAGAACATATAAAAACATGAACTAGTACGAGTACAAGGAGTACCTGATGCACATGATAAAGTACATGAACATGAAATACCCGATGCACCCGTAGAGGGATAACATCTCAGAAAAGGATCCATATAGTACTAATCCGTGAAGATACGTGTCAGCATCAAGTAGAGTAATCTAGAGCAAGAAAATAATCCAGGTAAGTATGAAAAGATCAGAGAATGTACTCGCCTGATATCTGAATGTCCAAGGTAAAGATACTGTCCGAGGAGAGGTGTCTGGCTCCTAATTAGAACAGCACAAGTCACAACATGTCCAGAAGGGTAATATAAAGCACTACAATGCATTCTACATGAATCTAGGTCAAACTAGGCCAACGTCAACCCTTGGTCAACTCTGATCAACTGCACTAGTCAAACTAGGTCAAACTAGGTCATGTCCTAACCCAACAAGTCTTACTAGGCCTAACCAAGACTATCCTATCAAGCACACATCAATACAAGGCTATACAAGCCAACATACACCCAACTCTATATAGCATGCAATTATTCAATACTCAAATAGGCAAGAATTCACATTGGATATACACTAGGTAATCTATTACTTTAAGCTATATATGTCTACACATATATACACATACATATATTGGTATTCAACATTAGGTCTATAATCATGGCATTTCAAATGGTTATATAAACTTATATATTACAACACAATATGCTAACATATATATAATATACATACATAGCTAAGTTAACTATATTCATAAATACTTATTTAAGAGGCTATGTGTGTGTATGTGAACATGGCAAAGGGGCAAGTGAGGGTTAAATGGGCATACATAGTGTATACATATCAAAGAGTGTCAAAGTGTAAGTGAACAAAGTGTCAAGTGTGATAGTGTCAACATAGTGTAAGGGGGTACATGAGGTAATATAGGATTTGTGTTAACATAGAACATTACATCTTATTAACTTGTATATTGCATACATTACATCTATTATTACATTACATTCATGCTTGCATTCATTCATCATTCATTTATTCTCTTGTACTACTATATGTACCATACATTACATACTATGGAACCTACATATTCATTACAAGCCATACTTATACATGCTTACATTAGATAGAATACTTACACCTCATACATCATTTATTTAACTACTTACTCATGCTTGCATTCTCTATTTAATTACATAATATATATACATTAACATGGGTTAAAATCAAATAGAACATTATATTACACACAAGGGTGCACAAAATGCATATGCCGAATAGTAACTCCTACTAATAATCAATACTGTACCATCTCAGCATGAATTAAAATCTAGGATTAAAGTATATTATAGATCTATGTATTAGCTTTTCGAAACTTCAAACGGATCGCATTTTGGTTTCCGAAAACTCCCGGAATCGCGAAAACACCGAGAACGCGTTTGTCTTTCGTACAGCTGACACTCAAATAATTCTCCAGACAGTTACAGAAATAATTAGGCCTATTAATATATGTTTTTGGAAAGCTAACTTCAATACCCTTCTTTTAAAAAAAATGGAAGATTAAACCGAGCTTTGAGCTAGAAGTTATGACATTTCTAAGTTAGGACTGAAATTAAAAACATGGATAAAAATCATGAGGGATTTAGATAGTTTGAGCCAAAAGAATACATAATATATATCCTAATTATCCACAAAAATAATAGCAATAATAATATGAGAAACCACACTCACAAACTTGATTATATAATCATCATGAACCATTTATTACATATATAAATATAGATACACTCTCATTACAATATATATATATATATATATAAATCTATATATGTAACATGAACACATCCACAACACAAAGGACACTCCTATGACCTCCAAATGGACACAAAATGGACACAAATGGAGATACAACCATGGGAGTCATTCCTATGGGTTCAAAATAGACCTATATGTATGAGGAAATGAAAAGGAGAAGGGATTTATATCTCCCGGTAGATCGAATCGAAGAAAAACCTTCCCGGAGCGACACCGACACGTAGAGATTGCAAAAGGACACGAACGAGCTTCGAATCCTCCCAAACTTGGGTAGCTTCCTCCTTGGCTAGAATGGAGAAGGAAAGAAGAAGATTTGGTGGTGAAATGGAAGGATTTGGTGGAGAAATTGCTAGGGATTGCTCTCTAGGAATTTGGGGAAGAACAAGAGAGAGAAAAATAGATGGATAATGACAAATGGGAGGCTCAACCCTATCCTTATTGTGGCTGGCCATAAAGGTGGTTTTGTCCTATTAGGAAAAGTCGAAAAGCCCCTACTAACCTATTCTATGAGTAGTAGGAAAGGGCTAATTGGTTGGGGCTAAATTAGTCATTCTAAAGTCTCTAATCACACTAACCTTATCCATAATAATTAGTCTAACCTCTAACTAAAATATTTCTATCATGTGGACTAAAATTAATATCATATGGGCCATGCCTAACTAGTGTGTGGGTCCCACTAGAGTGAAACTACTCCCGGGTCCCCATTTCAAGTCGGATTGAGTTGAAATTCGAATCCGACTCAAATAACCCCAAAACAATATCACAAATAATAAAATAATATCAAAATAATTCAAAGAGGTCAAATGCAAAAAATATCCTTAGGCCAAAAATGACATTAAAATATCATAATCACATGGTTAGGCTCTAGGTCAAACAGTCTCTAGGGTTTCACTAGCAAAACGTCAAAACCACAAGTCATTGATTTAAATAATTTTAAAATGATTTAAAATCACCAAAAATTATATCATGAATTAAATATCATTATTAAAATAATTATAAACACGAAATTTCAAAATTACTCTCATTTGGGAAACTGGGTGCTACAATAGGAGTTTGCCTTCCCCTACCACAGTTAAGGCCAGTTTTGAAGTTGTAGCCCATCTTTTGAATGATGTTCTTTAATTGTTGACTGTAATGACGTAGCTGAAGTCGTCTATTATCGTCGTTTTCAGCCTCACTATCAGACGTAGCTGTTTGATGTAATCCTTTGCTGAAGAGGATAGGATATTCATCTTTCTTCCGAGAAGGAACTAGAAAGAATGAATCTCGTGCTGGTTCAAATGATACTTCATCTTGGAGAGGTTGAACTGCTCCTAATGTAAGAGGTTTGAAGCTATCTAGGATTTTTATATAACATCGAGTATAGTAGTTGACATTAGTATACTGCAAAGGAGATGCTACTTTATTGATAATTACATCATCATTTACAACAGGGCTCTTGATCTTAGCCGATGGCTTGCTAAGGTTGATAACCAGAGGCGGAGAAGGAGAAGGCGAAGGCTTGTTACGATGAAGGTCGATAACAAGAGGCTCAGAAGAGGTAAGCTCCCTATGCTCCATCTTTTCAGCAAGAGGATGCTTAGCATGAAAGGATGGATGGTCAGCATCTGAGAAGGCGAAGGATGAGAAGTGTGTCCTTTGACCTAAATCACAAAGACATCATCGGGGTTGTCCTTCTGATCTTCTTCAGTATCCATAGCCAGTACAACTTTCATAAACTCCTCTTTGTACATCCTAGAGTCAGTGAAATACGCTTCGATGCCTCGAAAGGGATTGAGATTAGCCACTTCCTTATGGACTTCACCATAGTCATCCACATACTTGAAGTATTGGTAAAGAGTTGATGGTACGATGTTATGCTCATGCAGCCATGGTCTTCCTAATAAAGTATTACAGGTGCTGTGATTGTCAATCACATAAAAGGTTACTTTCGTACGGAGATTGTCGATTTGAACTTTCAGACGAATCTTACCCAGTATTTACTTCTTCCGAAATTGAACCCCAGAATAGTGGTGATTATTGCAGAGAGATTATGGACTAGGATTTTCAACGCATCCAGTAGAGTCTTCGGCATGATACTGAGTTCAGACCCAGGATCAATCAGGATACGATCGACCTTCATCGTATCGACATACCCAGTAAAATAAAGAGGCCAGTCATGTCGATTATCTTCCAGAAGCTTGTCATCTTGCGTGAAGGTGATATTGGAAATCTGCTCCATCATACTATGACAATGAAGGCATGCCATAGGTTCCTCTTTTAGTTTCTTGAAGAGTGCCAGATAAGCGTCAGCTTGCATCAAAGCTTCACTTAGTATTTCTCGAGTTCCCTCGAAAGATAAAGAAGCTCAAAAATTGACAACCTTGCTGGAGTATTAGCTAGTTGTGCCAATATGTCAAAGTTGTATGGCTTCTCAAGTCCCAGAGTGGAGTTTTCTTTAATATTTTATCGAAGCAAACTGGCTGTTTTTCTTTGTCGATCGTCGTCGGTTTGGGAGGAGTCGGTTCCACTGGAGGAGATGAAGCTGATGGGGTACTGACATCAGGAGGAGTTGAAGAAGCATCAGGGACTGGAATAGGGATCTCTTGTCCCTCTGAATAGTCTCTCAGGTAGAGTCTCCCAGATCTGGTACCAGTCAAGGCTTCTTCATCCGATACGGATGTGAAGGATACCATATTGCACTTCTTCGTCCGAATCTTGCCTTTGGAAGACTTCTTTTAGCAAGATGAAAAATTTGTCCAGAATCCTAGGCCAACACGAGACTGATTGTGTTGAAGAAGTAAGAAAAAAGGTATAGGAGACCCTTTTCCATGGTTCAAGCCGAGGGCTTTCTACAGATCATATCCCATCTTTATTATCAGTTTACGGGACTGTTGACTATATAGATAGAATATTGGCCGGTAATTGACTTTCGGCTTTGATAGTGTTGTCTCAGAAGAAGAAAGTGAATCTGCCGCCGGGATGAAAATAGCATTCAAAAGTAGAAGATGATGACCACCGATAGAATTCATATGGCATGACTTGTATTTGGTTTTCTTGGACTTTACAGACGAAGCAGGCATCTCAAAGTTGGCAACCAAGTCAGGATGGATCCACATGATTACCCCTTTGTCGGTTGAGAAAGGGACAAGACCGTTACTTCGTGCTGGTGGGAGATTAACGATCTCCAGAGTAGCCTTCAGGATAGGAATGATTCCATCCTGCATAAGTTGAGCAGAAAAGTCACCAAACTGCAGAGAGACGACGTTGGCTATCACGGTCTTCTCATCCTGCTGGAGAGTAATCGTTCCGGAGTTAATCAGCTCTTGTATCTTCCTTTTGAGCATGTAGCATGTCCTGGTCGAGTGTCAGATGAATCTATGACACACACAATATTTAGGATGATCAGTTTTACCTACTTCATCTGGCTGCTTTGCTTCGGGCAGCTGAAGTTTATTGCTCTTGATTAAGTAATCAAAGATGTTCATGATATCATCCTCATCAAAGGAGTACTCCTCTTTCGAACGATGTGCTCTCTGTGGAGGTGCCGCCATAGTAGGTGTTGACTGACCCACGTTGACGACTAAAGCTTCTTTGCCTTTGATATTGATGGCTAAAGCTTTTTTGTCTTTACGGTTGTTCTGACGGCCACCGCTATTGGATACAAAATGTTCATCTCTGTCAAGATTAGGCATCTGGATGCCTAATTGTTTGAACTTGTCGGCGCTCTCTTCGGTTGCTCTGGCACTTACTATGAAGGAAGGCCAGTCTTGGGATTGCGTGGATCCAGTCTACATGCTGACTATAGGTAACAAGTTTGATTTGCATGTTTCTATAGTCAGAGCATCTGGAGTTCCCAGAGGCATTTTGAGTGCCTCTCGATGGAAGCGCTCAATGAAACGTTCAGCAGTTTTATTAGGCCGTTGTTTAATTTTGATGAGGGCCGACATAGTCATGTCATTTGTTCCCTCATAGAACCGTTCTAGGAATATTTGCTTGAACCCTGCAAAGGAAGTTATGCAACCATCTGACAAGCTGAGATACCAGTTATAGGCTGCATCTGTCAAGCATCCGATGAATACTCTAGTGAGTAGAGCATCATTTGGTTGGAGCTGATCGGTCATTACCTCGAAGTGATTGAGGTATTGACTTGGAGATGAACTATCGTCAAACAGCATGATGGTTGGCAGTTTATATTTAGGTAGAAACGGGACTTCGTTCTACTCTATAGGGTATGGTTGCTTGATTCCAAGCTTCTGCAGACCGTCCTTATGCTTGAAAGCTTCGAACTGACTACGTAGAAGCTTCACCGCCTCATTGGTATCCCCTGATGCTTGGGGAGCAGTAGATTAGTTCAATGCATTAGGAAGCGGGACTGCATGATAAGCACTGTTGGCCCATTGGTCATGGTCAAACCTGATTTTAATAATTGATCAAACTCTATCTCGGTATAAGGGCTACTTAAAAAAGTTTTAGACTCTTGGACACTGCCAGAGGATAGCTATCCGATCTGTTCAAGACCGAAGTTGTGTTTACCACTCGAGTCTGTATTTTCTTTATGCAATGTAATTTTTATTTTTTATTGAGTCTAGGAATACATTGTACACCAATTCTTACTGGCAAATAGGCTACCCTAAAAATATTTTCAAAAATATCCCATATTTTGAAACACAGCCCTTATATACAAAAGGCTCCTAACTGCTTAAAAGAATTTCAAAAAGACCAAAAATTAATTTGCAAAACCCCTGACTAAACCCTGACAGAACTCGGCCAAAGTTCGGATAGTGGCCTTTGTGTTTTGAAAGTTTGAAAACTTGGTCTCCCTGCAGTTACGGATTTTTACGAGATTTTCTCATAGAGTTCTGTCCGAATTCTGCCCAAATTCTGCCAGAGTTCTGCCTTTGAAAAACTATAAATAGAGAAGGTGTTGACACAAAATCATAATCAACCAAATATTGATACAATTGATGATATGATACTTGTAATATTTCAATAAGATACATTAAGACTGAACTCAGTACAAGACGAACGACAGCTCGTACCTGCAGTGCTCAAAGTTTTGAGTCTGTATTTTACACTTTTCTTGAGTCTAGATATATGTAAATTGAGTCATACTGAGCAATTTGGGACTTAACCTATACCTATACCACAAACCAAAAGCTCCACAAAAATTAAAGTAGCCCATTAGCCCTCTGGACCATTCTGTCTCATGGAGAGAGAGTTCGGGCCGAACTCTGCCTCCACACAGAGTTCGGGCCGAACTCTGTCCCCTAAAATCCAGGACCCTAATTTTTAGGGTTGGCTGGATGCTAGTTGTCCAACGGCCAAAATTTTGAATTTGACCCAGAATTCTGGCCGAATTCTGCCTACCTAGAATCCTATAAGTAGGCCTTGAATTCCCTCATTTTCAATCATCCAATCTTCTCTTCTCTGCTCTCTAAAGTCTTATACAAGCCATACCCTTCTCATCTACTAGCCACAAGCTCCCTAAGCCTCAAAGTGCTCAGTACTTTTCAGTTAGGAGTTTGTGCAAGAGTTCAAGAAGTCGCTTGGAAAATTTCAAGCATCGCCATTGCGATCTCTGTAAGAAGTTGACGTGCTCTTCTGAAGAAAAGGCACGGGGTGTAACTACTATTTCACAAATAGTGGATTTAATCCTGAGCTAGAGTTCTCAGGCCTGGACTAGTCCTCCACGAGGGAAACCAGGTTAAAATCGGCTGTGTTTGCGTATGCTTTCTCGCTATTTATTATTTCCACATTTACTCTGATTATTTACGGTTAGTGAAAGAGTTTAATTTTTAATTGGATATTATTGTCATAAACTCTATTCACCCCCCCCTTAAAGTTGCCTATTTGTTCTTCAATTGGTATCAGAGCTCTGTTTTCTCAACAAGGACTAACATCCTAGACATGATCCATGGCAACCACACAATCCATGATTTCCAAACACGGTGAAGGGCAGTCCACTCATAGGCCTCCCCTATTTGATGGAACAAACTACACCTATTGGAAAACAAGGATGAGCTTTTATCTCAAGTCGCTAGACTTCGACCTGTGGACCATTATTACCGATGGTTACAAAAAGCCCGCCAGGATAGTTGTCAATGGTGATCTCGTTGAGAAATCCCACAACAAATATTTTGATGAGGAGAAAAAATAGGCGAGTCTAGAAGCGAGAGTTATTAATGTTTTATTTTGTGCAATAGACAGGAATGAGTTTAACAGGGTCTCAACTAGCACCACCTCTCACGAAGTATGGAGACTTCTAGAAGTGACGCATGAAGGAACCACCCAAGTCAAGGAGTCGAAAATAAGTCGTCTCACTCAAGAATATGAGGCATTAAAGATGAAGCCAAATGAGACGATCACACAAATGTTTATAAGATTCCTCGACATCGTCAACCCCTTGTATTCTCTCGACAAACAATATACAAATCACAAGAAGATCCGCAAGCTACTTAGGGGGCTACCAAAGATTTGGGACCCTAAGGTGACAGCCATTATAGAAGGAAATGATCTCACTACAATGTCCATAGAGACTTTGATGGAAAAGCTGATGACTCATGAGCTTGACCTCAAAGACTTCGAAGAGCCTGCTCCTAAGGCAAAGGAGATTGCCCTTAAAGCTCACCATCGAAGGGCTGATCCTGAAGAGACGGATGACGAAAACTCGGAAGGTAATGATCAAGCTCTTCTTGTCCGCAACTTCAAAAAATTCCTTTGCTTCAATCGAAGAAAGAAGGAACCACAAGAAGATGACGAAGAAGAGCCAACATGCTACGGCTGCAAGAAGACTGGACACGTCCGAAAAGACTGTCAATTCGCAAAGAAAGGCAACCGATATGAGAAACCATACAAGAAGGCTTCCTCAAGGAAATATGCCAACACAAGCATTTGGCATGAAAGCGAAGCTAGTGACTCCGAGGAAGAAAAGGACTCTCCTCAAGACACCGCCAACGTATGCCTAATGGCAACATCCGATAAGGTAGCAAAACTCTCGATGATTTCACTTTTGATGAACTTGGCGATGCATTCAATGATTTACTCAATGACCACAAGAAAGTCATTGGTAAATATAAATATGCCAAGGAGAAGATCAAAAGTTATGAAGTCGAGATTCAAAAACTCTCTTCTTTGCTTGATAATATTAGAGACACTTCATCCACGGAAGTCACTAATAAGGTGTCAAAGCTTAAGCTAAGCCTACATGATGCCGAAGCACGTTTTGAAAAGCAAACACTTAAGATCACAACACTCAACACTGAGCTTGCTGAAGAAAAGAATAGACACAAGATCTCTATTACTAAAATTTATGGTTTGAATGCTAAGATTAATGAACTGCAGGCTGTCTCTAAGAAATTAGAGACTATATTGGAAAAATAGGTTACTCAACCTCAAACCCAATCACATGAGACACACACAAAGCACAACACTACTCAAACTAGTCAAACACGTCATCCACCTGCAGCACACAAACATGCTTACATGTACACCCATGCTTACATGTACACCCACTTCCATAAAGTACACAAACCACATGCACGTAGAAATTATTCGCATAACTATCATTCTAATATGACACATAATCACCATGCTACACATAGATATAATCATCACTATGTTGCATATAAACAAAATTACCACCATACTGCATATAGATATAATCATCATCCTGCTGTCATATATAGTCATCATCATGCTACTCCACACCACTCTTACCATGCTACATATAGACATCATCAACATGCTCCAAACATAAATAGAAATGCTATTTATACTATTGTGGATTACATGGACACATCTCACCATAATGTAGAGTTAGGAGATTAGTATATATGAATATATATGCATGGTTGCCAAAAACTAACTTTTCAGGACCCTCAAGAACTTGGGTACCAAAGGTCACATCTATTCTTGATGTAGGTGGACCTTCCCTCCTCAACTAAGAGTAAGTGGATTCTCGATAGTGGATGCTCGCGACATATGACAGAAGACGCAAATCTTTTCGCATCACTATCGATGAAGAGAGAAGGATATGTATCCTTCGGCAACAACCTAAAAGGGTATATCATAGGTAATGGTACTATTGGTCATCCTCCTTCTCCTGTAATAAAGAATGTCTGCCTAGTGATCGAGTTAAAGCATAACCTGCTCAACATAAGTCATCTTGCTGATCATGGATATGATATTAACTTTGGAAAAAATAAATACGATATTTATGATAGGTCAACAGGAGACATCGCTTTTGAAGGGATAAAAGAGGACAACATTTACATTTTCTATCTATTTAGAGATACTAACAGTACAGGAAGATGCCTCTATGCTCACAAGGATAAGAAATTACTGTGGCACCAGCGTCTTAGTCATGCCAACATGGATATTATATCCAGGCTATCAACTAAGAAGCTAGTTAGAGACTTGCCCGACATCACATTCAAAAAGGACATGGTATGTGCCGAATGTGAGTTGAATAAGGCAACCAAGTCTTCATTCCATTCCATAAACACTGTAAGTACTACTAGACCCTTGCAATTACTTCATATAGATTTATTTGGTCCTAGTAAAGTAGCCAGTCTTTGTGGAAAACTCTACGCTTTTGTTATAGTAGATGACTTTTCTAGATTCACTTGAATTTTCTTTCTTTCAAGCAAAAGTGATATTGTTTCTAGTTTTTAAAAATTTTCTTAAGAAGGTTCAAAACGAAAAAGGCTACATGATTACTCGAATCCGAAGTGATCATGGAGGCGATTCGAAAATACTGATTTTGAAAAGTTTTATGATTCAAATGGTTTTGATCATGAGTTTTCTTGTCCAAGAACTCCTCAATAAAATGGTGTTGTAGAACGGAATAATAGGACTCTTGGCGATCTGGCTAGAGTCATGTTGAATAAGTTTTCACTTCCGAAATATTTTTGGGCTGAAGTTGTCAGTACAGCGTGCCATATTTTAAATAGGGTGCTCATTCGTCCTATTACAAAGAAAATACCCTATAAGCTTTGGTTTGGAAGAACTCCAAATGTCTATATTTTACAGTTTTTGGTTGTCGATGTTTTATCCTTAATACCAAAGACAACTTAGATAAATTTGATGCCAACGCTGACGATGGTATTTTCCTTGGCTATGCTGCCAAGAGCAAGGGATATAGAGTGTTCAACAAACTGCTCATTAATAGTGGAAGAGTCTACCAATGTGACTTTTGATGAGGATAACAATGCAGCAGCTACTCTTGATGATGATGTTGAGCCATCCACTTCTACTCCGATGATTACCACTACCGAAACCAATTCTCTGGAGGGCTTGCCAAAGTAATTCTCTTTCAAGCCGTCACATCCAAAAAATTTGGTAATAGGTGAGGTTTCACGCGGAGTAAGTACTCGATCATCATTAAGAGACTCCATTGCTAGTACTGCCTTCATTTCATAAATTGAGCCTAAAAATGTTTTAGAAGCTTTCAATGATGAATTTTGGATTTCTGCTATGCAAGAGGTACTCAACCAATTTCGAGAGGAGCCAAGTCTGGAACTTGTTCCTAGGCCGGCCAATCATTCGATTATTGGTACTAAATGGTATTTTTCGAAACAAAGTAAATAAAGATGGTTCAGTTACACGCAACAAAGCTCGTCTAGTAGCTCAAGGATACAACCAAGAGGAAGGTATCGACTACGATGAGATGTATGCTCCTGTTGCAAGACTGGAATCCATTCGGATGCTTTACGCATTTGCTAACTTTCAAAATTTTAAATTATTTCAAATGAATGTTAAAAGTGCTTTTCTGAATGGATTTATTAAGGAGAAAGTTTTTGTAAAACAACCCCCTGGTTTTGAAAATCATAAATTTCTCGACCATGTTTTCAAACTCAAAAAAGTGCTGTATGGCCTCAAACAAGCCCCTCGAGCTTAGTATGAACGTCTAAGCAATTTTTTGCTTGAAAAAGGTTTTCCAAAAGGGAAAATTGACACTAAACTGTTTATCAAAAGTTTTCAAAATACTATTCTTTTAGTGCAAATCTATGTAGATGATATCATATTCGGTTCTACTAATAAAAATCTTTGCCAAGATTTTGCTAAGTGTATGCAGAACGAATTTGAGATGAGCATGATGGGGGAGCTCACCTACTTCCTTGGATTACAAGTCAAATAAACTTCGCAAGGAACTTTCATCAGCCAGTCTAAATATACAAAGGATATGCTGAAGAAATTTGATCTTGACAACGTCAAACCAATCAGCACCCCTATGGCTACTTCGACCAAGCTGGAACCTGATGAAAGCGTTAAACCTGTTGACCAACGTAAGTATCAATGTGTGATTGGTAGTTTATTTTACTTAACTGCTAGTCGTCCCGATATCATGTTTAGTGTTTGCCTGTGTGCTCGCTATCAAGCTAGTCCTAAGGAATCACACATGTCTGCCGTTAAGCGTATCTTTCGATACCTTAAGGGTACTGTTACAGTGGGCTTATGGTATCCCAAATCCACATCCTTTGACCTTATTGGTTATTCGGATGCTGATTTCGCGGGATGCAAAGTCGACCGTAAAAGTACTAGCGGCACGTGTCATTTATTAGACAAGGCTCTAGTCTCTTGGTTTAGCAAGAAGCAGAATTTTGTCGCACTATCCACAACAGAAGCTGAATATATTGCAACTAGTCGTTGTTGTGCACAAATTCTGTGGATGAAGCAAACCCTTAAAGACTACAACCTTTCTTATATGCGCATTCCTATATTCTGTGATAACACTAGTGCCATCAATCTCACTAAGAACCCTATATGCCACTCACGCACGAAACACATTGAAATACGTCACCACTTTTTGCGTGATCACCAGCTAAATAGCACTATTAACTTAGTTTTTATTGACACTGATCATCAGCTAGCAGATTTCTTTACAAAACTACTATCCGAAGAACGTTTCAACTTTCTTTGTCGTGAACTAGAATTTTGGATGAAGCTGTTATTCATTAAAGTAACCTACGTAAATATCGATTATGTCTTGATTCTTTATAATGAAATTGCTATGGGTACAAGCCGAAAGGGTCCTTCTGACAACAAGGCGTAAAAGCCTAAGCGACACGGTACACTAGTCCTCAGGACTACCGCTAGCTAGGATCCGGCCCCTGCAGCTACCCCATGGCAGCTTCAAAATATTGAATTGTGGCATAATTCCTTGTTTATTACATGGTATACTTTTATTTTTCACATGCTAAATTCAAATTTTCAAACTTCAGCTTTCACTTGTTGCTATTCTCCATCCATTATTTTATTCTTTTTAGTCTCACTCATTTTTTAACTTTATTGTTTAGCCTGATTTTATTCTGGCCACAGAATCCAGAATTTGGGCCGAACTCTGCCTAACCCAGAGTTCGGGACGAATTCGGTCTGGTCCTTCCAGAACTGCAAGCGGGCTCAGCCGCTGATCAAAATTTGATCCAATGGTCCAAAATTGCTCCGACCATTCGAACCCTTACAACTATAACCGGGTTCTCCCTCTCTCTCTCCTCTATTGCCACCTTCCAAACTTCTCAAAACACCTCCTCTTCAAACCCTAACCCTAGTTCTTCCATCCTAGTGCATCTTTCTTCTCAAAATTTAAGGAGAAGGATTCTTGCACCATCATCTTCCATCTTTCATCAACCAATTGAGGTATAATTTCACTCTTTTCTCCATCTAAATTTCCTTAATTTTCTTCATTATTCATGGCTCCCAAGTTGTTTAATAGAGGAAAGAGACTTCGAACCGAGGGTGCGTCCTCTTCGAATGCTCCTCCTCGTGTTGAACAACCCATTGAACAACCTAACCAACAACCCATTCACCCGTTGTTCAATCCACCTCATCCACTCGACCACAACACGTACGATGACCGAATATTTGTATCACTAGATGCTTCCAATGAGTAGTTTAGTGATTTTCGATCACGTCCCGTGTACGCGGGTCATTCTATTAATTTTACCATCTTTTCACGATATGATTCATTATTTCATGATCTATGTCTTGATGAACTTGTCACTACTAATTCCGTCATTTATCTCAATGTCATCCAAATGTTTTATTGCAATCTTACTCATGATGATACACGTCTATATTCACGTGTTGCTGGCATTGATATTTCTTTTGATGATTTTGACTTGGCCGAATACCTTGAAATTCCGGAGCCAAACTCATGGGAGAAACTTGTCGAAGCTCGCAAGTTTCAATTCCCCGATGGGTCATCCCTAGAAAGCTTTAAGGACGACTTGTGTACCCCTAACACACGTCCACGCAAGCTTCTCGCCAAGTTTCTCAATCCTTACTTCTATGAACTTCATCGTATTGTCTTTAACACGATTCTGCCCAAAGCAGGATCGACTGATGAGGTTACATACTTTAAAATCTCTGCTTTGTATCACCTACATTTTCATGTTCCTTTTAATCTTCTACGTACCATGATGGACTGGATGATTAATGCTAGAAAGAAGCCAAGATCCTTGGTTTATGCTCTTTATCTTCCTATGGTCTTTCGTGCTTTTCGTGTCCCACTTGATGAGTGCCAATTCCTACCTGCCCCTGTCTTTCTATCTAAGGCACGGTAGCTTCAGGCTGCGTTTGGCTCACCTGCTGCGTCTGAGCACTCCGACGATCAGCCTGACGCACCTGCTCTTGGACAGGATGCGCCTCCTTCTCCTGCTACTCTTGAGTTACTACAGACTATGCTTCGCGATCGATTCACTTTATATGATGATCGTTGGACTCAGCTTGACTGCCATACCACCCTGCAGATAAGTGCCATCAGCAACTCACTGCACGACATTCGGTACTCTATGTCCCGGCATCCTTCTATGCCTATTCCTATGGAGCGGGACCCTGCTCGCGATGGATACCGTATCGATGACCCTTGGGTTATCCGCTACCTAGATTCGGATGCGGCTTTCGTGGACCCTCGTCATTCCTTCACTGATCCATCTGACGACGCTGGGCCTTCACGAGCTTCGTGATGGATGTGGATTACTACTTGCTGCTGCTGCTGAGGATCTTAGTTTCTTTTCTGCACTTTGGATTTTTAGTTGATGTAGTTGTTTTTTTGCACTTTGGTTGTATTAGAATTCTCTATCATCTGTGATTCTTGAGACATTTTTATGCAGTTTATTAGTTTATGCAGTTTATTATTATTATTGGTGTGCTTGCCAGTTATTATTTCTGGTTGCTTGATAAATGCCAAAGGGGGAGAAATATTTTGCTATATTCATATTCATGTCATCAATTCTAGCATTGTGTATCTGTGCTTTGGGAAAGAATGTATTTATCAGGACAACAGGAACGGAGCAATGTTTACGGGGGAGCTATTGCTAGCTCTGCACTAATTACGGGGGAGCTACGCTACTACTTTTTAATGTGTCCAGGTATGAACATTGAGTATACAAATATCATTTTGTCAATTATCAATATGGGAGAGATTGTTGACACAAAATCACAGTCAACCAAATATTTATACAATTGACGATATGATACTTGTAATATTTTAATAAGATACATTAAGACTGAACTCAGTACAAGACGAACGACAGCTCGTACCTGCAGTGCTCAAAGTTTTGAGTCTGTATTTTACACTTTTCTTGAGTATAGATATATATAAACAGAGTCGTACTGAGCAATTTGGGACTTAACCTATACCTATACCACAAACCAAAAGCTCCATAAAAATCAAAGTAGCCCATTAGCCCTCTGGACCAGTTCTGCCTCATGGAGACAGAGTTCGGGCCGAACTCTGCCTCCACACAGAATTTGGGCCGAAATCTGTCCCCTAAAATCCAGGACCCTAATTTTTAGGGTTGGCTGGATGCTAGTTGTCTAACGACCAAAATTTTGAATTTGACCCAGAATTCTGGCCGAATTCTGCCTACCTAGAATCCTATAAATAGGCCTTGAATTCCTTCATTTTCAATCATCCAATCTTCTCTTCTCTTCTCTCTAAAGCCTTATACAAGCCATACCCTTTTCATCTACTAGCCACAAGCTCCCTAAGCCTCAAAGTGCTCAGTACTTTTAAGTTAGGAGTTTGTGCAAGAGTTCAAGAAGTCGCTTAAAAAATTCCAAGCATCGCCACTGCGATCTCTGTAAGAAGTTGACGTGCTCTTCTGAAGAAAAGGCACGGGGTATAACTACTATTTCACAAATAGTAGATTTAATCCTGAGCTAGAGTTCTCAGGCCTGGACTAGTCCTCCACGAGGGAAACCAGGTTCAAATCGGCTGTGTTTGCGTATGCTTTCTCGCTCTTTATTATTTTCGCATTTACTCTGATTATTTACGGTTAGTGAAAGAGTTTAATTTTTAATTGGATATTATTGTCATAAACTCTATTTACCCCCCCTCTAGAGTTGCCTATTTGTTCTTCAGAAGGATTTCGATCATTTCAACACACCAATTCACTTTCATATCTTCTCTCTAAAGCCTACTATTCTATTCCAAAGAGTTCTAAGCTTTATTTTTTAAATCTCAAGCCAGTTACAATCCTCTAGTCGATTTGCCAGTACGGTACTGTCTAGAAGCTTCAGAGCGATTGTAATCAGATGCTTGATTGAAGAAAGACTCTTCACAATTGAAGTTGGTCGAGTACTTCGAATCAAAGCTCAAGTTTGTAGAAGTTGCAAGAACTTCGTATGAAAACTTGCGGTTTATTCTAATAGTGGATTCAACTGGAAGCTAGAGTTCTTCTGACTGGACTAGTCCTCACAAGAAAAAAACCAGTATACATCGTCTTCTTTACATTTGCTTCCTAATCTCTAGTTTTATATTATTTATTTGTGATATATATTATCTCTGTGATATTGCTGCTAACTTTTTAAATTAGCTATATTCTGCTGCCTACTCTACTCACCCCCCTCTAGAGTATTGTGCTTTACAAAGTCATTCCTACAATTGGTATCAAAGCGGGTTATACAGGTAAAGCAAGGTAACATTGCAGTTATAGTTTTGTCTTTCTTAACTGTTACATAGATCACAGCACATCACATGGCAACTGTGAAGTTCACAAGTGAAGGCCAAGCCACAAACAGACCTCCTCTGTTTGACGGTATAAATTATACCTATTGGTAAACACGGATGAGTTTCTTCTTAAAATCTCTAGATTTGACTTATGGTCTATAGTTGTTGATGGCTACAAAAAGCCTCCTTGTATTTTTGTTCAAGATGGTTTGGTTGAAAAACCATATGATAAATATACTGAGGATGAAAAAAAAGGCCAGTCTTGACGCACGTGTAATTAATGCTTTATTTTGTGCTTTAGACAGGACTAAATTTAACAAGGTGTCTACATGCTCAACATCAAATAAAGTGTGGAAACTTCTCGAAGTAACCCACGAAGGAACAACACAAGTCAAGGAGTCAAAGATCAGCAGACTTACTCAGGAGTATGAGACATTCAAGATGAAGCCAAACGAATCTGTCACCCAGATGTTTACGAGACTCCTAGATATTGTAAATCCTCTGTCACCATTAGGCAAGGAGTACAGTAACCATGAAAAGATTTATAAACTGCTGCGAGCTCTCACAAAGAACTGGATACCAAAGGCTACAACAGTCATTAAAGGGAACGACCTCACAACCATGTCTATTGAAACACTCATGGGTAAGCTACTCACTCACGAACTGGAACTTCAAGACTTTGAAGATGCTACACCAAAGGAGAAGTCAGAGAAGTCGATCGCTTTCAAGGCTCAACATAGAAGAACTGTAGAAGATGATTCTGATGACAGTAACTCTGACACTGAGGATCAAGCTCTTATGGTAAGAAAATTTAAGAAGTTCATGAGGTTCAACAGAAGAACAAAGGACAACAACAGCAACAACAACAACAACAATGAAGATCCTATTTGCTATAGTTGTGAGAAGAAAGGACACATGAGGAAAGATTGTCCAACAACATCATTATCAACCAGAAAAAACAGCAAATATGACAAGGGCTACCTGAAGAAGTCTACGTCCCAAAGATATGCCAATACAAGCATATGGCATGAAAGTGAAGCTAGCGACTCAGATGACGAGCAATCAGATGACGCTGCAAACGTATGCTTGATGGCGTACGATCAGGTAACCACTAACCCCCTGTTTGATACTTATGATGATTTTACCTTTGAGCAACTAGGAAAAGCCTTTACTGACCTCTTAGGGGATTACAGAAGACTGCATAGTAAATACCAGACCTCTAAGAAGGTACTCAAAGAGTATAAAGATGAAATATGAAGACTTACCGACCTACTAGATGAAATTAGAAGTAGTAATTGTTCTAGTGAGGAAGGTGAGCTTTCTTCTGTTAAGCTTTTATTACACAAGACCCAAAGACTATCCGAAGAGAAGGACAAGACCATTACCCAATTAGAGGAAGACTTACTCAAAGAGAAGAAAAGTCTCCAGCAAGCTACTGTTGATGCACTCACTGCTAAATATAGCTTGTTATATGACACCTCCAAAAAAGTTAAAAATTAGGATAGAAAAACAGCCTAAAGATGTTGCTTCTTACCCTAACACGTATCACTTACCGAATCATCGAAACACGGTCAAACCCAATACTGTCAGACCTAATCAAACCAAATCATTGCCCAAGAAGACAAATAGTCATGCATTCTTTTACACTAGAAAACCTAGATCTACCAATAATGTACAGCACTCTGCTTTCAACACTCAGCATGCTATATGTCACTATTGTGGCACCATTGGTAATATTTCTTCTTTATGTAGAGTTAGAAAGCTTGTTGATTTGAAAATATGTGCATGGATACCAAAAACTAACATTCTAGGACCCTACAAGAAATGGGTACCAAAATTTTCATCTGCAAATTCTTTTGTAGGTTAAACGCCCTTCACATGCTAGAAGCAAATGGATCCTCGACAGTGGTTGCTCACGGCATATGACCGGTGATGCTTCATTATTCGCAACATTGTCAAAGAAGAAAAAAGGATATGTCTTCTTCGGTAATAATTTGAAAGGGTACATAATTGGTATTGGTAATATTGGTAAGGCCCCCTACCATGTGATTAAAGATGTCTGTCTAGTTACCTAGTTAAAACATAATATGCTCAGCATAAGCCATTTAGCTGATCACGGTTATGGCATTAACTTTGTCAAAGACAAATGTACTATAGTTGATAGCTCAACTGGTAGTACTATCTTTGAAGGTATCAGGGAAGACAATATATATTTTTTATATCTGTTAGAAGACTAACAAAGCAGGTAGATGCTTAATGGCCAAAAGTGATGAGAGTCAACTATTGCACATGAGACTCGGTCATGCAAACATGGACATAATTTTAAGACTATCCACAAAGAAGCTGGTACGAGGCTTACTGGACATTTCTTTCAAGAAGGATACGGTATGTAGCGAATGTGAAAAGAACAAAGCTGCCTGATCCGCTTTTAAGTCCAAAAACGTTGTAAGTACCACTAGACCTCTACAATTGCTACAAATAGATTTATTTAGACCTAGTAGAATTGCTAACCTATGTGGTAAGTTATATGCATTTGTAATAGCAGATGATTTCTCTATATACACATCGGTATATTTTCTTGCACGCAAGAACGATGTATTATCAGAATTCGTCACCTTTTGTAAGAAGGTTGTCATAACCCGCACCCAGTGTAGGGGCACGAGAAGTGGGTACATCCAGCCTACGCCGCAGTGTCGGCGGTAGAACGCTATTCTAGGTCACTATCTAATCAACAACTTACGCAATTATATAATGTACTTGTCAAAATCTCAACTCCGAACGGAGGACATGTATAGATATAATAAAATCTCAATCACAGTCTAAGCACGATAAGATAACACAGAAGTTTATAACTAAAGACTAAACAATAACAAATATAAACTACTAAATTATAATATCTCAAATAAACTCAAATACAAACTCAATATCTCAAGTTATTACAATTCAAGTTCTAAACATGAATCAAAAGCAAGTCTACTAGCTAGTCCCCCGATTACTCCTGAGTGTCGGGGCCAAAGGTAGCTAAGCCATCTCCTGCTCCATAGTAAATAGGGCAAGTGCCCTCAGGGCAAATATCTATAATATTTTCCAAGTATCCAGTCAGGATTGGAACGAGCACAACTCATCCAGAAATCCTAAGTAAATGACAAAGAACTATAAAGCAGTTGATGAATATAGCAGTTTTTATACATGTAATAATGTAGAGAACAGTTAAAGTATAAGAGAAGTAAGGTAACAAAACAAGAAAATAAGCATGGCAAGGAAGACTGTAAAACAAGATCTAGCTGAACTAGAGTAACATGAGTCTAATACAAGATGAGTCGAATGTGATTCCAGACAATATTATAATAAGGTAGTTCGAATAAGGTGGTGCTAATAATGATCCATGATGGTTCTAATAATAATTTAATCAATGATCCAAGTGTGTTTTAAAATACTGAGATAGACATGTAAACGGCTAAGGGTAATACGGCATACCGCACACCTGGCCAAGTGTGGGATGGCTATCGTTTGAATATCGTTCACAAAGAGGTGGTTCGAATAGTAGGAATGTTCATATGTCTAATCAAGTATTTCTCCGCCCATCTAATACAAGTGAATCCATAATCTGACAAATCAATCGAATACAAGTCCAACCAGCACATGAAGATGCTAATAGGTGGTACGAATAGTTCGAATAGTAGAGGCTAAACGAGTAAAGTATGTGTGTCGTATACATGAATTCAGAATTATCAATACGTGTTCGTAACAAGAATCACATAGAACTAACTAGAATTGAAATACAGTAATCGACAAGTAAATAAAAGAACTATCAGAGAATGTACTCACCTGATACCATGTGCAACTGATGAAAATAGATGTCTGAACCTGAGTCACAATGTCCTAAACAGAGCAATATAGGTTATGATGAGTTCAATTGTTATAAATGAAGTTTGTAACGCAATCTACATAATTTCTAGGTCAATCTAGGTCAAAGTCAACTCTTGGTCAAATCTGGTCAAACTAGGTCGACAAGTCAAAACCAAGGTCAACCTACCTATTCTAAGAGGCCAACTCACAACTCTAACATATATATACATATACACCCTCATATATTTGCAACACACAAATATTATATCCTAAACTCTACACCTAACTCCACTCATAACCCTATAGCTCAACCTATAGTCTAACCTGAACATCTCTACACAAGGTACATATATATAGCCAGCATATCTAAACTCATACACAAACTGTAACTATAGGCCATGTATATATATCACTCAAAATATATATCTTATGTTCACATAAACCTAAAATAACCCTCATAAATGAGAGCATAACTCCTCCTCACTCTAAATGGTTTCACCTATAGCATGTACTAACATATCCCTCACATCTAGCTATATATATATATACACACACATTTCTATACAACCAATACCATACCTCATATAACAACTAATCATATATATATATATATATAACTATACTATATAAAATAATACATAGATACATAGATACATATAGACTAACCCTCATCACATTCACTTGGAGATATACTCCAAAACCTGGCACCTCAATCCCTAACCTATAATCTATAGCAACTGCTATACATATCATATATGCATACATACAATAACATATATACATAACTAAACCTATGATACATATAAATACCTAACATACATCACTCCTATAAATCCTAAGACCAAACTCTAATACATCTAACATCTCAGAATCACACAACATCAAAATCAACTCAACATTTCAGGAATTCAGATTCCACACTAACTCATCCTAATCTCCTAAAACATTAAAACTGGAAACAGTGGACAGTTTACATCAGTCCAACAAAGCCAACCAACAAATCTATAAACTGGGAATCTAACAACCCAGGTAAGGAGATATGAAACTAAATTGAATCATCAACATTCATATAATTCTCAGAAATAATTCAAACCAAAACTCAATTATCCCAAAAAATCGAGAATCACAACACCTATATTCCTGCATGTTCGAAACCATTTAACCCAAACAAATTTGAAATAAATAAATTAAAACACATGTACAGTCATAGGGACATGTCAGGCATGTCCACGTGTCCATTCGTGTCCAGAAATCAGGACACGAAGTATCCAAAACAGACCAAAAGGTAAGTATCAGTAAACATATGAAACCGACATTCAAACCCAAATTTGAAATCATAAAACCCAATAAAACATGAAATTGATGTTCACAGAAGTGAGAGGCATATAATACGTGTCATAGGGGATGTGTTCATGTCCATAAAACCGGACACGAAGTATCCAATTCGATTTTTAAGCAGGACAGTAGACATCAGCAAATACCAATCCTCGTGCACGTGTGTCGACCGATCTAGGGGCTCGTGTGTCTACCCTAGAACCTCGTGCTCGTGTCCAAGGTTAGTTCAGGATTAGGGCTTCGTGTTTAGGGGCCTGATTCGTGTCCACAAAGTGTCGTGTCGTGATACGAAAGCCGTTTCAGAAGGTGTTTGCTGCGTGTGTGCTGTGTTGTGTGATCCAGTGCAGTCGAGATTTCTTCTCGAATATTGAACCATTTCATCTCAAATTTCTTGTGTGTCGTGTCAGTGACTGCCTTCACCTCCGTATCAAGTCTCGTGTCAAACCGTGTCGTGTCCATAGAGAAAATGGACACGGGTAGCAGGATAGTGCACGAGGTCTCGTGCACGTGTCCTCGTGTCCTAAAACAGTGTCTAAAACATCCTAAATTATACTCAGTCAATTTGATATGTAATATACACCTAATTAGCTACAAGCCCATGTAATTAGTTTTAAAAATTATGAATATTTATTTCTAAGAGGCATTTCATCAAATACTTTACACTACACTCTGATGTGTCCGATACGCGTATCAAATAGACACGAATTCCTACCAAACTTGGTCAATAGCAAGGGGACACCTAAATGAATGCAACTATGGAAAGAAATCAATAATTTGAATAAGTTTCATAGGTTTTACCTATTGAGAGTGAATCTCAATGAAAAGCCTATGAAATGAGGTCTTATCTCCAACTTGTGATGGCCAAGAGCTTCCAAATCCTTGCTAGCTACCCACCAATGGTATTCTCTACTGTAGGGGAGTGTGTTGCAATTGATTTGGTCCAATTTGGAGTTAATTTGGATAAAGGGGGTGAATTTGAGGAAGAACACTAAACTAGGGTTTTATTTTGAAATGAAAAGAGGCAAGGAGGCTAACATGTTGTTTAAA
>JANAVB010002600.1:1938494-2167580 GCA_029216955.1 Iris pallida
TCCTAAACAGAGCAATATAGGTTATGATGAGTTCAATTGTAATAAATAAAGTTTACAACACAATCTACATGATTTCTAGGTCAATCTAGGTCAAAGTCAACTCTTGGTCAAATCTGGTCAAACTAGGTCGACAAGTCAAAACCAAGGTCAATCCTACCTATTCTAAGAGGACAACTCACAACTCTAACATATATATACATATACACCCTCATATATTTACAACACACAAATATTATATCCTAAACTCTACACCTAACTCCACTCATAACCCTATAGCTCAACCTATAGTCTAACATGAACATCTCTACACAAGGTACATATATATAGCCATCATATCTAAACTCATACACAAACCATAACTATAGGCCATGTATATATATCACTCAAAATATATCTCTCATGTTCACATAAACCTAAAATCACCCTCATAAATGAGAACATAACTCCTCCTCACTCTAAATGGTTTCACCTATAGCATGTACTAACATATCCCTCACATCTAGCTATATATATATATACACACATATCTATACAACCAATACCATACCTTATATAACAACTAATCATATATATAACTATACTATATATAATAATACATATGTACATAGATACATATAGACTAACCATCATTACATTCACTTGGAGATACACTCCAAAACCTGGCACCTCAATCCCTAACCTATAATCTATAGCAACTGCTATACATATCATATATGCATACATACAATAACATATATACATAACTAAACCTATGATACATATAAATACCTAACATACATCACTCTTACAAATCCTGAGACCAAACTCTAATACATCTAACATCTCAGAATCACACAACACCAAAATCAACTCAACATTTTAGGAATTCAGATTCCACACTAACTCATCCTAATCTCCTAAAACATTAAAACTGGAAACAGTGGACAGTTTACATCAGTCCAACGAACCCAACCAACAAATCTATAAACTGGGAATCTAACAACCCAGGTAAGAAGATATGAAACTGAATTGAATCATCAACATTCATATAATTCTTAGAAATAATTCAAACCAAAACTCAATTATCCCAAAAATTTGAAAATCACAGCACCTATATTCCTGCTTGTTCGAAACCATTTAACCCAAACAAATTTGAAATAAATAAAGTGAAACACATGTACAGCCATAGGGACATGTCAGGCATGTCCACGTGATCATTCGTATCCAGAAATTAGGACACGAAGTGTCCAAAATAGACCAAAAGGTAAGTATCAGTAAACATATGAAATCGACATTCAAACCCAAATTTGAAATCATAAAACCTAATAAAACATGAAATTGATGTGCACAGAAGTGAAAGGCATATAATACGTGTCATGGGGGATGTGTTCGTGTCCATAAAACCAGATACGAAGTGTCTAATTCGATTTTTAAACAGGGCAGTAGAAATCAACAAATACCAATCCTCGTACACGTGTGTCGAACGATCTAGGGGCTCGTGTGTCCACCCTAGAGCCTCATGCTCGAGTCCAAGTTTAGTTCAAGACTAGGGCTTCGTGTCTAGGGGCCTGATTCGTGTCTACGAAGTGTCGTGTCGTGATATGAAAGCCGTTTTAGAAGGTGTCTGCTGCGTGTGTGATGTGTTGTGTGATCCAGTACAGTCGAGGTTTCTCCTCGAATACTGAACCATTTCATCTCAAATTTCTTGTGTGTCATGTCAATGACTGCCCTGACCTCTATGTTCAGTCTCGTGTCAAACAGTATCGTGTCCACAGTAAAAATGGACACGGGTAGCAGGACAGTGCACGAGGTCTCGTGCACGTGTCTCTATATCCTAAAATAGTGTCTAAAACATCTTAAATTTGACTCAGTCGATTTGATATGCAATATACACCTAATTAGCTATAAACCCATGTAATTAGTTTTGAAAAATATGAATATTTGTTTCTAAGAGGTATTTCATCAAACACATTACAATACACTCCGATACGCGTATCAAATGGACATAAATTCCTATCAAACTTGGTCAACAGTAGAGGACACCTAAATGAATACAACTATGGAAAGAAATCAAGAATTTGAATAAGTTTGATAGGTTTTACCTATTGAGAGTGAATCTCAATGAAAAGCCTATGAAATGAGTTCTTCTCTCCAACTTGCGATGGCCAAGAGCTTCCAAATCCTTGCTAGCTACCCACCAATGGTATCCTCTACTGTAGGGGAGTGTGTTGCATTTGATTTGGTCCAATTTGAAGTTGATTTGGATAAAGGGGGTAAATTTGGGGAAGAACACTAAACTAGGATTTTATTTTGAAATGAAAAGAGGCAAGGAGGCTAACATGATGTTTAAATAGGCAAGGAAACTTCTTATGGCAGCCTAGGGTTTGTCTCTAGGGTTAGGGTTTAGTTTCATATGGTTTTAAGGCCTCTACCTAGTGTAATTCAAGCATTTCTAGCAACGACCCATAGCTAAATATCTATTCTTAACAAATATCCTACTCTTAACTAAATATCTAGATATTACTAACCTTATCTTGTAATGGAAGTTTCTAATCTAATATCTAGGCTATGACTAACATGTAGATTAGGATAATTCTAGGTTAAGGTCTAACATATCAATTAGCACTATATTAATCATCACAAATTCAATAATCATAATAAGACACAAATGACCAAAATACCCTTAGCCTAAAAAGTTATAATTAGTCATTCTAATCAGATGGTTAGGTCTCCATGATCATGGTTAGTCTCTAGGCTTAACAATTTTAGGGTTATACTATCAAAACACCAAAATCACAATGCACCAAATTAAATGGTATTAAATTAATTAAAAATCATCAAAAAACATTATCATGAATTAAATCTTATTATTTAATAATAAATTTTACAAAGGTTTAAAATTATCCTTATTTTAGAAAAGTGGTTGTTACTAAGGTTCAAAACAAAAAAGGGTTCATGATCACTCGCATTCGAAGCGATCATGATCATGGCGACGAATTTGAGAATGTGCAGTTCAAGTAATTTTATGACACACACGGTTATTTGTATGAGTTATCTTGTCCTAGGACTCCACAACAAAATGGAGTTATGGAACGTAAGAACAGGACTCTATCCAAAATGGCTAGAGTAATGTTAAACCAGTTTAGTCTACCTAAATACCTACGGGCTGAAGCTGTAAGTACAACATGCTATGTTCTCAATAGGATTCTAATTCAACCTATATCGAAGAAGACTCCCTATGAATTATGGTTTGATAGAACTCCCTCTGTTTCATATTTCAAAGTATTTGGTTATAAATGCTTTATTCTTAATACTAAAGATAAATTGGAAAAATTTGACGAAAAGGCCGATAAAGGTATATTTTTAGGTTATGCGGCGAAAAGCAAAGGGTACAGAGTCTTCAACAAGAGAACGATGATCATCGAAGAATCAATAAATGTTAAATTTGACGAACTCGATCAACATTCTGTCGATGATGATGATGAAGACATAAGTACACCTAGTACTGCTCCTGCAGAATCCTCACACAAAGCACCAGCTGAGCCTCCAAGCAAATCACGTACAGAACTAGAAGTCGAAACCAGCAATCCAGTAGATATGCCAAAAGAAAAGAGATTTTTGGCAGACCATCCAAAGGACTTGGTAATTGGTGAGATTACCAAGGGTATAAGTACTCGTTCCTCTAGTAAAGATATAGCTTCCTGTTTTGCATTTATTTCATAGCTTGAACCCAAAAATATTGAAGAAGCATGTAGTGATAATTTTTGGTTAGATGCTATACAAGAGGAATTGAACCAATTCGAACGGAATCAAGTTTGGAAACTTGTTCCCAAGTCCATTGATCATCCGGTCATTGGCACCCACTGGGTATTCCGAAATAAACTGAACGAGAATGTCTTAGTGACTCGTAACAAAGCTCAACTCGTAGCTCAAGGATACAATCAGGAAGACGGTATCGACTACGATGAGACTTATACCCCAGTTGCGAGATTAGAATCCATTCGCATGTTATGTGCATTTGCATGTTTTCATAATTTTAAGTTATTTCAAATGGATATTAAAAGTGCATTTTTGAATGGTTTTATAAAAGAAGAAGTTTATGTAGCTCAACCTCCAGATTTTACTGATTTCAAAAATCCTGATTATGTTTTTAAGTTAAAAAAGGCATTATACGGTTTGAAACAAGCCCCTCGTGCTTGGTACGATCGTCTAACTTCTTTTCTACTTGATAATGGCTTTTCAAAAGGGAAGGTTGATACTACACTGTTTATAAAGTCTTTTAATAGCAATCTTCTTTTGATTCAAATTTATGTAGATGATATCATTTTTGGATCTACTGATGAATCTTTTTGTCAAGAATTTTTAAAGTGTATGCAGAATAAGTTTGAGATGAGCATGATGGAAGAGCTAAAATTCTTTCTCGGACTGCAAATCAAACAAACCAACAATAGGACGTTCATAAATCAAGCCAAGTACACAAAAGATTTATTAAAGAAGTTCGATCTGGAAGCAGTCAAACTACTTGGCACTCCGATAGCAACTTCAATCAAGCTTGATATTGATGAACAAGGCAAACATGTCGACATACGTAAGTATCGAGGTATGATTGTAGTTTACTTTACTTAACTGCTAGTCGACATGAAATAATGTTTAGTATTTGCTTGTATGCACGTTTTCAAGCCAATCCTAAGGAATCACATCTGTCTGCAGTTAAGCGTATCTTCCGATACCTTAAAGGCACTTCTTCTGTCAGCTTATGATATCCCAAAACTACATCGTTTGACCTAACCGGTTATTCGAATGCTAATTTTGCTGGATACAAAGTAGATAGAAAAGTACCAGCGGTACATGTCACTTTCTAGGTAAAGCTTTAGTCTCTTGGTTTAGCAAAAAATAAAATTCTGTCGTATTATCAACAACTGAGGCTGAGTATATCGTCGTAGGACGTTGTTGTACAAAAATTTTATGGATGAAGCAAACCTTAGAAGACTTTGGCCTACTATACACACACATACCCATTTTATGTGATAATACTAGCACTATCAATTTGACTAAGAATCCAGTATGTCACTCTTGCACTAAACATATCGAGATTCGACATCATTTTCTTAGAGATCAACAAAATGGAGATATCAACCTTGTATACATAGACACAGAGAATCAATTAGCTGATATCTTCACAAATCCTCTAGCGGAAGATCGTTTCAATTATTTACGTCAAGAATTAGGAATTTTAGATGTCAATAATATTAATTAATTTTGATTTACAATTTTTTTTAATACTTAAAAACTGTTTTTGAGACAAGCCTACAAAGGGTCTGTCTGTCACCACGACTACGGTCGAAGCGAAGTATTTAATTGTTCTCCGGTAAACTTTCGTTAGCTGGGACAGTACCCCTACAGCTAATCTGAAACAGTCGCTGTGTAACAAAATTTAATTTATAAAATAATATTAATTATATTAATTAAAATTTAAAATTACTAAACTTAGAATTAAATAATTAAAAGGAGTTGATGAAGAGGATGTGGCCCGCAATTTTTTTTTTTCAAAATTCACCAAAAGAATCCTAGGCGAATTCGGTCTGAGTTCGGTCCGAATTCGATCCGAGTTCTGTTGGTGGTATCTGCTTTTAAGTCAGAACCTGAGACCCCCTCATCTTCATCACTTCCAAACTTCATCAAAACAACAACCGCAGACGCCCGATCCCTCAAAACCCTAGCTTTTCTCCAACTCATTACTTCTAATCCGTTTGGAGATTTCTATCTAAATTTTGGATTTGTGCGTAGAATTCCTTTCTCTACAACATACTAAATTCTGGAAGGTATAACTCTCTCCTTCCATAGGGATTTACTCTTTCAAAGAGGAAGAAGACCAATGCCAGTGAAGAGGCATCGTCTTCGAATCCACCAGCAGATTCACTCTTTTTTCCGATCCAATCGGCCGACGGTGCATACAATAAATTTTATTTTAAAACTCATGACCAATCATTACTATAGTATGGTGATTTTATCATACGCACCATATACACTGGCGCTCCGATTAAGTGGACTTTGTTTCCTAACCACCGTCCTTACTTTGAGGCATTAGGGTTACACCGACTTGTCACCGAAAAATTCCCAATAGCTACTAATGCCATTAGATTATTTTACTGCAACTTTATGTTAGACACTTTTGATGTTAAGACTCGTGTCGAAGGTATTAACATCGAGTTCAATGATGTCGAAAATCCTTGGTGTTCCTAACAAAGGTGCCCCGCTTGATAATATCACTTATTTTGATTTTCCCGATGGCACGACGCTTCTCAGCTTCAAGAACGATCTTTGTGCACCTGTACGTGTTCGTTCTAGAAAGTTTAAGGCTACAAACTTGAACTTGTTTAACTATGAGTTACATCGCATCATCTAGTCCACTATTCTTCTAAAATCTACTTCAAAAGATGATGTTATAAATCTTGAACTATCTGCCCTCTACCACATCATCAAGGAAATTTTATTTTCGGTTCCCAAGACTATTATCCAGATGATGGGACGATGTCATGCAAGAGATCGAAATCTCTCTTATGTGATGTCCATCATCTTTCAACGATTTGACATCGATCTGTCTACTTGTGCTCTGGACCCTGAGCCCAAGTACCTCTAGTTATCTCGTCGTAGTACTGACGCACCTCATACACCTCCTACTGCACCTGTCCCACCTTATCAGGATTACCCTATGTCATTTGAGGGTATCCATCAGCACCTTTCTGATCTTCGAACATTCATTACTGACACATCCAGGGAACGCGAGTTCCGTGAAGTGACTCGATTTTAGGCACTAGTCAACTCTTTCGCTGATCTTCGATTTGCTCAGACTGGATATTCTGCTAGTTCTCTTCTCCGAGATCCAGTTCTCCGGTTACTGCTATATGGATGAGGCAGTACATACTCTCTTCCAGCCCGATAATGCTTATGATTGGTATTGTGGTTCGGGTGCTACTCCACAAACCTCTGGAGCTAGCACTTCTTGAGCTGGTCCATCCGGACACGGTGGATGTGTTGGCACTGCAGATGATAATGATGATGAGGATTTGTGATCTAGACGTACTGCATTTTGTCTAGATGATCACTTTTTGAGAATTTGATTATGTCTTTGTTACTTGAAAATGCTCCGATATTCCAAGATATTATTAGTACTCTATCCTTTCAGTTTATTTTTGCACTGAGATTGTGTTTGTCTGAGATAATATTCTTTGAACATGTTTTATGCTTTCTTTAGCATATTTTTATTCAGTTTAGCATTATTCCATATTTCTCATAACACTATCTCTTTATGCTTCAATATTAACTGCCTGTGAAATATAAACTATCTGTGAAATGTTGTTTTTCTATTTATTATGTTTATATTTCTTCAACGATTGTTTCTTATGCATATATTGCGGGGGACCTTCTCCCTTTGTAATTATTTTGCTAAGTGACAACGGGGGAGAAATAGGATCTAACATCTATTGCAGGATACATGAACATTTTTTTCAGGATACAGTATAATTTGCAATTTTGATCATCTTTCAAATCTTATCGATCAAAGATGTTATATCCGTCAAGGTTTGTCAACTATCAAAATGGGGGAGATTATTGGCCCATTGGTCATGGTCAAACCTGATTTTAATAATTGATCAAACTCTGTCTCGATATAAGGGCTACTTAAAGAAGTTTTGGACTCGTGGACACTGCCAGAGAATAGCTCTCCGATCTGTTCAAGATCGAAGCTGTGTTTATCACTCGAGTCTGTATTTCCTTTATGCAATATAATTTTTATTTTTTATTGAGTCTAGGAATACATTGTACACCAAGTCGTACTAACAAATAGGCCACCCTAAAAATATTTTCAAAAATATCCCATGTTTTGAAACACACCTCCTATTTACAAAAAGCTCCTAACTGCATAAAAGAATTTCAAAAAGACCAAAAATCAATTTACAAAAACCCTGACTAAACCCTGACAGAACTCGGCCAGAGTTCGGCCCGAGTTCAGCAGAGTTCGGTTAGTGGCCGTTGTGTTTTGAACGTTTGAAAACTTGGTCTCCCTGCAGTTACGAATTTTTACGAGATTTTTTCATAGAGTTATGTCCAAATTATGTCCGAATTCTGCCAAAATTCTGCTTTTGAAAAAACTATAAATAGAGAAGGATTTCGATCATTTCAACACACCAATTTACTTTCATCTCTTCTCTCTAAAGCCTATTGTTCTATTCCAAAGAGTTCTAAGCTTTATTTTTTAAATCCCAAGCCAGTTACAATCCTCTAGTCGATTTGCCAGTACGGTACGGTCTAGAAGCTTCAGAGCGATTGTAATTAGAGGCTTGATTGAAGAAAGACTCTTCATAATTGAAGCTGGTCGAGTACTTCGAATCAAAGCTCGCATTTGTAGAAGTTGCAAGGACTTCGTATGAAAACTTACGGTTTATTCTAATAGTGGATTCAACTGGAAGCTAGAGTTCTTCCGACTGGATTAGTCCTCACGAGAGGGAAACCAGTATACATCACCGTCTTTTCGTTTGTTTTCTAATATCTGCTTTTACATTATTTATTTGTGATATATATTGTCTCTGTGATCTTGCTGCTAGCTTTTTTAAATTAGCTATATTCCGCTGCCTATTCTATTCACCCCCCCTTAGAGTATTGTGCTTTACAAATTTGTTCCTACAAGCACCACCCCCAGCACCAAACAGACTTGAAGCCAGTACGGTGGCGTTGTGAGGAGGTTGTACCCCTAGACCGGTATTGGCAGGAGCTGATGCTGCAATGTGTTCTTGAGTTGGAATCGGATTCGTAACCGGTGGAACAGAGTATTGTGCCATGTTCACAGTATGCATACTTGTCATTATTTCGGCCATGTTCTTTAAATTGTTCTCTAAAGCAGCGATCCTCTGCTCCTAACTGTCGGAGCTAGATGCATCTTGTTCTTTGTTAGTGACATAGGCAGTCACTTCTCTGGCCACCGAGGAAGAGTTGGTTGAAAAGATGGTCCATTTAGAGACTTCACTATCGGCATCAGAATCATACAAAGAACCACCCTCGGGATGAAGAGCAGTAAAATTCCCTTGATTAAGGAATTCCTGGTATGACTCAGGAAGATTCCTTAGACCGATTATTTCTTGGTCGGAAGGAAGATTCCTTTGACCGATTGTCTCTCGGCTTCTTGATCTGGTATGTTGGTAGACTCCTTCGCCGGAGTCACGGACCCAATCAAGGTATTATTAACTAGGATTGTGGGCTGCATTACGTATTAGACTTTTTCTACCCCTGTGTTTCGAGATATCATGTTGAATGAAGCATACAACAGTTTATCTTCGTCCACCATCACAAGTTCAGGAGTCCGAGTGTAGTTCAAACGGTCGAAGATAGACCGTTTAGCTGACTGGCAGCAACATTTGATCACTACTTCATGGTGGTGATTACAATGATATTCCTGATAAGGAATTACAGATGGACGAGATGGTCTTACGATCTTCCACTTTTGTACAAGAAGTTCACAGAGATCTGTTACAGTAACATGAGAAGGAGAAGTCGGAGGTACATATTCCTTGATGATGTTAGGAACATGATTCCGATTCTTAAGGTGCCTTGTTCCCTGTATGTACAGAGAAGTACTGACTTCATTGGCATAGGGGAGAGGGTTCTTGATCTGAGTAACTCTCCCTGTGCGCAACTTGGCAAATGGCATAGATGGTGCTTGATGTATGTTTGACACTACCCTGAGCTGGTTGAAGTAGGTGTACATGTCAGAGTTGTGTGTCACCTGACTGTCTGTTGAAGACACCTTCAATTTACCCTGCTTTGTTCTTAAAATGTGCAGGGTAGGCAAATCTTGGCTCTGGCTTGACTGGCGTTAGCCATTTGGAGTGGGCAGGATGCCATGTTCTGCACACCATTTTTCGGAGTTTTTTGGCACGACACAGTTGATCAACAGAAGATAGACTTTGAGCAGAGTCTAGTCTCTTAACATTGATTTGATTATCTTTGTCAAGAGAAGTAGAATCTCCACTCAGAAGCATTCTCGTATTGACTGGTGCATGGGCACAGTCAGATGCATTTTCCACCAAGTCCAGGACTGGGGAATGATAAGGAAAGGCCATAAGGCGCTTTTCTTTATTCTGTACAGGAGGAGTAGTCAGCAACTTTTCTACCAAGTTTAGAACTGGGGAGAAAGAGGAGTAGCATGTCGGATCTGTCCCCTGATTGGCGCCTGAGCATTGACTGGTGCACCCTCTGCCAATTTTAGAATTGGCGAGGATGAAGAAGTAGCCTGGCGGCGCTGTCCTTTGGTTGGTGCCTGTGCATTGACTGGCGTACCCTCTGCCAATTTCAGAATTGGCGAGGAAGAAGAAGTGGCCTGGCAGCGCTGTCCTTTGGTTGGCGTCAGGGTAGTGATAGAAGCACTCTCCACCAATTTCAGAATCGGTGAGAAAGGAGAAGTGGCTACAGAGCTTTTCTCAATAACTAGTGCAACAGCAGTAATTAGTGCACTGGAGGACTTCGGAGTCCAGACAGCATGCACCTTGTTCTTGGCAGCAACAGTGGTGCGCTTGGCATCCCCTGTGTCAATCATCGTTTCATATGCAGTTTGGTCGACTTTTATGACCAATGTCTTATGCGTCATGCCGATCGATGCAACATCGCATTGAGTTGTCACTTTCTCGTCAGAGGAGAAAGTCTCTCCAGCAGAGTCGCCATTTTGTTTGCAAAAACAAAAGTGTTCCTTTACAAACTAAAAAAAAGTACAAAAGTACAATTAATTTCTGGGGAAGTACAACTATAGAAATCTGATCAGAAGACGATCACTTTATCTCTTGGACGATGCGGTCGAAGAACAAAGCCTTTGAAGAGTGTTTCAGTAAGTGCTCAGAAAATTATGATCATTAGCCTCTATTTGACAGTGATTTGAAACTCTATTTATAGAGTTCTAGAGATAACTGTTAAGTAGTTATCCTGATTGGCGCACACTGCAAGTGGCGTGCCATTTACCTCTTGGTACAAACGGTTAGTTTAACTGCTTAGACACGTGGCATGTTGTTATTGATATATGCTTGGTCATGGGCAGTGTCACATTCATGTTCTTCGAGATTAGTGGCATGTATGCCACGTAATCTAACTGCTTCAGGATGATTTGATTACGTAGCACCAACTGCTGAGTGGCGTCAGGCGCTACTTGCTGAGTGGCGCCAGGCACTACTTACTGAGTGGCACCAGGCACAAACTACTGTTTAGTGCTATACTAATTAATATGATACTAATGATCATCCTGCGCTAACTGCAGATGGTGCAGGACAGCTAATGATCATTTATGGCAGATCTGACTCGTCTGACAAAATTTTCTCGAGCGCCATGCGCTCGGGATTCGAACAGATTTTTTTTGACTAACATGATGTCAGTCATAATGATAACTGTTTATCTTCTCCGAGAAGATGGCCATGTGGCAGACAGTGCCATTTGATGACTAGATCCATCTGATGTCTGGAGCCATCTGATAGTTGGCGTCGATTGCTGATGTGAATGTTGGTGCTTCCTATGAGTGGCGCAGGTGCTGTGGTTAGTTTTTAGGCTTCTATACTACTGTAATGTACATCCCATGTACCCATGCTTCCCCTGCTATACTGATCTATATTTCCCTTCTTCATATAGCCTACATTGCTCCTATATATATCTGCCATCCTTAACCAATGTACTCTGCCTATCACATTACCTATCCTATCTATCATAGGATACTCTAGTCTCAATTGGAAATATGGGTGCAGGGGCTCCCTCTCCTCAATACAATACTTCTATTAGCCTATATGTTAAAAGGGTGTAAGGACGTATGCCACTCACTACTGGTAAGTATACTCTTATCTATAGCAGGGGTAAACAAATATCCTATGATACTTCCTGGACATCTTGCGACGTTCAGAGGGTAGGTCACTTCATGCAAGAGTATCAAGGACAATGGTTCCTCCTTAACCAACATATACGTAGCCTTTCTAGACCCATGCTCTATTGGGACATATTGCACAGGTGAAGACTTCCATATTGTGTACAATACCTGATACAAGATGACCCCCTTCTATATGATACTGCTTAATTGTGACCTGTACGTTTACATTATCAACTAAAATTACTTCCATGTATTCCTTATGGCTCACACACTCGACTGTACTTATATAAAGTCATAACATGTTGTATGTAGTGTCTCATACCACCCTTGTCATTACTAACACCTAAAGGCTCACCTACTGTTACACCCCTTCTGTACATATGCAGTCATCTTATTTCCTGGAGGCAACCTTCACCACCAAGTATCTAGACTGATACTCCACTACTCTAACTGGGAACACCCACATAACATCTGCAATTCCATGTTGACGCATATCCTATGTTGTATGCACAGCCTTTCCTTTTCCACCCTTACCATCACCCAGGTTTAAAAACAAGGACTCGCAATTGAATACGACACAGGTACATGGCCTGTACTAATTAGATTTCTTGGTTGCCATTGATTTGGGATACACATGGATCACTATCTACTACTCCCACATCTATTATTACGAAAACTCATATTCTCTACTTCTATTAGACATTAACACAACCATCTACACTACTTGTTGAAGACAAAACTTAAACTAAGGATTGAGAATTAACTAAATTGGACTAATGATAAGGAATTACCTGTTTGATAATTCGAAGGCTCTTCCTTGGCAAACAGGCTCTCGATCACACAAGTCTCCACGAATTTGAGGCACAGGAAATTAGGGTTTGTGGGAAGGAATTCGACTCTGTTTTCTCTTCAATATATATACTATTTTGTGGATTGATACTAATCGTAGGAAGATTAAAGGAAATCCAAATTTGAATTGGATTCAACTGGGTACGAGGCATGGCTTTGGAGTTCGGCTATATCAGGAATTTGAAACGGGGATTTAGCACTTAACCCTCCCCAAATGGGTTTTGGCATAAGGGGTCCTCCCCCTTTAGACTAACTCATATATATATATATATATATATATATATATATATATATATATATATATATATATATATATATATATATATGTGTGTGTGTGTGTGTGTGTGTGTGTGTGTGTGTGTACCCATGATGGCAGAAAATAAATAATAATAATATTTAGTGATAATACTAATACTAATACTAATTTTTGGGTCCAAGGACTCACAGTTACATTATTAGACTTGGTGTTAGTGGACCCAACTAGACTTGACATGACCCATTGGCTCAATTAATTAGAGCAGTCATGATTAGACTAGTTAATTAGTCAATTCCTCCCCCTTTAGACTAACTCATATATATATATATATATATATATATATATATATATATATATATATATATATATATATATATATTATGGCAGAAAATAAATAATAATAATATTTAGTGATAATACTAATACTAATTTTTGGGTCCAAGGGCTCACAGTTACATTATTAGACTTGGTGTTAGTGGACCCAACTAGACTTGACATGACCCATTAGCTCAATTAATTAGAGTAGTCATGATTAGACTAGTTAATTAGTCAATTCCTCTAGATTAAAGAATATAATATTCATATTAGTTGTAGAGATCTCATTCATGACATAGAGAAGGACTTTTAAGTCCTATTACCTATTCCTAAGCCAAACCCTAACCCTAATAGGAGGCTATATAAAGCTCTCATTCATTAATAGCCTCACTTTGCTTTCCTAATTAATTAATTCCAAATTGGAAGAAAATCCTAAACCACCCATTCCCAAATCTCATCCCTCTCATTTTCATTCCAAGGAGGCTAAGAAGCTTGTCATTGCTAGAGGAGCACTTGATGAGGGAAGCTTTGGTGTGGAGCTTTCTAGAAGGAGGTGTCCATCCATCTCTTTGTGTCCATTGGTGGTGATATATGGGAATCCATCTTCCAATAGGTATAATTTCTATTTTTTTTACAAATTTCTAGTCTAAATGATGTAATAAACCTATAGGGACCCTTCCATTGCTAAGGACTACATATAGGAAGAAGTTTTAGCTTCTAATGACCCTTTATGAGAAAGTTACATCGAGTTTTGTGCCATTTTGGAGAAAATTTGAGAATAGTGCACCAAATATTTGTCATTTAGTTTATTAGGCTAAATAGACATATATTGTTTGTGTGTGACTAGATACGTATCCACAAATGGATACGAATAGGCCGTATCATGATACACTAGGACATGGAGTCATTTTGGGGGTTTTACTCCTCCGACACTTGTGCCACATATATCAAATTCTCTATGACACATTGCATTAGCTATATATTGTTTTAATTAGTCTCTAATTTAAGTTTTAGGCATGCTCATGTGAAATGGATAGGTTTTGGTACAGGTATCTTTGGCGTATCACAAGCTTGTGCACCAAGTGTTCAAGACGTATCCCAAAAGAATTTTTGTGTCCTTTTTGAGTCGAGATTGGGTGTATGTGTCCTAAATATAATACGTAGTGTTGTGTCATGGTATCTCATGATACGCACGATTAGATTTATGTATTCATGTGTCCTTGTGTTATGTGTGTGTAATAGTGTATGGGAATATGTATATACATTGGTTGTGGTATACACATATGTGGTTGTGTGCGTGTATATATTTAAATATGTGTGTATGCTTGTGTGTGTAGATGGGCATAGGTTAGAGAGGAAAATTGTGTTGACTGGACTCATGTGTGTATACAGACATGTGTGTGTATGTCTACACATGTACCTACATGTGTGTGTTCATACATACATATATATAGAGTGATAGCTACAATGTGTAAATAGGTAGGTGTTGTTAGAGGCATCAGTGGTTAGAGTGGCCTGTGAGTGATGTGGGGAGTGTATATGTATGGGCAGGTAAGGAGATAGGGTATTGTGTGTGTCTGTGTTGTAGCAAGGGTAGACATGGATGTATAGGTGTGTGTGTAACAGAGTTAGGAAGGTGAGTAATGTATGTGTTTTCTCTACAATTAGTAGAGGCAGATTGGTCTACTATATAGGTTGTGTCGAATAGACATGCACTAGCATATTAGGGGGTGTATGCTGAGATGAGAGAAAGTGAGATGAGTAGGGAAAGGCTCAGGCTACCTGCTTTAGATGTGAGTGTGCAAGCAGTGGCTTTAGATGCATCAACAGCAAGCAAGGCAGTAACAACAAAAAGGGGTTGGCCTTGTGCAGGAGTTGCTTGCTTGTTGCAAACAACGGCAGAGCAGTAGAAGAGAACCCTGTAGTTAGACTAGCAGCAGTCTAGACAAGGGACTGAAACTTGTGTGTATAGTAGACCTATGTATATGCAATATAGTGAAGCCAGGAACTTCAACAGGTAGGGTCCTTGTTTGTGTGCATGTGTAGAGCCTGATGTGTGAGGATGTACAAGAATTTGGATGCTGCATCAGCAGTAACTACTGCACATAGCAGTAGCTATTGCTACACTTGTATGTAGCAGGGTACGGGCAGTCTTGCACTCCTATACAAGGACAGTTGTGGATAATATAGAGATGTCAAAATATGTGTGTTAAGTAGTGAGCTTGGTATCTGTGTACAATAGTGAGGGAAAAAGGATTGTACAGGGAACTGGGATACTAGGATGGTGTGTGTGAGGTATAAACAGTGGCATTGTGTGTGTGAGTCTAGCAGAGGGTATTATAGGTAAATATGTAGGTAACTATATAGATGGGTAATTGGTTTATGATATTAGTATGGATAGTGTAAGCATCCTGATTTTTTGGAGATTTTTATTTACTTTATATGTTCTTTATATATTAAACCATATTTTATTTTTAATTATGGTTATATAGGCACTTTGTCGTAGCTTTGATTTTTGAAGCATAATAATTATCAATATCTCAAATCTAGTTCCATATTCGTAATCTAGACGACTCCACCTTCATTTTGATATATTATGTCCCACTCAAACATGTTCTCTTCTACTACTTATTTATTGTACAACTTTGGGGTCAAAATGGTCATTTTAGCCATTACCATAAAATTAGATGTATTTTTCCAATTTCGATTTGAGACCCAAATTCGATCCACACCATTCGAACCAATATAAGATTTTGTCCTATCTTGAGCCAACTACACACATGCTAATTGTGTCCCACTCAATTGAGTTCTCATGTGCTGTTTATTTTTCAAATGGTACACAAGACCCATTAATTAGCCTTACGTAGTCAATTTCAATTATAAAAATTATACCGACCTAGAACTAGTCCAACTAACCTTAGTGTAACTACCACTTTTCTAAAATGAGGGTATTTTTGAACTTTTTTATTTTTGTAATTAATTAATGGATTAAATCAGGTTAGTGATATCAATTGGTGAATTCTTGATTATTTTATTATTATTTTATTTAATGTATTGCGATTGTGTCATTAGCTAGTTTAACCTTAGAACTACTTTGCCTAGAGACTAACCATGACCATGGAGACTTAGCTAATGAACTTAGATTAGTAATTAGACTCTAATCTAGCTAGAAATTACTTAGAATCTAATTAAACTAGTAACAATAAGTTAGTTTGGGCCTTTAGCAAAGAGGCTTGATTTGACAACTTAGAAAGGCCTTTAGGTTATTGCAACTTGACCTAACCCTAACCAACCTCCTCATGGCCGGCCACATAGGGTTTCACCCCCTATATAAGTCATCATTAGCTCCCTTATTTTCCCATTTACCCTAACCCAAATTTGTGTTCTTCCCCAAATTTGCCCCCATTCCTCAAATTGACTCCAATTTCACCAAACCAATTGCAATCTCTTCCTCTTGAAGAGAGGAAGTCTCTATTGACTAGCTATGAAGGATTTAGAGCAATTTGGCCATTGGAGCTTGGTGGGAGATCTATTCTAGGGATTTTTATTGGGATTCCAACTCCCAATTGGTAAGAACATCTAAACCCCTTCTAAATTCTGTTTTCTTTCCATAGATGCATTCGTTTAGGGTCCCCCTATCATTAGGTAGAGTTTGGTTCGAATTCGAATCTATTTAGGGTACGTATCGCAAGAGTATCGGATACGTATCTCAAGTGTTCGATAAAATGTCCTATAGGATGTTTTGATCTCTAATTTCTGATATAATTACATATTTGGGTTGTTAATGATGTGTGGATTGTATGTATACTGGACTATAAGGATTTCGAAGTGATCTGATGGGTGTAATTGGACACGGGAATGCTCGGCCTAGGTTGGCCAGTGAACAGTAGCATGCCCTGCTACTTGGGGCTCTATTCTCGATTGATACACATTTGTTTCACATTCTAGTCACTTTGGTAGGTTGGCCAGGTGATTGACACGTAGTCCAAGGCATGGGGCTTCGAGCCATGGTCATTTCGAGCCATGGCAAGACCCACAGATCTCGTTCTATGTAGTCGAGAACCCTTACTGCAAGTACACTTCAATTAACATGTTCTGTACACATTCAATTGACACCACTGCCTGTACACTTCATTTGACATATTTTATAAATATTTATTTGACACCAATGCCTGTACACGTCACTTGACATGTTGTACATTGCACTTCATTGTACAACACTTCACTGCATTGACACTTTACTGCTCAGATACATGTATCAGAGAATACAACACTGCAACATTCATTCATTTGCACCTTGTCTGCAAACACACACACGCATCATCCTAACATCTGTTTGCATGTCCCAATACTTAGGATTGGGTGATTTGGACAATCAAGTACTAATTCAAATCTGTATGTCACCCAATGCCTGTACAATTCATTTGACACATTCTTTGCTATGCACACCTATCTGCATTCACAATTAGATACCTGCAGACACTCCATTTGGCCCTGCACATCATCTACATCTCACCCTTGTTGCACTTTATTGCCAATTGAGCAATACACAGCATTTTGTTCTGCATGTACATTACATTAGCTAATTCACCACTACACACTCTTTGACACTTGCACATCTATTTGACACTCATATTTAGTATCTACAAACATTACTCTGCCACCCACACACACATGGTTACATACACTCTCACTCACTACACTACATTAGCTCATATCATCACTGCATTGTCATCCTTGCATCCAAATGCATGTATACTGATACCAAATCCCCAATGTCTACAAACACTAATTAACCACTACACTATTTCACATTGCCTTACCTTTCATTTCATCACATTATCTGTACACTCTGTCTGCATATCCACATTACTTACCTACACACATGAAAATGTATCACCTGTACTACACTTAAATGTCTGCATCCTTGCATTCCCTTTCCTTTATTACAATGGCTGCATACCTTGCTTATCCTAATTAGAAGCATGCCTGCCTCCAGAATTATCAGATGTTGTAGTATCATGCCCCAAATTGGTATACTATAACATAAGAGATGTTACATTACCTGCATATAAGATGTTGCACTACATGCATTTTAGTCTCATTTTGACTTGCATTCACTTCTCCACATTCTTTGCATTACCTCCACAGTCTGTCCCCTGCATCATATGTTCAGATCCTGGACATTCTTGGTTCAGATCTTGGACATCTATGTTCATACTTTGAACCTTTTGTGATATTCAGTCCCTGAGCCATGTATCTTAACCATCTAGAATATGTCCAGTTTCCACCTCATTCACTTAACCTTGCATTAGTGTAGGCTCGAGTACCATTCATTTCTTAATTCAATCTTCCATCATATTGTTAGTGTTTAAGTTGAGGGCTTGCCTTGGGTCTTTGTCCTTTTGGTGAATTTTAGACCGGTGTATATAGTGCATATATATGTGATGTGAGGGATGTATACTCTCATATTATGTTCAATAGAGGTAAGGTAGCTTGGGATAAGTGTTAGTGTCATTAAGTATATAAGTGATACTTATGAATTTTGTGTTAGAGTTACACGCTAGTTAATATAGGATTTGGTTAGCATAGTTGCCACATCAATAGCTTTTTAGTAAAACCCTAGATTAAACAATTGACCAATAGCCAACTTAACCATTGAACAATATTGACTTATTGACCTTGTTTGACTAGACAGTTGACCAAATCCTAGATTTTGACTTAGTTGACTAAGAGGGTTGACCAGAGTTGACCAAGAGTTGACTTTGACCTAGAGAGGCCTAATATCATGTAGAATGCATTGTATATCACAATTATTTAATGTTGAACACATTATAACCTATATTTTTCTAAATAGGACTTTGTTACTCCAGTTCAGACATCTATTAACATTTGTTGCTCAGGTTATCAGACGAGTACATTCTTTGTTAGTTTTCATTCATGATAGCATCTATATTGCCTGCTTTAGACTACTTTACTTGATGTTGACACGTTGTTAACACGGATTGGTACTATATGGATCTTTTTATAAGATGTTATCCCCTCATCGGGTGCATCGGGTATTTTATGTTCATGTGCTTCATCATGTGCATCATGTACTCCTTGTACTCGTATTTCTTTATATACACACATGTGCTCTTATGTACTCTCATGTACTCACATGTGCTTCATGTATAACTAACAATCATGTACATAACGTAACTTGACAAGATCCTTGTGTATTGATTGGGGCGAAGGAGTAGAAGTGGTTATGTGATTAATTCTCAGTAGTGTAATTATGTACATGTCTGTTATACCCTCATGTATATTGGAGTTACCATGGAATAAACATGTGAAAACCTAAACCGATTACATAACCATCTTGTGCTCTGAAATACTTCTATTTATTATAGTTCATAGATTCTTTATTATATTTCATGTGCTCAGTTTACTTATCCATATCTTCTGTATTCCTGTACTTTTTTATAACACGTCATGTATTTTATTCTACTGTTAGCTCTATATTTTCTACCATGTTTTGGAACTGCTTTCAGAGATTTGTACTCGTTCCCATCCTGATTGGAACCGTTGACTAAATTTTATAGATAACTTGGAGGACCCAGCTGGCCTAGAGGAGACACCAGTAGTTCTTGGAGTAGACTGCTAGGACTGTTGGGATTGTCTTTTAGTTTCATATTATGTATTTGAGTTGTACTCTGTGTGATGTTGATAACACTTATACTCTTCATTCTGGTTCTGTATTTAACTTTGAGACCGTTATATCTATATCATTTCGTGCTTATATTCATCATAGTTACTTTGTGATTGAGTTGTATTCTCATGAGATTGTCCTCCGTTTGGAGAGTATATCTTACTGGACAGATTTATTATATTGTGTTAGATGTTGTTGAGACCTAAGACAGCGTTCTACCGTCGATACTGCGACGTAGGCTGGACGTACCCACGATCTCGTATCCTTTCACTGGGTTCGGATTATGACACATTTTTAGTGGTGGCCCATGCAGGTCGAGATTCGCATTAGTGCGATGTCGTGGTAGGGCAACGACTTAGTTGTTCTACCACGAGCATGCGATAGAATATAGGAAGTAGGGTATTAGAATGAGAGGATACTCAATCACAGTTAGAATTTCTTGAGAGATTTCTGGGACGACCCTTGAAAATCTTATTTTGAACTTCAATTTGAAATACCTTCCTCTTGTTTATGTTCACCCTTGCCCCTTGTTATTGAATTTGATTTGATGGATCGTTGTTGATTTTGATTTTTCTATCGAGATGAATTTATGACCTGAATTACGGTATCTTCTGATAACATATGTTGTTGATGATCACAGGGAAGGTAAAACATCTACTTGGTTATGGAGCCTGGAGTTTATCGCAGCTATATTAGCCGGCGTAGCGAGAACGTAGAGACCTGACTTCAGATGTATATATCTTGATTATGAGATTTGGAATTACTCGCAGCTATACTAGTCAGCGTAGCGAGGATTCCAGATGACATGATTATAGAGACGCATACCCTAGTTATAGAATCTACCGTTTATCGCAGCCTTGCTTACTGGCATGACGAGGATTCTGAGTGTTATGATTTTGGACAGACGCATATGATTATCAGATTGTATCTTGAGAAGGTTCTTAAAGTATCACCTTAGCACTTCACTTCTTGTAAACCCCCTAAAATTTTACTATATTTTTTTTATCAATTTACTATGATATTGTTTAATTTAATATTTATATGTCAAATGCGACTACTAATATGCGATGTATAATATTTTCTTGTATACAAAGTTCTCTTTGAAAAAATAAGTATATATTCCAAATTAATATAAGGTAAATATTTTAGTTGCCTACATTTATAAAATACGTCGTGACGAGATTGTCCAACTGTATATATATATTATTTGAAAGAGGAGCAGTTGTAACAATTGTCCTTGTTTGGTTGCTTTACCTTTATTTATTTATTTGTTTGGTTCTTTTTTGCTTTTGTGTGTTGTGTTTACCCATATAAAGTATTATATTTTGTATTATACAGTATTAATTAAGTAATATTTTATCTTAGTTCTATACTATGTATATATTTCGTATTATAAAGTATTGTTTTTTTTTTTTTGTAAATTCGTATAATTAATACTTGTATGTATTTTTCTAAAAAAAACTATTTTTCTAACAGAAACATGGCAATGGGCTTGGGACCTACGTCTAATAGGCTCTGAAAGTCATAAATATATTATTATGACTTTTTTATATACATATTTTTGACATAAATATTTTACTGCATTGGATTTTAGTTTAAAAATATTTCCTAGATTATACCAAGTTATTATATATATATATATATATATATATATATATATATATATATATATATATATATATATATATATATATATATATATATAAGCAAGTTATGTTTTTTTTGCCATAAAACTATTTCTCCATATTTTTGTATTTAGCCTAAAAATAATTTGTTTTGGTTTCCAAATTATTACAAACTATTTTCAAGTATTACGTAAACCATTTTTACTAATAAAATATAGTTTTCAAGGATTATAAATAGTTATAAAAAATTGTAATATATTTATTATTATCCCTTTTTCTTTGATTTTTTTTCTCCTTTCCATGACCAATCCCATTATTCATATTCTCTCACCAATTCTGTACCTCCTTATGTCAACCCTAACTAATCTGACCGTTCCGGACCCGATGGAATACTCTGTGTCATCAACAGAGGCCACCTTACATAGTTGTAACACGGAAGCCATATTTCATGCCAGCATGATCATCGCATCACACCAGACCCATTACCAGGCAAGATACCTTGTCATTTGCTGTCTATTTACTTTATCTTATACTTTATGCATTTATTTATTATTATTTTTCTACAAATAAAACTATGCTACATTGTCATAAATTAGATACATTATACTGTGTAGCTCTATTTCCCGTTATTTATTATTTTTATACGCATTAACCTTAGAGTTAAGGGACCACCCTTTTGTTGTGTTGCATTAATAGGCCTTGACATGTTTGTGCCACGAAGTCGTGAGTCGCATATAGAACTCGGACATGTGTGACTGGCTGGCCACCAGTATGTATAAGCCGTGCGATAGGGTTAACCGCTAATAGTATTGCATAATAGTTTGACTTAGCGGTTATAGAGGTTATGTGTTGTGAAGACAACATATAGGCATGGGGCAGGGAGGACAACTCCTTAGCGTATGGGCTACTACACACTTTACTTTTTGTAACCCGTGAGCTCCGTCGGAGACGCGGGTGAGATTACCCTTTATTTTACTTATGGCCACTAACGTTCTACGAAACATCATGCTCTTACATCATTATTGGGCCCCTGGTGCCCCAAGGGGGGACTATGCCGATCCCATTTTAACAAGAGAGCTCATGAGTTGGAGGTGTGTTCTTAAAAACTGCATTCACTTAGAATGGTTATGCTACCTTATCCATTAGGTATGAGTACTTTTGGTTTGGATACTTATATCTGATCGCGGTTTGGAACAGTAACTTGTCGCAGATTAGTTTGCCACATCTTGTCCTTGTTTGGTTGTAGGTGCGGCTCACTGCTTCGATGAGAAGGTACTGAACTTTGTTGTGGTCTGGATACCATATTGGATTCATGGCATGGAAAGATATTTCATCGTGGATTAGGGTGCCATCTCATGTCCTTGTTTGGTTGGGAGGATGGTACGCTAATTCAATGGTGGAGTATTAGACCATGTTATAATCTGATTTGACTTATTATTGAGCAGTTTAAATTCAGTTTTATGGTATGATATTATGTATCTTGTTACGTCCCTCTCAGGACCTGGTGATCTTTCCAGGTGTGTTCTTGTCTCTTCGCAGGTGTTCTAGCCAAGGCCGTGATCTTATCTATTCCTTCGAAGATGATTGCTCTTGGATCGTCCATGTCACTATTTGCCAAATCCTTTCTTTGTCTATGTATTTCTTCTTTTATTAGTTGGTAGTGGATTTGTCTTCGTCCAACTACATGTAAATGACAATTCTTACTTATTTCTATAAAAGCTTGATTCTTTATTTTGTGAATGCGATTAGTTGTCATGGTGTTACTGTATTTTACAGCTTACGTATATTTATTATACGGCTGGCATGTCTACGTTCCTAGTCCTACGTATTTTGGGACTATGACGTTACACTTCTGTTAAATAGATTCTTTTCCATCATCAATTAACTAAGAGTAGGGATACTTTCAGTTATTTTCAGTCAATTCTTGTAGAGCTTCATTTATTATAGTCCTTTCATAGTGTGATGGTTTGATGGCTTGTATTGGGTCATTATCCTAGAGATGATAGTTAACATTGGTATTAGAATAATAACCCATTGTAGTTGATTCTCTATTGTTTATAATAATCACCAGTTTTTATATAGGATGTTAGTCTGCCTTACAGTCTTTGATGATTTCTTGTTTCCCTCTATTTCCAGTATGGCACCCATGACCAGAGCCCGTCCCCTGAGCGCAGCTGCAGTTCCGGACATGACTGAAAACATGCTTCCACCTCCAGTTGCTCAGGAGGCAGTGACCCCTCCGACTGATCAGAGGGTAGTGGCACCTCCTGCCGTTGAGGAGGTGGTAGCAGCCTCACCAGAGAGAGCTGCAGTTTCGTCTAAGACCGAGAGTCTTCCTCTGCCTCCTGGAGTGGTACTCCATACCATATTCTCGGGAGGTTTGATCCCTGATGGAGATCAGATACTTGGACTTCTCTGGGATGTGTTAGAGACACAGAGAGTTCAGGCCGAGATCTTGAGGGAGCAGAGCCAGAGGATCCAACAGCTGTGGGACATAGTGAATCCCCAAGGAGGATAACCTAGTTCTAAGAGAGTGAGGAATAGTATCAAGTTCCACCCAGAGCCCTAGGAATACCCAGACCTTCAGCCTAGGCCATCCTTTCCAGTTCAGATTCCCGTCCAGCAGAGACCAGTCAAGCGAATGCCCACCTGTGCTTACTGTAGGAAGCTTGGGCATGTTTGGGACGACCGTAGGAAGAGGAGAAAGTTATGCCTGTTCTGTGGGTCAGTTGCACACGTGATGTGAGGCTGTCCTACCGCACCTGCCCTAGTCGAGGCCCCGCCTCTAGGAGGGAGTCCCAACCACCAGACCTAGTTGGAGGTGAGTTTTGACCTAGACCTTAGTATGTCTTTTGAGATGATTTGATGTACCCTACCATTGCTTGTGTGTTTTAATACCTTATGAACTCTCTTGTGATATAGTATGGTTAGCATAGCCAGATGAGACCTCAATTGATATTGCATGTCATGACCCTGTATGCTATTCTTTCAAATTTTATGATTTAGATAAGTTTCTTAGACCATGATTGTTGGAGGCATGACCTTAAGAAGAGTACGACCAACTTAAATTTCGAGGACAAAATTTTTCTAAGGGGGAAGGATTGTAACTACCATTTTTCTAAAATGAGGGTATTTTTAAACTTTTATATTTTTGTTATTAATTAATGTATTAAATCATGTTAGTGATATCAATTGGTGAATTCTTGATTATTTTATTATTATTTTATTTAATGTATTGTGATTGTGTCATTAGCTAGTGAAACCTTATAACTACTTTGCCTAGAGACTAACCATGACCATGGAGACTTAGCTAATAAACTTAGATTAGTAATTAGACTCTAATCTAGCTAGAAATCACTTAGAATCTAATTAAAGACTAGAAACAATAAGTTAGTTTGGGCATTTAGCAAAGAGGCTTGATTTGACAACTTAGAAAGGCCTTTAGGCTATTGCAACTTGACCTAACCCTAACCAACCCCCTCATGGCCGGACACATAAGGTTTCTCCCCTATATAAGTCATCATTAGCCTCTTTCTTTTCCCCTTTCATTGAAACCCTAACCCTAATTTGTGTTCTTCCCCAAATTTGCCCCCATTCCTCAAATTAACACCAAATTCACCCAAACCAATTGCAATCTCTTCCTTTTGAAGAGAGAAGAGATAAAGTCTCTATTGGCTAGCTAGGAAAGATTTGGAGCAATTTGGCCATTGGAGCTTGGTAGGAGATCTATTCTAGGGATTTTCATTGGGATTCCAACTCCCAATTGGTAAGAACATCTAAACCCCTTCTAAATTTTGTTTTATTTCCATAGATGCATTCATTTAGGATCCCCCTATCATTAGGTAGAGTTTGGTTCGAATTCGAATCCATTTAGGGTGTGTATTGCAAGAGTATCGGATACGTATCTCAAGTGTTCGATAAAATGCCCTATAGGATGTTTTGATCTCTAATTTTTGATATATTACATATTTGGGTTGCTAATGATGTGTGGACTGTATGTATACTGGACTGTGGGGATTTCGAAGTGATTTGATGGGTGTAATTGGACATGGGGATGCTCGGCCTAGGTTGGCCAGTGAACAGTAGCATGCCCTGCTACTTGGGGCTCTGCTCTCGATTGATACACATTTGTTTCACATTGTAGTCACTTTGGTAGGCTGGCCAGGTGACTGACACGTAGTCCAAGGCATGGGGCTTCGAGCCATGGCCATTTTAAGCCATGGCATGACCCACAGATCTCGTTCTGTGCAGTCGAGAACCCCCACTGCCTGTACACTTCATTTGACATATTCTGTACACATTCATTTGCATCACTGCCTGTACACTTGATTTGACATGTTTTGTACATATTCATTTGACACCACTGCCTGTATACTTCACTTGACATGCTGCACATTGCACTTCATTGTACTACACTTCACTATATTGACACTTTACTGCTCAGATACATGTATCAAAGAATACAACACTACAACATTTATTCATTTGTACTCCACACTTAGCATAATATTTCACCTTCACATTGCACCTTGTCTGCAAACACACACACGTATCATCCTAACATCTGTTTGCATGTCCCAATACTTAGGATTAGGTAATTTGGCCAATCGAGCACTAATTCAAATATGTATGTCACCCAATGTCTGTACACTTCATTTGACACATTCCTTGCTATGCACACCTATCTGCATTCACAATTAGATACCTGCAGACACTCCATTTGGCCCTGCACATCATCTACATCTCATCCTTGTTGCACTTCATTGCCAATTGAGTAATACACTGCATTTTTCTCTGCCTGTACATTGCATTAGCTAATTCACCACTGCACACTCTTTGACACTTGCACATCCATTTGACACTCACATTTAGTATTTGCAAACATTGCTCTGCCACCCACACACACATGGTTATATACACTCTCACTCACTACACTACACTACATTAGCTCATATCATCACTGCATTGTCATCCTTGTATCCAAATGCATGCATACTGATACCAAATCCCCAATGTCTACAAACACTAATTAACCACTGCACTATTTCACATTGTCTTATCTTTCATTTCATCACATTATCTGTACACTCTGTCTGCATATCCACATTACTTACCTACACACATAAAAATGTATCACCTGCATCACACTTAAATGTCTGCATCCTTGCATTCCTTTTCCTTCATTGCAATGTCCGCATATCTTGCATATCCCAATTAGAAGCATGCCTGCCTCCAACGTTATCAGATGTTGTAGTATCCTGCCCCAAATTGGTATACTGTAACATAAGAGATGTTACATTACCTGCATATAAGATGTTACATTACCTGCATATAAGATGTTGCATTACCTGTATTTTAGTCTCATTTTGACTTGCATTCACTACTCCACATTCTTTGCATTACCTTCACAGTCTGTCCCCTGCATCATATGTTCAGATCCTGGACATTCTTGGTCAGATCTTGGACATCTATGTTCATACTTTGAACCTTTTGTGATATTCAGTCCCTGGGCTATGTACCTTAGCCATCTAGGATATAACAATTTTCCACCTCATTCAGTTAACATTGCATTATTGTAGGCTCAAGTACAATTCATTTCTTAATTTAATCTTCCAGCATATTGTTAGTGTTTAAGTTGAGGGCTTGCCTTGGGTCTTTGTTCTTTTGGTGAATTGTAGACCTGTGTATATAGTGCATATATATGTGATGTGAGGGATATATACTCTTATATTATGTACAATAGAGGTAAGGTAGCTTGGGATAAGGGTTAGTGTCATTAAGTATATAAGTGATACTTATGAATTTTGTGTTAGAGTTATAGGCTAGTTAATATAGGATTTGGTTAGCATAGTTGCCACATTAATAGCTTTTTAGTCAAACCCTAGATTAAACAATTGACCAATAGCCAACTTAACCATTGACCAATATTGACTTATTGACCTTGTTTGACTAGACAATTGACCAAATCCTAGATTTTAACTTAGTTGACTAAGAGGGTTGACCAGAGTTGACCAAGAGTTGACTTTGACCTAGAGAGGCCTAGTATCATGTAGATTGCATTGTATATCACAATTATTCAATATTGAACACATTATAACCTATATTTCTCTAAATAGGACTCTGTTACTCCAGTTCAGACATCTATTCACATCTGTTGCTCAGGTTATCAGGCGAGTACATTTTCTATTAGTTTTTATTCATGATAACATCTATATTACCTGCTTTAGACTACTTTACTTGATGTTGACACGTTGTTAACACGGATTGGTACTATGTGGATCTTTTTATGAGATGTTATCCCCTCATCGGGTGTATCGGATATTTTACGTTCATGTGCTTCATCATGTGCATCATGTACTCCTTGTACTCGTATTTCTTCATGTACACACATGTGCTCTCATGTACTCACATGTGCTTCATGTATAACTAATAATCATGTACGTAACGTAACTTGACAAGATCCTTGTGTATTGATTGGGACGGGGGAGTAGAAGTGGTTATGTGATTAATTCCCAGTAGTGTAATCATGTACATGTACCCTCACGTATAATGGAGTTACCATAGAATAAACATGTGCAAACCTAAACCGATTACATAACCATCTTGTGCTCTGAAACACTTATATTTATTATAGTTCATAGATTATTTATTATATTTCATGTGCTCAGTTTACTTATCCATATCTTCTGTATTTTTGTACTTCTTTATAGCACATCATGTATTTTATTCTACTGTTAGCTCTATATTTTCTACCATATTTTGGAACTACTTTCAGAGATTTGTACTCTTTCCCATCCTGACTGGACCCGTTGACTAAATTTTACAGAGAACTTGGAGGACCCAGCTGGGCTAGAGGAGACACCAGTAGTTCTTGGAGTAGACTGCTAGGACTATTGGGATTGTCTTTTAGTTTCATGTTATGTATTTGAGTTTGTACTCTGTGTGATGTTGATAACACTTAGACTCTTTATTCTGGTTCTGTATTTAACTTTGAGACCGTTCTATCTATATCATTTCATGCTTATATTCATCATAGTTACTTTGTGATTGAGTTGTATCCTCCTGAGATTGTCCTCCGTTTGGAGAGTATATCTTACTGGACAGATTTATTATATTGTGTTAGATGTTGTTGAGACCTAGGACATCGTTCTACCTCCGACACTGCGGCGTAGGCTGGACGTACCCACGGTCTCGTACCCTTTTAGTGGGTGCGGGTCGTGACACTTAGTTGAGCCTATAATAGGTTACCATAACTTAGAGTGAATTTAGATTGATTTTTAGAGATTTTGTACAGCCATACAATAGTTTAAACCAACCCACCATAGACTTTCCAAATTAGGAAACTCAATATTCCCCTATAGATTCAATCTTGCATATCTTTTTATTGGACTAACCAAATCAAACCAAACTTTCCTAAAACCTTCTCTACCCAAATCCTAACCCTTTAACCCTTCAAACTTTATATATAGATGCATATAAAGTGGCCACCAACTCCCCTCTATCCTCATAATCCCGAAATTCCTTCAGCCTATACACCCGCCGACCACTTTCAGCCGCAACAACAGTTTTGACCCCTTTCCAACCTTCCATGATGCTCCATAAATATTTGTTATGAAGCTAATGCGACCCTCCACAATCTTATCAACTCCCATATGTTCACAATCCCTTATAGTATACAAAATAGCACTACAAGTCAACCGAAGTTCGGGATCCAAGTCTGAATTCGTTCCAGTAGGTACGCTGATTTATATCTAGGTTTATGTGTACTTACTGACTTCACCTTTTGATAAAACCAAAACTAATGTAAAGATATATGTGTCTATTTTCATATCCGATTGGCCACCCACACAGTTCCAAACGGTTTGTCCGGAGCGTCCGTTCTACGAAAAGGTGTCCAGAACAGACCAGATCTGTTGCGAGTAGATTTTGCCTATTTTCTGTCAGATTTGATATTTCTAATAATTTTATAGGAAACTAGACATCAAGAGCTTTCTAATGCATATCTTTTTGTTAAGTTTTGAGTTATTTTAGTATTTATTAAAATTCTTAACATTTGTAGTGATACAGTAACTCCGAAAATCTTGTGTTCTTTGTATCCAAAAGCCTTGATACTTCGTATACCATTACCAAATTAATTGTTGTGCATATTTTCATTAAATACTACATGGGCTTGGATTTGGTTCGGGTCAAGTTCGGGCTAGTTAGCACAACCGGGTCTCCTAAAAAGTCAAAAGTCTTAATAATTAATTAATTAACCATTTTATAGGGGTTACGCCATGACTTGACTTATTTTCCTAGAAGGGACACAGATATGGCCAGACCTTCCCTATAATGGCTAATACACTAGTCAAAGCACATAACTACACTAGCCGTGCCAAAAATTCTAGTCGATATACCTCCCAAAACTTAACCATGACTAAGGCCAATATATTAAAAATAAATATTTGATAAAATAAAAAAACAAAAAAATCTCTATTTAAGTCAAATAAATAATAAAAGTAATTTAAATTTTTTTGGGGGTTTATATTTTCTTTGATCGAGCACCACCCCGATTTCCTCCTCCACGGCTGACGTCGGCGGCCCCGACGACCGTGACTTCTCCTTCTTGATCAGTAGAGGAAAAGTCAACGGAGGAGGAGGATTTTGTACAAATTTTTTATAGGAGGATGTGACCAGAGTTTTAGGAGACTTTCAATAGAGAAACACTTGCAAGAGCCACATAAACTCGGTCACTTTTATCCGAGTTACACCCTTTTTTTGCTGCAGCTGAGAATCAAAGGAGAGAGGGGGGACAAGTTCCTATTTTCTGTCAGAGGTTTGACAATTGCAATGCAATTGCAAGTGTAACCAAAAGCTGAATCTTCATTTTTAATGGACAGTAGCAACGAAAGTGGCAGTTTTATGCCACCTTCACTGGACTTACTTTTATCCAAACAACCCCTTATAACACTAATCACTCCCATGTTTTATTAAAATTATGAGTGACTTACATTAACTACGTCTAAGTTTTTATGTTTGTAACACGATGTAGTCCTACTTTTAAACTAATTACACTGACCGTCCCTCTCTTTAGAATAAAAAAGGGGTAGTTAGTATTATAACTTTTTATTTTTGTTTTAAAGTAGGAGTATTCTGTATAATAAACATAAAATATGTGGACGATTAGTGCAATTAGTTTAAAAGTAGGGATACTTATATTATAAATCTAAAATTTAGAGAGAGAGAGTGTAAATAATTCTAAAATCATAAATAGAGGATGATTAGTATAATTATTTTCGAAATAGAAATGTTAAGTGTAATAATCCTGAAACATAAGACGGTCCGACATTTATTTATTTATGGGTAAATTGCATTTAAACCGTCCTTAGATGTGAGAAAACGCAATTAAAGACTCCCTGATTTGAAAAACCCAAAAGGTTACGAAAATGCTCAAATCACCCCCTAAGCTAACTTTTCTGTTAACGGGAGTTAAAATGGGATTGTGTTGACCATTTTACCCCTGGGCTATCTAATATTAACTTGTTAAAAACGGTTAGTTCTAAAATTATTTTGTTAAAAACGGTTAAGCAAAAATACTTGTTAAAAAGTGGATAAATATTAACAAAGAAAAAATGGTCTTTGCTAGTAAAATTATTTATTAAAATTATTTTAATTAATATTAACTTGTTAAAAAAGGTTAGTTCCATCAAAAAAGTGGATAAATATTATTTAAAATTATTTTGTCATAAATTATTTTTTTATTTAACAAATATATAAATATTTTTGGGAAAAACAAAACTGATAAATACAAAAAAAATCAATTCTTTAAAAAATAGAAATGATGAAAATCTGGGAAAAAAAATACCAAATAAAAAACAAAAAAATACTATTAAAATATGGAAAAAAATAAAAAATAGACAAAATATTCCAAAAAAACCAAAAAATGAGGATGAATCTTAAACAATGAAAAAAGACAAAAACAAAAACTATACAAATTTGAAAATAAATGTCACTCTTAAAAAACTAGAAAATATTATTAAAAAGATGAAAAAAAATATATGAAATAAGAACTAAAAAAATGGAAACAAAAAAACAAAATATTAAAAAGATTATTAAAATAACTTCCCGTTCTTAAAAAGATAGAATTATCATGCTTGCCGTCATTTTCGAAAATAAATGTTTATAATCTAATAGTAGGTTTCATCTTAAATTTTTTCTGAAAAAAAAATCTTTTAACAAATGTCCGGTTAGTCCTGAACTATCCAGCCATTTAACTTAGGGCATGTTTTGTAAACCGTATTTGGAGCTAGATAATTGTAACTAATATTATATTATTTAATGTTTTATAATAATTATAATCTTAATTAATTATTATAATCATAGTTAATAATTTACTAATTACAATTTTATTATAATATTAATTAATAATAATTTAATCATAATTATAATTATACTTAATAATTTATATATTATTTTAATTTTAATTAATAATTTAGTAATCATCATTATAATCATCATTATAGTCTTACTTAATAATTTATTAGTCATGACTATTATCGTAATTATTTATTTATTAATTCTAACTGAAATTGTAAATCTTGGTACAAATTTATTTTCATCACATGTATTACTTAAACAAATAACTTAAATATTACTAAACGTGTCAAAAATCCAAAAATAAATTGCAAAACATGTATGTCGAAGCATGGTCCGGATTCAGTGGCTGCCACCGCCTTTGTCGATTCTCTAGGAATAGGTTGTAAACCTTGGCCTCGGTGCTCCTTTAATTCTTTCATTAAATTCCACATTAGAATTTGATAGTGTTCTGAAAGTTTCTCATCCTCCCATAGTAGAAAATCACAAGAATTTGTTAGAAAATTTGCACTCCCGTAGAATCATCTTCCAGGATTTGTTGGTGTCAATAAAGTTTTCAATGGGCTAATTAATCCACAATAGCAATAAATTGTTCTTCCATAATTTCTATTTGGACGTCTTGAGAAAAAAAGGAATAAGTAAAAAAAGTTTCAAACATTAAATGAGAGCAAATAAGTAAAAAAAGGGAATATAAAAAAAAAATTGCAGTTGGATTTGAGATCTGTAGGTAAGAAAAAGTTTCAATACATTAAATGAGAGCAAATAAGTAAAAAAAAAAAGGAATATAAAAAAAATTAAATATTATTTTTTCTTCCAACCAACCGGTCAAAAAATAGAAAATATAAAGCTTAGGTTTTATTTTTCAAACAAACATTCTTATAGAGAGAATGAAAGAGAGCAGCAGCCACAATGTAACCATTAGCATTAGGGGTATTTTGGGGATTGCACTTTTTTATTTATCCAAAATATGGGCTCTAACGGCTAGTTCTAACGTCATTTTGACGAAAAGGGACATTACGAGCAAAAACGGTTTTGCGGGAGGTGCAAATTGTTTAAGTTTTCTAAAAAATCTTATTTTACGAACGAGACAACTCTAAGGAGGGTTTAAATGCACTTTACCTTTTATTTATTTATTTTTTCCAGTTACTTCGATCTAAAATACGACTTTGCCACGAAGCAAGCAAGTAGACGGCAGTGGACCAACCAATCCCCACTCCGTAAAAACCCAAAAAACAGCGCCGACGTTCTCCCGTGAAATTGGGGGTGCGTTTATCCACAGCTCAAACTTTAAAATTTCTCCTCTCTCTATTAGACCGCCGGCTCACTTTCCTCTCTCTCCTTGTCTCTCCTCCACCGTCACAGCAGCTCCGGATCCAGATCCGCAAACCCTAACCCGATCTAGATCCGGATCTGCTACTGCTGCCACCCATGGAGGCCATGGACGAGCTGGTGAAGCTCTCGGAGTCGATGATGCAGGCGTCCGCCCTCCTCGCCGACGAAGACGTCGACGACTCCTCTTCCTCCTCCTCCTCGAAGCGGAGCTCCACTTTCCTCAACGTCGTCGTTCTCGGCAACGTCGTAAGTGTTCATCACCATCATCGGAACCCCTTCTCGAAGGTTCCGTTGGTTTTTGGTTTCTACTGATGTTCGTTTGATCTCAGGGAGCTGGGAAATCTGCGGTGCTGAACAGCTTGATCGGACACCCGGTGCTGGTAGGCTTCGATTTCGGTTCGCAGTTGGGAGTTAGATTTGATTTGTTTTGAATTGATTTGATTTGAGTTGTTTCGGTGCAGCCGACGGGGGAGAACGGAGCGACGCGGGCGCCGATCAGCATCGACCTCCACCGGGACGGCTCGCTGAGCAGCAGATCCATCGTCCTGCAGATCGACAGCAAGACTCACCAGGTTAACGCAAGTAAGGTCTTCTCCTGGTCGGTCTGTTGACTGTAGGAAGTAGACGTGGAGTCTCGATGCTCAATATTCGTTTTCGGTGTGTAGGTGCGCTGAGGCACTCTCTCCAGGACAGGCTGAGCAAGGCCGCGGCAGCTGGCGGCACAGGAAGGGGACGCGTAGATGAGATCTACTTGAAGCTTCGCACTAGCACAGGTTTGTCGTTCATATCCGTGTGAATGCAAGTCGTGATTTCCATTTGCGGCAGCTAAGATCTGTTAGATCGAAGAAATAAAACTATTTAATGGGAGTTATTAAGTATTCCTGTGTGTTACATGTACGAAACTTACACTGTGTTATGTCTTCAAATTCAGAATAGCCAAAAACTTATAAGGTGTTATCCCATTGCTATCGCTGATGTTTCCTTTCCGGTATTATTAATTTTGAGGTGGTTGGATAAATAAAAGTACGGACGGACATTGCAAAGCAGATAATAAAAAGAGTTGAGACATTTTTGGCTGCTTAAGTGCCCATAGCTTATAGATGGTCAGACAGCTGACTATTCTTTGAAGAGTCCTAATAGAATCTTAGCAGGTTAGGCGCCTAGATGGAAACTCATACTTAAAATGGTTTAACTAGACAATCTGGATTTATACCAGGCACATGCAGTTTACATTCATAGCTTACACCAATAGTCTTTTGGAACAATTTGTTTTTGAAGGGAAGTCATAGGCAACATTTACAAGCTAATATTTCTTACAATGAACAAGCTATGACATTAAGTCAGAAGGATTGAGCCATTAGGAATTAAGCAGCTATAGAAATGAGCTGCTATGTTGCACATGGATACTTCACCAGAGATGCTTTACATGTATCCATTTTTGGGTACTTCGGATGCTTTAATGGATACATATCGGATGCGCTTTCTAATGTATCCATGATTTTAAAGCAATACTTACTGTATATAAGTCTTATCTATGAGCTAAAGGAGAATAAATACATAATAATACCATGGAGAATATGAAACGTTTCTTGGAACATATAAGTATGAACGTATTCTTATTATAGTTTACTTGTTTTTTGTTTTAAAGAATCTCTCTCTCTCCCCCGTAGATAATTTATACAAAATTAAAATTTTGACCTCTCATTTCTTAACTTTTCTTCTATCTTAGATTAAAAAACTAAGGCTAATATGCTTTATATTATTATGTCTTATTTAGCTAAGACGGATATGGTTTTCTAATGGTACAAAGGACATGGCCCTTAAAAGAGACAATGAAAGAAAACAATTCAAGTAGATGACCCAATTTCAAATAGAGGTTTTTTGTTGTATTATTTATTGTCATATCCCAGCATGTTGTTTCCTATTTTTCAAATTTGACGTGTTGCTATATCTTGTCCTATCATGTCACCTTATCCGTATCCATGCAACATAAATGTACTACAAAATGAGAAAATGTAAAGGTGATAATTGAGTATAAATCGGAGGAGGTCTTGAAGTTTCACGAATTGAACATTATGGTTACTCATGGAGAGCCGACGAAAATGGCATGAGCATGAATACCAAAGAGCTAAGGAGGTTGTGGCAAGCTGGTGTGACCACATTTATATTGAACTACAAAGGGGAAGACCTTTGTTAGGTTGGATAGAAGTTGTAAAAGGAACTTCGAAAAGATTGTTGTGACACCTGGTGGCGTGCTTATAGGGTAACATGCAAAGAATTTTATACGGCCTACTCCAAGCTTAATGTGTAACTAATGACTATCCATGTTGTATATCTCAACATGTTGAGCTATTTCATAGTACTGATGGTGAAGGACGTTGCTTTGTGCGATAGCATGGCTTGACACTTGCATCGTGAAGGATGCATGTATAAGTCATGAATCAGCCTCTCCACAAACAGGGTAATGCTGTATGGATGGTTTGACCCACCCAAGACCTTGTACTAGTGGAGCCTCCTGGCACTTGGACACCCCCTTTTTATAGTGTAATGGTATCTAATGAGAAAATTGCCTACTGAGGCTAAAGTTTGTTCTAATAATTTATGTGATCTTTTTTACTTCCATCTGGTAGCTCACTTGATTTTCATTTTTTATCAGTGCTATTTTGATTTCTAGCTGACATACTTTCTTTGTCCCAGCTCCTCCATTGAAATTGGTTGATTTACCTGGTTTAGATCAGCGGGGTATGGATGAGTCGATGGTGAGTTGCTGCTTCGAGTCCTTTCCTTCATTAAAGCTAGGCAATGTTTTGAATCATTATTCTCTTTTCAAGCGCTAGCATCTATTGTTGCATGATAAGCTGTTATTACTTGATATACTAGATGAAGTGGTCTTTAATAGGAATAACAGCATAGTATTAATAATCATTTTTATTATTATAGTTTTCTATTTACTCGGTGGGTTTTCTGTAAGCGTTTTCTAGTCTATGGTTGTTCTGTGATATGTTACAACTCTAATAATCGTTTCTTGTCTGTTGCTACTGGTGACCTGTTCACCTATTTTTCCAGATCAGCGACTATGCTGCACGTAATGATGCAATATTGCTAGTCACAGTGCCAGCTGCACAGGCACCAGAGATTTCTTCGTCTCGAGCTCTTAGATTGGCGAAGGAATTTGATGCTGAAGGTCTGTACTATTTCCCGTTATGTGTTTTGTTGTGATAAACTTAAAACTAACTGCAACCTATACAAAATGCATGGAAGTGTTGTATATCTTTTTGCGCCACATCACTGTACTAAATATATTCATTTATTATTATTCCATACAGGGACACGAACAATTGGTGTTATTAGCAAAATTGATCAAGCAGCTGGAGATAAAAAAGTTGTTGCAGCTGTGCAAGCTATTTTGTCAAATCAAGGACCGAGAAATGCTTCAGACATTCCATGGGTTGCTTTGATTGGGCAGTCTGTTTCTATAGCTTCTGCACAAGCTGGATCAGTGGGCTCTGAGAACTCACTAGAAACTGCCTGGAGAGCTGAGAGTGAAAGCCTTAGATCTATACTGACCGGAGCTCCTCAGAGTAAGCTTGGCAGAGTAGCTCTTGTGGATACTCTTGCCAAACAAATACGAAACAGAATGAAAGTCAGGCTCCCCAACCTTCTTTCAGGGTAATCTATTTTAAGCTTTCTAGGTGCACGATTTACAACAACATTGCATGATTTAGGTTTAAGCATCTACATCGGTTGTCTGTACCCTTAACACAGATTTTATGTACCAAAGTATGGATATTTTATTCAATAACAGATATGCCATCATAGATGGTTTTTAACTACACAGTGCAGAAGGAACCACAAGAGCTACTCTGCCAAGCTTAAAATACCCTAAATCATGATCGGATCGGTCTTCATGCAATGTTGTTGTTCCTTTTCTCGAATAAACTCAGTGCATAAGGAACACGCTAATTGGTCTTTTTCTCGAATAATACCCTTTTATTCCAGGTTGCAGGGCAAGACTCAGATGGTAGGGAATGAGTTGGTTAGACTTGGGGAACAAATGGTACACAGTGCAGAAGGAACCAGGGCCATTGCTTTGGAACTTTGCAGAGAATTTGAGGACAATTTCCTCCAGCATATTGCTACTGGTGAGGTCAGTCATTTTCTTCTGATATTTGTTATTTTCTTAGGTTAGTTTACACAGGAAACTAATATTCTGTTGGAGTCCCTTAGGACCAAATTGACGGAACTATATGTTTATATTTATGTTCCTATCCCTTTCTTCAGCATGCACGAAGCAACTCCTATAACACGATTTGTTAAAGACATGCAGGCATAAATAGGCTAAAAACATTACATGGTTAGCCGGAAAGGAGATAGAATAAGGTTAAACTTATATGGATTCACGTTACTTTCTGCAGTCATATGATGCGTTTGTCAATACTTTTTGTATATGAATTGAGGGTTACGGCCAATTGTCGAGATTTCAAGAATATACGAGAGATGATATCTGCAGAAGATAACTAGTCTATATTGTATGGCTCTTAAGCCTCTTTAGCATTATGCTTAGTTTTAGCTTAGTTTTTTTAGTCCCACATTGAAAAATATTTCGAGGGGTGAGCCACCCTTGCCTATATAGATATGTAATTCCTTGTTCCAAAATAATAAAGTCAATCGAGTTTAGCCAATTTCTATCAGAGCATGGTTCTTTTTTGGATCTACCTCTTCTACTTTTCCCAAAATTCCAACCCTAGCCATCATTTCCTTCTCCCTAGCCATCATTTTCTTCTCCCTCCCCAAACCCTAACCCTAGCCCTAGTCTCCTCCACAACCAAAACTCTGATCCTAGCCCGAGCATCCCCTCCACAACAAAAACCTTACTCTAACCCTAACTAACCTACCTGCAACCCTACCCCACCTCTTATTAGGATCCTGTTATCACAAGATCTAGGGCCTAGCACGAGTCTCTGTAGTATCACACACGATGATGCGTGAAATCTAAGGCTTACGAGTGAGATTTCTATTGATTTTCTCATGAATCTCGTGGCTACGAGTTTTTATTTTTTTCCTATTTCCCACAATTAAGATATTTCTCGTCCTGAATGTTATTGCGGTCAAACTTTTCTTGATCATCTCGCATCTCCCCTCCTGATCACGAGATATATAGGGGTAAGCGTTCGGTTTATTCGGTTTCAATCGAACAGAAATAGTCAAAACCTAATAAGCTGAATTTCTAAAAATCTAAAACCGAACCAAAATTAGCCATAACCGAAACTGAACCGAACCGATAGTCGATTCAATTTACTCGGTTTGTTTGGTTGGACTATTTTTATCGTTTAATGGGCCGGCCAAAGTTGGGGTTGTGGTTAAATTATATTAAAAAAATAATTTTTATACGTATAATTGTTGTATTTCATAGTTGGGTCTACAGTTGGACTAATTGTTAAATTATCAAAATTGGGCTTTAAAACACATATATACAATTGTTGTTGTTAGTGTTCTAAAAATCGGCCGCACCGGAAAGGCCCTAGGCGGCCGACCTAGGCTCTAGGCAGGCCTAGGCAGTCCTATTTTAAAATTTCAATTTTTTTTACCGGTGGTGGTGGTGGTAGCTCTGGTGGTGGTGGTGGTAGTGCTGACGGCGGCGGCGGCGGCGGCGGTGGTGGTGGTGCTGATGGCGGCGACAGTGGTGGTGGTGGTGTGGTGGAGGCGGTGGTGGAGCCGGGGGGGGAGAGGGAGGAGAGGAGAGGGAGGGAAGAGGAAGAGGAAGAGGAACGGAGACGGGAGGAAAGGAAATGAGAAGGGAGGAAAGGAAAAGGAACAGTAATAAAAAGTTTGAACTGATGCTCGAACAGTGAACCTCCCAACCCCCAAACCCATTACTTAAACCCAACATGTTAACCAACTTCTCAAGTATGAGTTTTGTTAATATATATATATATATATATATATATATATATATATATATATATATATATATATATATATTGGAATAAGGGTAAATTTTATTCCACGCAAATCGCAGTAAAGGTATTACATTACACTATTCTCACATCTCCCTCCCCAGTTAAGGGGCCATTACAGATACATCGAATTATATATTATGTAGAATTTCTACTGGCGGAGTAGCCAGTTGCGCTCCCTCCAGACATGCCAAACTGATGCTGCAAGTCTAACTCTAGCCATCTTGGCCCAACCAGGGTCCATGCTTCGGCGGTCTCTGATCCAGCTAAGGATCTCCCGGATATCTCTGGCACTACCAACTCCACCCATCGATCGCATGCACTGCTCCGTCCAGATGTGCTAAGTCAACGGACACTCAAAGAATAGGTGGCCCATAGATTCCGCGTCACCCATACAGAGTACACACTTCGGGTCTGGAATCTGCATCCCAAACTTGATAAGTCTGTCCCGCATCATCAACCTGTCCAGAAGGAGTCTGTATGAACAAAGCTGCATTTTACGGACAATCCCTTTCGCCCGGATAAAGTCATACTCCGCAATCCTGTCATGTGGACTCCGAACCAGATTATAGCAACTTTCAAAACTGAATATCCCTGACCCTCCAACCGAACCAGGATCAACCCAACTCCAGGAGTCCGCAGGCTGGCTAGTATCGATAGTGATCCAACGAATCGCATATCCAAACTGAGCCGTGAATGGATACTCCTCAGGCCTCCAGCTCCCATCCCTGATGATCCGACTACATTTCACCCCCCTGCTCGCTTCTCTGTCCATCTGTGCACCCAAGATCTCCAGAAGGGAGTCATTTCCCATCCATGGGTCTAGCCAGAGATCAGTATTCTCTCCATCTTTCATAATCCTGCATATAGCGGACTGTAGAACCGGTCTGCACCTAAGGATAGCCTTAAATGAGACCGAGAAATTGTTATCAATCCTGCATGTCCAGAAATTCATCCGCTGCACATATCTGCTAGCCAGCCACTCTGCCCAAAGGGAACCTCCCTTGATGAACCGCCACGCCATCCGCACCCCAGATGCCTCCCTAACCGTCCGAAGATGTCGCAACCCCACTCCTCCTTCCTCCCGAGTCCAGTAGAGTTGTTCCCAAGCGATCGCATGCATACCTCCTCTCCAGATGAATTTAGCACAAATGGACTCCACCTTCTTTATGGTAGCTACCGGAATCTGAATCGACTGCAACCAGAACATAGCGATGCCAGAGATAACAGATCTCACCAGCTCAATACGGCCACCAAAGGACAGTCCAGCTGCCTGCCAGCCTTCCACTCTTCTTTGGGCAAAATTCATCAGGCTGAGACAATCCTGATCCCTGGCATAATTGACCGTCAACGGAACCCCCAGATACTTCACTGGTAACTCTCTTTTCTCCACTCCCAGAGCAAGGGCCCGTTCCTCCTTGAGGGTGCACTGAGAGCTGAAATAGATCCTGCTCTTCTTCCTATTCAGCTGCAGACCGGACAACCTTCCAAACTCCTCCATAATATCTAAAAGCGCCCTCATCCCCCTCATAGATGGATGCAGGAATACCAAGAGGTCGTCAGCATATATCAAGTGAGACAGCACCGGCTTGACCTGCCTGAAAAGAGGAACAATCTTCCTACTATGCACAACCAGGTCCATCATACAAGTGAAGTACTCCATCACCTCCCATTCCAGAATGGTTCAGGAGAACATGGTGGCCTGGTCCAACAATGGAGAGAATGCCTATCTTCAACCTGATAAGTTATGGCCATTGCACTACACTTGAAGATATTTCAAATATTGAAGTAGACTGCATTTGGCAAGGGATGGCGAATGAGAAATCAGGATGGAAGTGGGAATTCACCGTTGATGAGGCAGACGGAAAGGTTAATCTCTACAGAGTTTACCAAGAGGGTTGATCTGCATAAACAAGCTACCCTAGATGAATACTATATGGCACATCACAACAAGATCATCGAAGGGCTGATATCAGAAGTGACGTATGAAGTTATCAATACTGCGGGTGTTAGTGATAAGAACGAATCTTCTGACTAAGCATCGCACTATAAAAGAGTGAACTGGTACGGAGAGAGAGGATCCCTCTGCCGCAGTCCCCTGTTGCTCGAGAAGCATCCATATGGAGTACCCTGAATGAGGACCGAAAATGTGGGGGAGCATATGCACTCCCTCACCCTTGCCACCCATCTCTCATCAAACCCCATAGCAAGCATAAGGTGGCAGAGGAAGTCCCTATTGACCGTGTCATAGGCTTTCCGCAAGTCCAGCTTCACACAAGCCTTCATCCCCCCCGGCTTGTTGAAATCTCTCACCATCACATGTGCAAGAAGACTGCTCAGCAATCGAGCGCCCTTTGATGAAAGCCGCTTGATTCCGAGACACCAAGTCCTGCATAATCTCCTCTATACGCTGACACATGAGGTGAGTAATTATCTTGTTTAGATAATTACAACACGCAATAGGCCTGAAGTTGGCGAGGGAGGTCGCACCCTCCTTCGGAACCAAGGTCAAGAATGTGTGATTCAGCTCCTTCAACAACTTCCCTTCCAAGAAAAACTCCTGTACCGCCTCCAGGATTGAGAACTTTAGCTCACCCCAGTGACGTCTAAAAAACCTGCAAGAGAAGCCGTCCGGCCCCGGAGCCTTATTAGGATCTGCCTTCATCACAATAGCCTCCACCTCCTCCAATCTCACAGGGGCCAGCAGCAAACTATTTCCATGGTGCGTCACCAGCCGCTTCGTGACAGGCCCTGGGAACGTGATGGGATAATCTGTCTGCTGGTATAAGTCCGAGTAGAACCTGACTGCCTCCTCCTGGGTCTCCACTGGGTCTCCAACAAGCCTGTCCTCGCCATTAAGCAGCCTGGGGATGCTGTTTCGGTGCTGTCTGGCACGGATCACATCATAGAAGAACTTGGTACAACGATCACCATCCTTGAGCCAAGAACACTTGGCCCTCTGGGCCGCACTAATCTCCTGCTGAAGTCTCATGATGTTGACCTCCGCAATCAGGTCCCTCTCCCTAGCCGCCAACTCCCCGCTCAGCATGTCAGACTGCAGAGCTTCCTGGACCTCTCGGAGCTCGGCCTCCTTTTCCTCCAGGGAAGACCGCGACATCTTCTTCACCCAATTCCGAATAGCTCTCTTGACCTGTTTGAGTTTATGAACCATGCGAAACTGAGCCGTGCCCTCCCTAGTATGCTGCAGCCCTCCCATAACAACCTCCCCGTATCCCGCAGAGAGGTACCAGCCATTGTTGTAACGGAATGGCCGAGTCTTCCAAGATGGCCTCTCAGAGAGACCTACCCGGATAGGAGAGTGATCGTTGATCCCCGCCGCTAACCCTTCCGCCCTGGAATTCGGGAAGTAGCGAAACCATTCGCTATTTCCCAAAGTCCGATCAAGCTGACAGGCGATCCTGTTATGAACCGTCTTATTGTGCCAGGTCCAGATGTGTCCATCCCTCTCCAGTCCCCTCAGCCCAGGCAAAAGGAGACACCCTGTAAGTCGTAGATGATCGGATCCGGCACCGGACGGCCTCCCACCTTCTCATGCCGATGAAGCATGGCATTGAAGTCTCCTATAAGCAGCAGGGGGAGATGCAGGTGCTCCGCCATCCGTCCCACGCGAACAATGTCCTCCCACAATGTATCACGAAGCCGCTTATCATTGTGTCCATAAACTGCGCCAAGAATGAAGCGGAATCCTCCTTTGTTTATAAAGGATATGTCGATAAGCTGCTCCGACATCAGCACCTATTCCCCCTCCCAACTATCTCTGTTCCACCGAACCCAGATCCTACCCATATCACAGAGATCCAGGTTGTGAGTATGCCCCAGTTCCCCGGAGTCCTGCGAGATAGCATAGTCGTCCCTCTAATCTTCGTCTCAAGCAGAATAGAAATGTCACACTTCTCCCTTTTCAGAACACTACTAATCTTCCTCCATTTTCCAATGGAACACCCTCCACGAATGTTCCAGGCAAGGACCGACATTAATTAATTAATGTGGGGTCCCCCTGAACTCCATCTGGACTGACACCCGAGGGAAGTGTCCCGTCCGTCAAATCTATATCCTCCCCCATCTCCGTCTCCGAGGAGGGCGTAAGATGTGCCTGAATCCTGGAAAGAGCCAAGGTCCAATCTGGGTTGGCCACGGTCTGATCATCTAGCCCCCCTGGCCGGAGCTCATCTTCTCGCGGGGACGGGGCATGCCTTTTCCTGCTATAGACCTTTTCCACCATAGAAGTCTCCATCCCAACCTGTCTGCTAACTAGAGAACTCATACCCCTGGTCACCATAATCCTCTGGGGCCTGAACGGGACCATCGTGCCCTGGGAACCCTCATGTCTCGGCGGGGTGTCAGTCTCTGACCTTCTGGCCCCCTCCATCGGGGAGTCCTCTTCCGTCGGCCTGACTGTCGCCGCCACTCTGGTGATGGGACTGGGCGTCACCTCTTGCTCAGCTACCTCCATCTGCGCAGTCGAGGACCTAGCTGTCTCCGTCCCTCTAGTCAGGCAAGCACTAGAAGAGTGAGCAAAGCACGCACAGAGGGAACACATTGGGGGGACCCAATCATACTCCACGGCCTGCGTCAGAACCTCCCCGGACGCCATCTGATACTCGAGCATACTCGGAAGCTTCGTCTTAGCCTTAATCTCCACAAATATCCTGGCGTACATCAGCCTGGTACGGAAAGCCGTGACCTCATTCGCCTTGATCAGCTTACCGACCAAGCTAGCTAATCTTATCAGCAAAGGGATGCTCCAGTATTTTATCGGGAACTCAGGAAAGCGAATTCAGACGGTAATCGCATTCAGCACCTCCTTCTCACATCTCAACTCCGGTGTCCACTCCTTCAGGATAATGAGCCGCCCATCAAAGGACCAGAGCCCTCCTTGAATGATCCTGGACACATCCTCCTCCAAGCCGAATTTCACAAAGTAAAACCCATTCTCACGGGAGAAGATCTCCATGCTCCCCTTGGGACGCCATACCCTCTCTGCATATTCCCGTATCTGTCCATAGAACGGTTTACTTCCCAACACATACATCACCAACGTGTTCTTCCAGAAGTTCGTAACCTCCGCTATCTCCTCTGCTGGAAAATATGCTCGGAGGCCTCCTCCTACCTGCACCGGTGGCACATATTCCATCGACACCGGACTCTTGTTCACACCCGGCATACAAACATCCTTCCAGGATTTGGGATGAGGCCCGTCTGTGGCCGTCCGGGGAGTGGCAGACAAAGGCCTCGGACTCTCGGCATCTCCAGCGATACCCTTTCCTTTCTCCGCCGCCGTCGCCTTTGGCCGCCATCCAGATGCAGTATACTCCGGTCCTCCTCCCTGTCGTCTCGTCCCACCTCTGTTGATGGTAGACATATATATATGTTATATCCATATATATATTTGTTATATCCATATATATATGTAAAAAAATCAGTTTGACGCCTAGGTGCTAGACGGGCCCTTGGTGCAGCGAAATTTATAATACTGGTTGTTGTCAAAATATACACATTTTTTATCACAAAATATGCATAAATTGAGGTTATTTACATAATTGCTCAAGTCTTATTCGATTTTCGGTTTTGAACATAAACCGAAATCGAATAAGAAATTTTATTATTTTCAAAACCGAAATTGAACCGAGTTTTTCAAACCGAACCAAATCTCTTATATTCGGTCCGGTTTTGTTTTTGGTCCAAAATCGACTAATGCTCACCCCTAGAGATATAACTTTGGTTTGTGTTCTCCCTTCTCGGTGATGATCAGATTTGTCGTCCTCGTGTAATTCGAAATACTCCTTCCTCCGTTGCAGCAACATTTGGTGATCCAGCGACGTCCGACAACCCTACCTGTTTGACGGTGTATTCTCTGTTCAGCTCGAGCTCCAGCGACTGCCTGCACCTTCTCGATCAATTCTCTCTACAATCTCAGGCCAAAACTGTTTCGGTGCTCCAGTCTCTGGTGGTCGTAATCTCGGGTATTTGGGATACTTCTCGCGCCTTAGTTATTTTCTTCCCGATTAATGGTGATCCTGTACATTATATCGATTATTTCCCACGATGATTCCGATTTTCGTTGCTGGTTGCGTAGATTGAAGCCGTTGTCTTCTATGTTTTATACCTAGTGTTGTGCTATTGCTTGATCTATCACTTGGTTACTCTTTGGGATTATATTTGGGTGAGGCTCTTTGTTCTGTAATCATTTTGGGTTGTACCAGTTGGTATTAGGGTGTACCAGTTGGTAGTAGTTCGTAGCACCGACTCATCACTTGGAGGACTTTGGTTAACATACTGGTTTTGAGCTCTCTTCCTCACTTTGTTTATTCTTGCTACTCTATTGAAGTATTGTGTGGTGGATAATCTTTTACATTCTTGGTATTATTGCACCCCCATATCATAGTTGCGGGGGAGTACGTTCTAGGGGCCACTCTTATAGTAGGGGAATAATGTGGCATGACATTCTTACTGTTTCGTAGCAAACCACGTAAAGGCCACATTCCGGCAAAAGCATGACCACCTTCAGTATCATTTGTCCCTACGGTTCTTGATTGGTTTTCACCATTGGATTTGCAACGACTTCGTAGTCTTATTTCTGTCTCATTTTTCTCCGACTTTGTCTCTTGATTACTTTTCGTCACATGAGATGCTGAGTCTTTGTCGTCTTATTTCTCAGAGCAACAATCACATCTCTTCTTCTTCTGCATCCGGTATATCATAATGCCTGACTCATGGATCTTCATGGATTGTTGATTCTGATGCCACCAATTATATTACTTTGCAGCCGGTAAATTTTACATATGTGACGTTTTTCAAGTTTGTTAACTGTCGCCGATGGGGATACTACTCGAGTTCATAGATTAGGAACACTATCTCTTTCTACACTTCATCTTTAGTTTGTGCTTAATGTTCCTTGTTTAGACTTCAATTCGTTTCTGTTAGTCGCCTCATCAGATATTATAATGCTCCATCACCTTCTATCCTTGTTTGTTAATCCGAATCTTCAGACGTGGACAATTATTGCTCGAGGTCGAGAGGCCAATATTTTCTGGATACTAATCTACACGGGACAAAACCAAGGAAAAAAGGACTTTGATACTTAATGTTCCATATTTTATTTTATTTTATTTTTCCCTAAGGGTCTACTTGGATTGAGGGTTAAGAGAGTTAAGTGAGGGCAAATAAGATCATGCTTGGTTTGAGGGTGGGGGTTTACGAGGGAGGGTTAAGTGGGGATTTGTTTAGCCATTTTTTGTCTATTTTTAACCTCCCAATCGGAGGGTTAACGAGGGGGATTGACGGTTTTGTTTAAAAAGTCATAAGTACCCTTATTTGTCCTATGAAATATCATGATTTCTTTCTTCATCTTTTCTTGCTTTCAATATGTTGCTCCGTAGCTTTATCATTTGTGAAGATATTTTGACAAGTTCTAATTAAAATTTCAATCAAATTTAATTTTATGACATATGTAGATATTTTGGTAACTATTATATTTTGTTCATCCTTCTCTCACTCAAACCTCTAATCCAAGCAAGAGTTATTTAACACACTCCACTTAACTCTCCTTCCAATCCAAACGAGGTTATATGTATCGACTATACTCCCCCTTAACTCCACCTCACTTAACTCTGCTTATTTTTTCTCCCCTCAATCCAAGCAGACCCTAAGGTAGATCCACGTATAGAAAATATTCTTAACCTAGGCTTTGATACTAATCTACACGGGACAAAACCAAGGAAAAAAGTACTACCCTATATGAGACTACAAGAAATTTAGATATTTAGGACAAATTGGGCACGGAAGCTTAACGATTTTTGTGAACAAATAAAATTATGTTAATTTAGCAGAAACAATATAACAAATTTGCAAATAATAGCAAATTAATTGTAAAGAACAGCTACTATTCACACTGGGCGTGAAAAGTAACCAAGCAATGCGAAACTACAAATTCAGATGGTTATAACGATGGCTTCGAAACTTCTTCTAAGAACTCCAAAGCAATATTTGTGGAGCAAAAAGATTGGTAGAGAAAAATAATTTGGGTTTGGCTCAACTCAAGATAAATATTTTTATTCTCTCATAGTGAATCTCCAAGTATTTTCATTGTTTACAACTCTTTATATAGCATACAAAACCATGTTTTGAGAATCCCAAAATAACAATGTCATAACTAATCAAGATGTCTTCATTTAAAAACAATATCCTACAATAACTGAAAACTATCCTAACTAAATCCAATTTGCTTGGACCAACGAATGGACCCACATCATACCCTCTCATGCACTTAGCTAAATTGTATAGGAATTTGGCTCCAACATACACTGTTGACGTGAGGTTGACGATCATAAAAACTTTGTCAAATCTTATATGGAGCTTTCTTATGCTTAACCAGCCCATTTTGATGGTAGAAGGTATGGATGACGTTGATGAGGAAAGTGCCCGACGAATGTGAGTAATATATAGAGTTTGATAATAGGCTGGGTTGGACTAATCTTCAACATACGAGAGGTAATGGAAAAGTTGGTTACATTATACAAGATAATACTTTGAACCTGGGAGATTGCAGTTCACTGCTCCATTCAGTAATTCTGTTAGAAACATAAGGATATGGTACAAAAAAGAGGTAGATTTCTGTTTATGGAAGATTAGTGCCGATGGAAAATTTTACTTGAAAAGTGCTTATGAGCCAAACAGGTGCCTCATGAACATATTCCCTGAGGTTCCACAATATGGTTGTGCTTCAAAAACATATGCCAACACTGATTTTTATGTCTATACAAGATTATGACAGGAAATTGTTAAACAAAGATGGATTGCCGGGCCTTGGCAAATAAGTCTACACCGGAATTTGTGTGAGAATGATCAAAAGAGTCTGGATCATCTCTTCTTCAGATGCTCCTACTCAACATACATATGGAAGACTTGTAGAGTGAAGTTTGTATGCAGGCATAAAAGCATGTACAAATTGAAGACGACACCATGGAGCTACAGTCCATGCTCATGAGTAAAGGGCTGACGTACTATCTCTGCAGAGTCATGATCACAGCTAGTGTTTAGCACATTTGGAGGCAGAGGAATCAAAGGCAATTTGCACAAGAAAAAGCCACAATATCGACCTGATGAGGAGGATTGAGGAAGACACTATCACTTCAAACAAGGATTCACTGCAAAAGATAAAGTGAGAATGTCATATTGGAATCTCAATCTTTGACAAGCCCTGTATTTTATGAATCACTAAAATTTTGATATATAATATAAATTACCCTTCTTATATATATATATATATATATATATATATATATATATATATATATAGACTGGAGGAAGGCGTATGACATGGTCAATCGTGACTTCCTCTGCCATTTGATATCTGCCATGGGATTCGCGGATCACTGGGTTGCGTTGATCAGGGAGTGCATCACGCCCCCTACTTTCGCAGTTCTCATCCAGGGCGTTCCTTATGGGTATTTCCATAGCAACCGTGGGCTTAGGCAAGGTGATCCTTTGTCCCCTTACCTGTTCACGCTTGTGATGGAATACTTTACTTGTCTGATGGACCTGGCAGTGCACCGTGGACGGCTGGTGCCTCTGTTTCGGAGGATGGACCCTCCAGTTACTCACCTTATTTATGCTGATGATCTACTAGTCTTCATCCAGCCTTCGACGATGGGGTTGCAGACGCTTGCGGGTATTATGGAAGATTTGAAGTCCTTTTCGGGTCTCCAGATGAACATGGATAAGAGTCGGGTCTACTTCAGTTCCCGGTCTTCCCAGAAGGAGGAGCGGGCTGATGTCCTGGGTATCGTGAGGAGTGATCTTCTGGTGCGTTACTTAGGAGTGTCCCTCACAGTCAATTATGCGCGGGATCAGGACTGCCAGGGCCTGGTAGAGTATGTCCAGCGGAGAGTTGAAGGCTGACAAGCGGCCGGTCTGTCTTTTGGCGGTCGCATAGAGCTGATCAGATCTGTGATCTCGGCTGTGGCCCATTTTTGGCTACAGTCCATCCTCCTCCCTGCGACCACTATTCGGGGAGTGGAGCGTCTATGTGCCGATTTCCTTTGGAGGGGGGTATGCATGCGGTCTCGTGGGAGCAGCTCTGTCGTCCCAGGAAGGAGGGAGGTGTGGGGCTCAGGCCGTTGCTGGAGATTAGGGAGGCCTCTGCGCTCAAGCTGGCCTGGAGATTCATTAGCGGGAGGTCTCTCTGGGCGGACTGGATGTACAGCAGATACGTGAAGCAGGGCAATTTTTGGACGTGTTCTCCTGATAACAACCATTCTGTCACGTTCAAGACTGTCTTGAGACACAGGGGAGTGCTCAAGTCTGCAATCCGGAGGGTCATGAAGGATGGGTCGGGTACGGACCTCTGGCGGGACCCTTGGATAGATCGGCGTTCGTTGCTAGACATCAGGGGATCCCCGACTCACCCGGAGGACAGGCGAGGTCTGACGTGTAGTCGCATCATAAGAGATGGAGAGTGGAGGCCGAAATCTTATCGGTACACTGAGGAGCTGGGAGGGTTCATTATGTCTACAGTCATTGATCCGGCTTTGCCTGCGGATTGATGGATGTGGGAGCCGACTGGAGCATCTTCGGGCTCGGGGGAGTTCCAGTTCCGTAGTTACTACAACCTTATCCGACGCACTTTTCCTCTGAGTTCAGATTACGAGTTCGTCTGGTGCAAGGGTCTGGCCAGGAAGATGCAGTTGTGTGTTTACAAGCTTCTTCTGGGTCGCCTCTTGACGAGGGATCGCCTGAGTTCTTTTGGAGTGCCGGTGCCGGATCCCAAATGTGTGCTTTGCTGTTTGGAGCCTGAGTCTATTAAGCATATCTTTTTCGAGTGCACTTTGGCATGACAGATATGGTCCGAGCAGAGTCGAGTATTGGGAGTGTGCGCCTCAGAAAAATGTATTGGGGACATCATCTCGGTGATACGAGATAGCAGGGGTCGAGGTCAGGACTGGTTCCGAACAGCCAGAGTTCGTCTGGCGACATCGGTTTGGCATGTTTGGCGGGAGCGAAACCGCCGGATCTTTGAGGGATTGGTCACACCTCCGGTTGGCATTCTCCATAACATCGAGTTTGATGTGAATGCTATGGAGAATGGATGAGTGTGGATGAGTGTTGAGTGGGAGTCCCACTCAGATTGTATGTTGTATGATTATGGCTTTTCATTTGGAATAAAATTTATCTTTTTCCAAATATATATATATATATATTTTTGAGGGTGTCCACTTCTTAATGGTGCTTGGAGGCATGCCTCCAAGGGGGCTCGAACCCGCGCCACTGCGTCGGGGTGCTCCACCGTTCCCAACGGGCTACGGCCACGGGGACTATATATATATATATATATATATATATATATATAATGTCCACGTTCCGTGGCCTGTTGGTAGTGGAGGGGGGCTCGGTGCGGGAGGCACGGGTTCGAACCCCCCCTCCCCCCTTGGTGCTTGCCGATGGAAGGACACCCTATATATATATATATGTTTTTGTTTCGAGGAATCATGCGTATGGGCCCTACCATGAATTTGTAGGAGAGCTTGAGCAAAGATTGAGGAAAACAATTAGAATTTCAGAGAATCAATTTGTTCTTATTTTTTACTGGAATCTACCATGGAAGGTATGTAGTTATGTACCTACCAAGATGATTAATGGGTACTTTTAGAGAGAAGGATACACCCATATGGTTTTTATTGACCTGAAAAAGCTTGAGATAGAGTAGTACCAAGGGAAATAATGTGACGAATCTTGGAGAAGAAAGAAGTCTCTACTCTTTAGTAGTTAGATTAATATTATAATGGATGTGTAGATAGAGTTACGAGTACAACTACCTTGCAGATTCTTGAAGGAGATGCCACACCATTTTCCATCATCGTATATCAAGGATGAATATTAAGTGGTATATCGAGGATGAGTTTCTGTGTTGTATGATGCTTGCGATGATATTTTGCTCTCTGTGAGTAGAGAAGGGTTGGAATTGTGGAGAAAAACTTTGGAATGTAATGGTTTTAGAATTAGTAGGACTGATACGAGATATGAAATATAACATCAGCCAAAAAGATTTTTTCTTTGGAGTCCATATTATGACTTGAGAGATGGTTGTTGTTGATTTAATTTTAGCTTAGTCATGACTGACGAAGAAGACTTATGCTTCTTTTTTTTACCTCGAAGAGTTCAAGATAGACCTTGGTGTTGCTGCTGCTGCTTCGGTAAGGATAGTTTATAATTGCCTAACAGGTAATCAAGAACAATTTACAATATATCTGCTTTTCTTCTGATCTTGGTGGTTAATGCTAATCCTTTCCCTTTTCTTTCTCCTGTTATACCCTCAACAATTTCGAAAGGGCATTTACCTTCGTGTCTTCCTTGCTTTTATTAGTTATTGATCCACTTTTGTTAAATTTTATAATGTTATCCATATCCACTTTCTGTTTGCAGGGTGGAGGTTGGAAAGTAGTTGCAAGTTTTGAGGGTAATTTTCCTAACAGAATCAAGCAGCTTCCGCTGGACAGGCATTTTGACATCAATAATGTCAAAAGGGTAAATGTTACACCCGTTTTTTTTCTTTCTGAATTTCTGTTGATTCTAACTGCTCTTGTTAACTTATTTCTTGTTTTTAGATTGTACTTGAGGCTGATGGTTATCAACCATACTTAATATCTCCTGAAAAGGGTTTAAGATCCTTAATAAAAGGGGTGCTGGAACTTGCAAAAGAACCATCACGCCTTTGTGTGGATGAGGTAAATGCACATAATTCCGTGCCTAATTTTTGTTAGTCTGATAATATTGTAATGCAAATAGTAGTGCTCGAGTATTTTTCTGCTTGTATGTTATTTTTACCATTTTATTTACAATGTATTCTCTTTTCTTTTGGTTCTAATTGCTCTGATATTGCTTTCTTCCCTATTTTATTTATATATTTATGTGGAACATAATATTATGTGGGAAAGACCGAATATATCTAATGTAACTAGATCTTATCCAGGTTTGTAACTTTATATCTTTGAATTTGATTACATTTCGAAATAGAGACAAAAGGGCATTCTTTCTTTGGCCTTTTTGTTCACAAGTTAGGACATTTCGGAAGCAGATGCTGATCTATTTGGATACTCTTCTGCAAGGTTTAAGGAATAAACTTATTCTGTAGGATCGGAAGGTAAGGATGTGGTGTGATCTTAAAAAAGGAGTTGAGAAAATTGTTGTGAATCGACTCAATCGATTCACAAAAGAAAGCAAATAAAACAAAGAACAAGAGGAATAGAAACAGAATGATCTTTAATATAGGAAAAGAACAAAACTCCCAACTTTGATTGAACGGAACAAAGTGCCTAAATAACTGAAAGGCCTAAAAAGTGGGCCCGCATCAAAAATCCATATATGTGTGTGTATTTATGTATTGAGAAAAAGGTTAATCTTTATTGAACTTTAAGTGTTGTGATGTTGTACACAGTTCTCCTTGGTCTCAGGCTACCCCATCTCTGGAGTATTTCTTTACATCCTGTATCTTGCAATTGGTCATTAGAGCCTGGATGTCTTCTTCAATTCTCTTGCCTAGCTCCGACTCTTGAGTTTCTTCTTAATTGAACCCACCTTGATTTCTTTCATGTCATGTGCCATTTTGTGCTAGCTGGTGCTTACCTAGCCAGTATATAAATCTTCTCTCTCTACGTAAATGTTCTTTGTATGGCTTCCGCCTCTTCCTTCACCAAGTAACTGATCTGATTGTAGTTGCAGCAAGTTTTTCTTATACTCCATATATATGAAGTATATGAGCTTGTAAGATATCTATAGATTCCTCTCCCGAGCAGAAGATACATTCTTTGAAAATATTTACCCCAAATATAGCTAATCTGTCGCTTGTCTTGACTCTTGAGCTTTCTCCAAACCACCATGTATAAGGGATAACTCATTTTAGGGCAGTGACTATAGAACTATATGATGTGCCACCAAACTACATCCCTCCACTTACTTCTGATGTCCCATACTGAGTGAAGGCTGAACTCCCCGTGGCTTGTAAGATTCCATCTCCAGAAGTCATTTCTCCTGTCTGCATGTATTTGCACTTTGATAATCACCTGTTGTAAGGGATTAGTTGTTTGTACTTTTTAGCTCTTTTTCTGGCTTCCGCTGATTTTCTTCTAGGATATGCTTAATTGTATTCTCCTTGAGAACATTAAACCCCCAACCATTCTATTATTCTTTCTGTTTCTAGCCAGGGTTTAAGCCATAGTGAAGTGGGTTTCCATAGACAATACATTTGGTGATAGCCGTTAGCATGCTGCTCGCTTTCATCGTACTCTTCCAAGTGCGTGAAGCATTATTATCTACTGCCAAGCCCCAAAAGCTCTTATTATTTAGTTTATTTATTTTCCATGCATGCAGCCTAAATAGACCCTTCTGTTAGGAACTTCTATATCAGTTTCTGTCTGTAGGCTAGGCATATGTCTTCTCTTGATTCCCAATCCTCCTTCAAGGTCACAGCTGCACAGCTGACAGATGGTATTACCCCTTTCCTAACAAATTATGAACAAATGCTTTCCATGATGCCAGTGTTTTGCTTGGGAGTGTGAAAGCTTGCGAGCAGTATTGGCTAATTGCTTACTACTGTTCTAGTTAGTTTAATTTGTCAGCTAAAGACAAAATGTGTGCTACTGTACTTGCCGTCCTCTAACTTTCTTCTACAAGTCTCAATAAGTCTGCTGCATTGTTGGCTAGATATGTAGTTGGCTATAAGTGGTATACCTAGGTATAGAATTGCTAGTTGGTCCCTCTTTAATCTGAAGTGTCTGCAACAGTTTGAGTTTCCTCTGCAGAACGAACTGAAGAAGATTCTGCTCTTATCCATGCTACATTATTCTGTTCCTACTCCTCCAATGATTTCAAATAAAGCTCTATCACTTTCTATTGCTATTCACAGGGTACGCACCCTTGTACTATTGTGTATCATTTTTCTAACTTCGTTTCTTATCACCGGTTGACTCCATCGGGTCGTACATTTCTTTTTTTCTTTGGCTTCCATCACTCTTCTTTCCTATGTTCAGAAAGTACTTCAGCATCCAGGTTGACATGCTACTATAGTTGTGGAACTTGATGCACTGCACTTTAATCACACTTGGACTTTAGTACCCTTACCCTCAAGTAAAAATGTAGTCGATATAAGTGGTTGTTCAATGTTAAACAAAATCAAGATAACTCGGTTGATCGACTCAAAAATCTGTTTAGTGGTTAAGGGCTTACCCAACAGTATGTGTTGGATTATGTTGAGACTTTTTACCTATTGCTAAGTTGACTTCTGTTCGCGTTCTTTTATCTTTGACAGTTTTCAGAAATTTGCCTCTTCACCAGTTAGACGTGAAAAATTCCTTTCTCAATGAAAAATCCCTTTATGCATAACCTCTAGGCTATAAGTGACCGAGGGAGTCTATGTTATGTCCTATAGAGAAGTCCCTGTATGGTCTGAAGAAATCATTACGTGTGTGGTTTGATAAATTCACCAGGGTCTTGCAGCATATTGAGTTTGTTCATAGCAGCGATACGTCTTTATTTACACATAAGAGGTCTTAGGGCATAATTGTCTTGTTTATGTGGATTGCATAATCATCACCGGAGATGATTTTACTGGTATTTTCAAGGTAAAAGAACACTTATCCTCTCATTCTCAAACAAATGACCTTGGACCATTAGGATACTTTCTTGGTATTGAAGTATCGCAAAGTTCCGAACTATTGTAACTTTTTTAGCACAAATATGCATTGGATCTTCTTTATAGTGTTGTAGACCTGTAGACACACCTATGGATTCCATTGTCAAACTAACCAGATTGAGCTCTTCATCAGATCCTCCTTTATCTGATCCATGACGTTATAGACGACTGATTGAGAAGCTAATATATTTTACTGTCACTTGTCTAGACATTGCCTATGCTGTGAGCAAGGTTGTAAAAATCGCTAGTCGGTTCGCAGGGACTAGGGATTAATCGGATTAATTGGAGACTAGTCGGGGACTAGTCGGATTAATCGTTTTGAGTTTTTTAATTAAAAATATATATATGCAATATGTCAGTACATATTATATTATGTGTGAAAAATATATTATATATGCATATGCAATATATAACCCATTATAAAAACTGATTAAATCCCAAAGTCTCATTTATCAATTAAGCTCAATATATACTTCTTTTTTCTGGTCTGTACCAAAAATAATAATATATATGCATATGCAATACATAACCCACTATAAAAACTGATTAAATCCAAAGTCTCATTTATCAATTAAGCCCAATACATACTTCATTTTTCTGGCCCATACCATTAAACGCGCATGTGTCCACTCTGCTCCAAACACACCAAACACATGTAAAAAAATCATGCATTTTCTTGATTAAGAAACACATGGTGGTGGTGGTCCCCACTTCCCACTCCAAACAGCCATCTGTCCACTCTAGTCTCTCTTCCTCCACTTGCTTCCTTTCCTTCACTTCTTTTATCAAAACTAGCATAATAGCAGCAACATCATCATCTCCTTCATATAATTTCGAAGCTCCTCGTCCCAGCCCATTTCGAGACAGCAACAACAACTAGAAAGAGGGACAAGAAAGAAAGAGGGAAAGCAGAGGAAGAAGCACACACCTAGAAGCTCCGGTCAGTCGGCGGTCGGCAACTCGGTGGTGGCGATGGTTGGGGAACGAAGGGGATGGCGTTTGGCGTCGACAAAAAAAGGACAGTCCTTTTTCTTCTCTGAAATTTCTTCTGTCGGCTACATTTAGGTTTTCATCTCACCCGGTCTTTTTACTGTAGCCTAGTCGGCCGACTAGGCCCGGCCAGCCGCTTAGGGCCGCCTAGTCGGCCGACTATGCTCGATTACTACTTTGTCCGATTTCTCTGCCGCCTACCCCCATAATCGAGTCGGAGGAGGCCGACTACCGACTAGTCGGCTGCCCAGTCCGCTTTTTACAACACTGGATGTGAGTACGGTGAGCTAGTATATACAGAATTCTTTGACCTTTTATTTTCAGGCTGTTGAAAGGATTCTACGCTACATAAAGGAAACTTTTGGGTAGAGCCTTCTCTACAGACCTTTTACACTGTCGTTTACAACCTTTGCAAATGTTGATTTTGTTGGATCAGTTGATGATTGCCGTTCTACCAGTGGTTATCTTGTCTTCTTGGAAGACAATTTGGTTACATGGAGGAGTAAGAAGTAGAATGTAGTTGCTCGTTCTTCTGTTGGCAAATGCTATCTCTGAGTTGATTTGGCTCAACTCACTCCTTAAAGTTCTTGGAGTCACCCCTTCCTGCTTTCTACTGTGACAACAAGGTTGCGATCCATATTGATGTGAACCCAATCTTTTATGAAAGGACTAAGCACATCATGTTAGACTCTCATTTTATTCGATAGAAAATGACAAAAAATAAAGTTGTCCTACAACACGTGTCTTCTTTAGCTCAGTTGACAAATATCTTCACCAAACTACTAATTCGACCTTTGTTTCGTTGACTGTTATCCAAGATGGGAATGATTGATATCTATGCTCCAACTTGCGGCCGAGTGTCAGTTAACTATCATTGTATACCTCACTTTAGTTCCACATCGCCCAGGTTAAACGGAGGATGCGATGCCTTTCTCCTATACATGTACCAAGGCTTCTCATGTTTTATTCACATCAATAAATTAAAAGTTCTCTTTAAATTTCACATCTTTCCCAAAAAAACTTGATTCACACGCCAACGGAGACTCATTAATGCTATGAAGATGATAACGATGACCGCCAAGATCTTCAGTAGCCCTGATACTATGTTGAGTTTTGTAGAGAGAGAGATAAAATATATGGAGGAGAAGAGAATAAACTCAAAGACTTTCAAACTATTATTCAATAGCTACTACTATTCACCAATTACATAACTTCTCAATGGTTACATCTCAACTAATGCATAAATAAACACAACTAAGCTCCTTATATTGGACCTTTTGACCGACTCTTCAATTCCCAGCGTAGGGCACACCCAACCGACCTTGAGTTGTCCCTACAGCCATATGCATAACTAGGATTTGCTTCTAATATAGTAAGTAAATTATTTGATGAGATTTTAGTTATGTATTTCCATCAAGAGTAACGGTCTTGGCAACTACTTCACTTTTTAATATAAAGAAGGGAGGGTCTACAACCCCTCTGGGCTACATCCATGTTCATATAACATACAACAGCGAATATTGATGGGGCCGAACAAAGTTCATTGCTTGAGCGGAACCTGCTGATATTGCTTTGGTTTCAATACTGCTGCTAGGACTCATTTCGTAAAGATGCAACAAAGTTTTATGCTGCCTGTGCTACTCCTGTGTCCCGACGTGTTCTGTATATAGATTATTTTCATAAAGATCCAACAAAGTTCTACACTGGCTGTCAGCTACCTAAAGCAACCTCTTTGATTCAAGCTTGGGACAGTGAAAATCTAAGAGATTATGCACAACACAGGCGGACCTAATCTTCTACCTGTCTATATGATGAAATTGCTTTTGTGTTAATTGTTTATTATCTCACGAAGTGGGCATAATATCTCATGTATTCGCAGAGAAGATGCTCTTTCCTTTGTCCTGTATTAGTGTTTATTGTTCACTACATTCGTACGAATATATCAGTAGAAGATGCCCATATTTGCTGCTCTTCATCTTATGCAGTAGATATGCTTTAAAAACTGTACATGATGTTTTAAGAGGGTGGTAGATATAATTTCGGGGAGCTTCAACAATCTTTTCAGGGATATAATCATATAACTTAAGAATTTTCAAATAATGACTTCATAGTAGTTTTAATGTCCTTGATTTAATTATTGAATCAAACATATGTTTATTTATCATCACTCATTTTGGAATGACTATGGAAACAGGTACATCGTGTTCTGATTGATATAGTTTCTGCTGCTGCAAATGCTACACCTGGACTAGGAAGATATCCGCCCTTCAAACGTGAGGTAATAACGTACACAAGTAATCATATATGTACAATTCTGTGTCTATTTATGTGTGTGTGTCTGTGCACGCTCGCTCACTGGTTTTTTCATATAATTACATTATGGAGAACTGGATAAAGAGCCAATAACAGCTATCCATTTTTATAAGGTGGTTGCCATTGCATCAGCTGCTTTAGAGAATTTTAAAAATGAGGCCAAAAAGATGGTTGTTGCATTGGTTGATATGGAACGTGCCTTTGTTCCTCCTCAGCACTTCATCCGCCTAGTTCAAAGGAGGTATGGATCAATTTACCAGGTGTTCTGTACTTTATACATTTGAAGAATATTTAACTGAAAGCTTTGTGATTGTATTGAGAGAATCGTGGTTAAAATCTGTGTTCCTGCTAATTGTTTGCATAGAAGATGTCCTGTTTATTATTTTAGGTTATAGCTTGGTTTGTTGAAATCATAAATGGAGAAAATTTGTCTTCGACATTGCAGTCAAATAACTGCTAGATTTCAAGTTATGCTGCAAGATAAGATAGTTCTTCTCACTTTTTATGGCTTCATAAATAATTGAAGTTGGTGTGGTACAAAGAGGGTAAAGGCTTCTTAAACGACTAAAATTGCTTTGTTATGGTGTGTTGCAAGACTTAATGCTTTAAATCTCTTTCTACTGCAATCAAGTTTATTGTTCCTCAATACTTATTCAGAGCATATCAAATGTTATCATGTACTTCTGAGAAGTGCCCAAGAAGTGTCCTAGAAATAAATATGTATATTAAGAACTGTAGATTTGTCCAAGAAGTGCCCAAAGAGCGTCCTAGAAATAAATATGTATCACAAAAACTGTAGACTTGTCTGAGAAGTGTCTTACATGTGTTCTAGTTTCTAAGGAACCCAAGAAGTGTCCTAGAAATAAATATGTATATTAAGAACTGTAGATTTGTCCAAGAAGTGCCCAAAGAGCGTCCTAGAAATAAATATGTATCACAAAAACTGTAGACTTGTCTGAGAAGTGTCTTACATGTGTTCTAGTTTCTAAGGAATGTTCAGCGCCTGTCACGTGTCTATGTTGACACGGCTCCATGACAGGGGGGGGGGGGGGGGGGGGGGGGGGGGATGATAATCCGCGTGTCTTTGACACCTCTGGCTCTATACATTCCTTTGAGACAGATTGTACTAACTGAGATGGTTTTTCTTTCTTAAGCTTTCAAATAAAAGACCATAAAGTAAGAAGTAGGATCTTAAATAATGAGTACCAAGAAATTTTAGATTACAGATTCACATGAGATAAATTACATTATCAGTGGAAGGTTAACAATTAAAAAAAATAGGATGAGAATTAAGAAAATTTTGAGCTAATTCCGATGCAAAGTTGTCACGATGCGTGAAAGGTTGATGATTACATTAAACTTTTATAGTTTATGCAACCAGTAAAGTCCCTGTAAAATTTATGGTAGTCTATGTTAGAGTGTCCTTTGCTCTGCTTGGGCCAAGTTTTAAAGGTATGCCAGTGAATCATGTTTTCCCCACTGTCAGTGACTCAATGTTTATGTGTGAGCATCTAGGAAGTATGGACACTCCAAAAATCTGGTCTGTGTTGTTTCGGACACATATCAAGGACATTACAAAGTACACTAGGACACTCCAAAATAGGTGCCATGTCCGTGTCATTATATATACACACAGAGCCGGCCCAGAGGTTTAGGTTGCCCTATCCTTGAGCTAATTTTGGTTGCCCTTTAACCCTTTGGTGGGGTTATGCTGAGCCTAAGGGGTTGCCCTAGCAGAGAGGGATTGTCCTAGCGGAGGGGGGTTGCCCAAGTCCCAAGACTTGTCCGGCTTACCCCAGGGCCGGCCCTACACATGTAATTATATGCATATACTGTTCCGTCCATTTCCCACTCCTATTTAGGATCCAACATACTGCCTTGACCATTTTATGTTATATCTTGTATCTTGGTTCCTTGCCATGCTTCACACTCTGTTGTATATTTGTAAGTTAGATGAGAACTCAAATGTGGAACAGTGGAAGATAATGATACCATAATGGACCAACATATGGATGTATGTTGTGGTTGTGAAGACTGTTTTTGTCATATTCGAAGAGCTCTATGAATATGTTGATGTTCCGTTTGCCTTCACATGTGTTTCTGTTGTACGTAGATATAAGTGTAGCAGGATAGGATCAATAGGAACTCTATGTATATGGTCAATATGAATTTTAGGGTTTAGGAAGCTTAACCTGAACAAATACTATTATGTTGGCAAAATTGCATAATATAACAAATGAACTACAAGAGAAGAGATTACCAAACTGGGATGAGAACACGACGACTGGCACTGGATTCTGGCTTGGGCCAAATTTTAAAGGTATGCCAGTGAATCATGTTTTCCCCACTGTCAGTGACTCAATGTTTATGTGTGAGCATCTAGGAAGCACAAACACTCCAAAAATCTGGTCTGTGTTGTTTCGGACACATATCAAGGACATTACAAAGTACACTAGGACACTCCAAAATAGGTGCCATGTCCGTGTCATTATATATACACATGTAATTATATGCATATACTGTTCCGTCCATTTCCCACTCCTATTTAGGATCCAACATACTGCCTTGACCATTTTATGTTATATCTTGTATCTTGGTTCCTTGCCATGCTTCACAGTCTCTGTTGTATATTTGTAAGTTAGATGAGAACTCAAATGTGGAACAGTGGAAGATAATGATACCATAATGGACCAACATATGGATGTATGTTGTGGTTGTGAAGACTGTTTTTGTCATATTCGAAGAGCTCTATGAATATGTTGATGTTCCGTTTGCCTTCACATGTGTTTCTGTTGTACGTAGATATAAGTGTAGCAGGATAGGATCAATAGGAACTCTATGTATATGGTCAATATGAATTTTAGGGTTTAGGAAGCTTAACCTGAACAAATACTATTATGTTGGCAAAATTGCATAATATAACAAATGAACTACAAGAGAAGAGATTACCAAACTGGGATGAGAACACGACGACTGGCACTGGATTCTGGCACAGGAACAATTTTGGGTAGCTGGCCATGGATCGGTCGCCTCGGTCAGATTTCTAAATCTGATGATCTGACACAGTATTGGTTATCTGATTGGATATATGCTCTGGTACGTCGTTGGTTATCCTGCTCGACGATGTCTGTGCTCTAGGAGCGTTTGCACGTGTCTGCTGCAGTTGACGGCAGCTGAGGCGACCGTCAGTGATCGTGGCGTTTGGTGACGAGCGATACGGATGCTGTAAAATTTGACTGCTCCCAGGGTCTCTGAGCACTCAATTGACAGTGTGACCACATGAGGCGGCAAGGACTTCTGCACTTGGTATTTGGGGTTTCTTGTGGCACCAAACAGCAGTCTGAAGGCGGAACTGTGCCGTTCCTTTATCACACAACAAGAACAGGCTTAAGGATTGATAAAACTGAGAGTTTTGGGAAAAACAATACACAATTATCTCAAATTCTCAATATAAGTCATCAGTTTAATTATAAGATGCTGTACATTTTGCCTATTTATAGGCTACATCTCAAATAGAAACCATAAACTGATAATGATGAATAAAACTGGAAGATTACATCCAATAATTGCAACCCCGTATAACTCAAAAATGAAACAAAATCGTACCTAATTGGATTTGGTTTTACACAAACAAAGGGTCCCACATGAATAAGGCTTATCAAATTTGCATGATTGTAGTCTTCCGAAACCATCAGTGACATGACTTCTCTTCTTATTGTATTGTACCAGGATGGAAAGGCAACGGCGTGAAGATGAGCTAAAGAACCGATCCTCTAAGAAAGCACATGAGGCAGAGAATGCCATTTTAAACAGAGTGAGTTTTTGCCCTTTCTGTCCACTTTATGCAACTAACATGTTATAATAGGCTTATTTTTTTTACTTATAACTGATGCATAAAGATGTGCTTAATACTTTGTATCCTTCTGTTTACTAATTATTTACAAACTAGGCATCAAGCCCCCAAACAGGATCCACTGGTGGTAGCTTGAAATCGATGAAAGAGAAACCCAATCAAACGGATAAAGATGCAAAAGAGGGATCTGGCTTGCAAATTGCTGGACCTAGTGGAGAGATAACAGCAGGTACATTCATTGCTACATGCCTTGCCAAGGAAGATTGGTCTACTGAAATACAATATTCTGCATACCACAAAAATTCACCTTGACCTGTTCTTCTATTATTATAACTCTAATGGATTTGTACGAGGTTGCTTTTCAGTCCCTTCTTTTAAATCATGTTTATTGCTTGCAAGCCTTTTGCTTGTTAAATTGGATTTCTTACGATGTGAGAGATGTATACTCTTATCTTGTTTAGTACATTCACCAGTCACCATCTTATTCTAGAATGTTAGTATAATATTGACACTGCCAAAAGATCTACGGGCTGGCTTACTGTTGATCAATCATTTTAGGATCCTGTATTGTTGTTTAAGATAATTAAGTCATTATCTATTCTTTAATAGGTAACTTTGTCTTGCATAACCATGCATCTTTTTACCATACACGGTGAAGATCCGATGAGAGAAATCATAAGTAGAACCTTCTGACTTTCGAGATTTACAAGGTCACCAGTTCCATTTGTTCAGTTAAACATTTTAAACTTGATTAACAAATTAATGTGGAAAGTGGCACATGGATCAAACTAGTTTACCTACCTAGCAGTCTATAGTAGTGCCTGAAGACTCCCTTTTAAAAGAAGTCACAATTGGCTATGATGTGTGTGTGTGTGTGGTTTGTAAGTCTTACGCAATTTTTTAATATCCGAGCTCCTATCTTGCTTAGTTGTTTGCATATAGAGGTAGGTTTATCCGCATAAAATGATTGGTCTCTTTTGCGTCATTCCATGACGTCTCAACATATCTTTCATCAAAACTATGCTAGGTCAAAGTATGATGGGTCATATGATAGAAGAAATCTTTTATGATTAGCTGGTATCCTGAGGCTTAAAATAATCATCCTTCGTTCAAATCAGTATCATAATAGGAAACAGCAGAATAAATGCACCCGTGGCTGCCAAAATAAACAACCACCCTATTATTTTATGTTATTAGGACTGCATATGTTGCATAAAATTTATGAGTACACAAACTAAAATAAAAAATTACTTGAAATTATGTCTGTTATTATTTTGTACATATATGTAACATTAGGTTTTATATCTAAATAGGACCAATGTGTCAGGAGAATTAAGATAATGAGCGTAACTGATGCAGGACAAAGAAACATTTATTGGAAACTTGTCACAGATTGTAGAAAACTGTCTGTAGATTATTAATAAGAAGTCTTTATGCAACCTTTGGCTTTGTGACGCAGGACGGAGCTGTAGGGCAGATTTGTAAAGTCCACATACGATAGTTCAGAAATAAATAGCGGAAGCAATACTAGAAACAAATGATTGTTCAATTTTCTAATGCCAACTACTATAACAAGTATGAAACATTCACTAAAAAATGAAGACAAAGTAAACTTTCGAATTTACCTGAGACTCAAATTATCAACGCTTTTCGGAAGACCTTAGATCTCGAATCTCGTGCGGCAAACCTTCGATCCAACTCAACCACGAACGACCAAGAATCGTTTCTCTCTCTGATTTGGGCAAATGGCTAAAGGTTAAGAATTTAGATGTAATATGTGTGAAGCCTTGGGGTTGTAGTTTCCAATGGCTACATGTCCTGTTGACTTCGATGTAATCTGAAATACCAACGATGTGAGCTTGGCTTGGGGTAGAACAATGAATATGACATGATATGAACACTTTATTTGTTGCTCCCAGCTGGAGCACACAAGGAATATGGTTTGTGTGAAGGCCTTGTTGTTAATATGAACTAAAGGACTTGATGTTGACTTCCCAAATAGAACAGTAGCCAAGTAGCTGGGTTGGTTGGGTGGCCGGATCTGCTGTGGTTGAAGACGATGAAGGCGACGGCAGCCCTGAGGGATAGGCTCGGCTTTGGTCGTTGAATTCAGATCAGTCGGATCGTTGGCGACAAAGATGATAATGACGGTGAATGAGGACTTCAACCTGCAGAAGACAAATAACACCAGCAAGGAATATTATGTGGAAAGTTATGTGAAGGAGACATGGAAACTTAAATAAGGGTTTTTAATCAAAACACCAATTTTCTATTTTCCATCTCTCAATCTCTACCTAATTAAAACTGTAGTACATCCCAATATATAGGAATTCAACATGAAAACCTAGCTAACCTAAGCGGCTTGGGTCTCAAGGATCCAAAAGCCATAAAAATCCACATTTCCACTGTCCAAAAATAAATCGCAAATAACTAAAAGAAATGAATAAATGTCTCATAACTCAAACTCGAATGCCCGACTCCGGCTTTGGCTCAGACTTGAGATGGGTCCGCCATCACTTTGGATAACCAAGAGACTTTAAACTAAAGACCTTTTGACCTCTAAAGGATGTGTAAATTTCTCATTTGTACATCTAGTAGTATTGTGATAGAATTTTTGTTGTAGACTGCAATTTTTGTGTCACATATATGAGATATGTGTTCACACACATTCATAGGATTATATATATGTGTGCGCGCGCGTGTAATACCCAATCATTTGCAGAGTGTATACTGGTCTTACTGTTTTGTATTAGTTTTCTGTTGTGGGATATGTATACAAATATGGATATGACACACACCCTAAATTCAATGTCCATATTTGGATACTGATTCAGATAAGATACTGAAGAAACCACATTTGGTGTTAGAGGATATCAATACTATTTGGATACAGTTGAGGATGGAAAGAGAACAGAAATCACCATAATTACTTTCTTTTATTAAGTATACTAATGTCAAACTGGTGTGTTCATATGCCATTGTCTTTATTCAACGAAAATGATCACATATCTAGTGAAAATCTTTTAGAAGGAATAAAAAAGTCAATTGGAGGAAAACTTGTTAATTCTAAGGTAGTTAATTAGCAAACACATTTGTCAGCTCGATCTTTTGCTTATGAGCGAAATTGTGATATTTCAATTTGGGATACTTTTATTTCTACAACAGTTTATTGGAATTGATTCTAGAGTTGTTTTTATGTTTATTTTTGGTATATAGGGTACATGTCGAAGAAAAGTTCGAAGGCAGATGTTTGGAAAAAGCGATGGTTCGTCTTAAATCAGAAAAGTGGAAAAGTTAGTAATATTTCTATGCTTTGTTTCACATTATACTTGATTTATGGGACTGATCTCAGTTATATCTTATTTATCCAGCTTGGATACACCAAGAAAAAAGAGGAGAGCCGGTTTCTTGGTGTCATTACTTTGGAGGTATCATTAACTTTCCTCATTTCTCTCATATATATTGCCAACACACATAGCTCCTTTTATGGTTACTGGTACAACACTTGAAAGTTTCTTTTTCTGTTATGTTTTGTAGCCTCTTTTGTAGACAAAATGGCTTGCAATTTAACTGCTGTATATGCAAATATGTTCAAACCCACATTGAACAACCCTTACTGTGCTAAATAATGGTATTTTGAAAGATTAATATGGTTACTTGGAACGAAAATGGGAACGCGGTACAACAGAGGGGTGTTGTTGTCCCATTATGTTTCTTCAGAATGCAATGCATTTATCCAGAATAAAATTCAAAGTTAATCAGGTAACCATAATATATCATCATCAAAATTTCAAAACTAAAAAGATTCATAAGTTCCAAACAATCCTAGCAATATTGTCTTTTCAAACAATTTAGCAAGTCTTAGGATCTAAAAACTTACAAAAGTAACTACATATTCTTCCCTTTAAACTTGGCTAGAAACCCAAGTTAGTACATGATGTATTTACTTGTCAGAGTGTAAATTTTGACGTTCCAATTCGCCGGCTTTCCACGCTCTAGAATGCAGTGTTCTAAATGGCGGTTGAGGCGGCCGCCTAGGCGGTCTCTCTCCGCACCGCTTTTGTGGTAGGCGGTGGAGTAGGCGGCCTACGGAGGTTTCGCGGCGTAGACGTAGGTGATAGGCGGGGGCGCCTAAACGGAGCAATACCTAGCAAGATGCTTTGGCCAAAAGGTTTTGCAAGCATTATTGGCCTATGGTTTACTTTTACAAAACTAAAACTTCATAAATCTTAGCTCTAGAACTTAGTTATGCATGGAACACCCTTAAAATATGCATATTATGCAAAAAAACAGTGATAAAATAAAAAAAAAAGTCCAAAATGTATCAATCGTCTAGGCGGTGCCTAGGTGGTAGGCGGACTCTCTCCGTCGCGCATCCGCCTACCACCGTTTAGAACCTTGCCAGAATGTGTGTTCCTGGATCGTGGAATGCGTACTCCCGGGTCGCGGAACGCTACCTAACTATTGAATGCAAGTAAGCATGGATTAAACAAATATCGATCACATGGACCTCAAGAATATATGCGTTGGTTATATAGTTAAAGTATCAATAATATATTAACTTAACGAGTATGTTTGTTCATGTCGAGAAAATAGTTGTTTGTCTTTTGAAAATTTCTATGAATTCTTTGGCAAAAATAAATCTCAGCTGTCATAACACTTGTTACCATAATTAACTTCTCAATTAGCTGAGTCATAATTCTGTTATTGTTCAGATATTAATCAGAATACCTAGTTAGTACATGAGAGTTTCAGGGACGGTTTAGTATCAACAGTTATTATTATTATTATTATATTTTGGGTTTGCTGGAAACTCTGCAATGGATAGTTTCTCTTTCTTGTGTTCAGGAGTGACTGCATTTTGATAATACGAGGCACCAGTGATATATTATGCCCTCGGTCCAGGTTCAGATCAGTTACCGCATAATAAGATTAGGGACTGTGATTTCTATTGTAGGCCTACTTGGAAGTTCTGCATAATTGGTTATCCATATAATCTGCTTAACAAGTGGATCAAATTGGTTACCTTCTTAGATACTGGTAGGAACAATCATTGAAGAGGTGGAACGCCATAACGTGTGATGTGTTGACAAAGTGAGCTGTGTCTACTGCAGAAGTATAGTTCAATATTTTAACACCCGTTGTTTTCTAAGTGGAATGAAATCTGTTCAAAGTAGGTGCTTATCATGATATGAAAGTTTATAATTAGATAAGATAATTGCATCTGCTCCATCAAGCACTTCTAAGAGTATTATATATAAGGCTAAATTACAACTTGATACCCTCAACTATTCAAGTTTTTCAACTTGATACCCTGAATTTTGATAGCTATCAACTTAATACCCTCCGCGCGCAAGATCCCCTCCCCCACCCCAGTCGCGCGCAGCCCCCCCCCCCCCCCCCCCCCCCCCCCCCCCCCCCGGGCCGCGCGCAAGATCCCCTCCCCCACCCGCGCTCGTGTCTCCGTCGTGCACCGACCCCCCTACTGCTGCTCGCCGAGCGCGCCGCCCCCACTCACAACCATCCCCCGCGCTCACGTCGCTCCCGGGCGCCGTCTCTGCTTCTGCTGCTCGCCGCGGCTATGCAGCCCCCCCCTCTGGCAGCCGGTGCCGGAGAAAGGGGGGCTGTCGGAGAGAGAGAGAGAGAGGGGGGGGGTTGGGAAGGGTATTTTCGTCTTTTTTTAAAAATTTTAGGGTATCAAATTGATATCTATCAAAATTCAGGATATCAAGTTGAAAAACTGGAATAATTGAGGGTATCAAGTTGTAATTTAGCCTATATATAATAACAATTTAAAATTGCTGGTGTCAGTTGTTTATACTTTATATAAGAAACAGTATCATGAATCAAGTATTACCAATAAATCTTGCTTCAGAGTTTTGGTTCCCTTGCAAATTTGTTTCCATCACTTATGTGAATGTTTCTTTGTGGTAAAGCCCTTCTTAGATTAAATTTTCAATGTTACACAGTTGTTCTTTTGCGTCACTCACTCTTTTATATCTTTGACACAGCTCTAACTGCGCTTTGGACCATCCTTTCATCTTTTTTTTTCCCCTTTCCAAAACTGCATTTTTGGTTTCTTGAATATTAGTTAATTATAGTCTGGCCATGATTCTGTTGGCGGTGCTTCTAGTTCTATCACTAATTATCAGTATATGAGTTAATTCTAGTCTGGTAGACTTGATCTGCTGTCCTATATGAATCCAACTAGGATTGGCTTGAGTTTAGTCCAGACGGCTACCTGAGATCTCTCTGCCTTTGGCTCGGGTTTGGTAAAGTAACCTTTGTGTTGGGTTTAGGATTGACCTAAAACCCAAAACAACTACATATTTGCATCCTCAGTCAAGCCATACCTTGGCCATAGTTCAAAACGACTGTTATCAAATACACTTCTCTTTTATCTCACCAGATTGAAACTAATTAAAAATTGCACATGCCCCTTCATGCTACGTGACTAATACATGTCGCAAGAAACCAATCAGACTTGGAACTTGAAAATTTGCAGTGTTTAATTAGGTATAGCCTGCTTATAACTGCTTTTTTAGACTTGTTTATTTCATAATTTGTGTACACTCCCTTTAGGAATGCAACATAGAAGAGGTTAATGATGAGGAACCGCAACCACCTAAAAGTTCCAAGAGCTCGAAGAAAGCAAATGGACCAGATACTGGAAAAGATTCAAGTCGTATATTCAAGATAACTAGCAATGTTCCTTACAAAACTGTTTTGAAAGGTTAGTTACTGATCAGAATTTAAAGCTTTACCCTTTTTAGATTTCATTGATATTCTTTGTATTGTCTTGTAATTAACTACATCTGATGTTGATCTTGTAGCTCATAGTGTAGTTCTGTTGGAGGCCGAGACCATTGCAGAAAAACTTGAATGGATGAATAAATTAAGAATTATAACCCAGCAATCTAAGGGAACTGCTGCCAAGGAAACATCGGGTTCCGATGCTATTCCTACCATGAGGCAAAGCCTATCAGATGGTGCCCTAGTAAGTCTGTTTCACTGGGATACTTGTATGTGGCAACAACACTGAAAACGTTCTACATCATATTTGTGGAGAAGAAAATCATATTTCTAAGAATTATTAAACTAATGGATAACCTAAATCTGTCTACTGTTCTATTCTGCATTAAATGTATTTGTTTTACTGTATCTTAAATGATTGTAAATTGCAATCTTGTAAATATTCAATCTTCAGGATTTTCTTAAACTAATATGGTGTACCTTTAATGGGTTCCTCAATTACTTGAAGTCATTGTTATTTCTTAACCCCATTTATCTGATTAATGTTTGTAATGAGAAACATAAACTTGTGGTGTTATCTTCCTTGTTCCATAACTTTTTTTCTCCATATGTTCATATAAAATCAGCCTTGATTTGGTGCTTATTTGACATCGAAAAATTGGTAATAGATGGCCTATAAATCCTAAAAGCAGAAATCTAATTATTGTTTGTTTTTATATAAATTTCTTACTAGCCTGTGTAAATTATAGGATACAATGGCTAGAAGGCCTGCAGATCCAGAAGAAGAACTAAGATGGATGTCCCAGGAAGTGCGTGGATATGTGGAAGCTGTTTTGAACAGTCTTGCTGCAAATGTACCAAAAGTAAATGAACTTCCCTTGTATTCAATATTCTTGACAGTTTGACGAAATTTAAAATAATCTTTACTTAACATGATTGAACAGGCTGTTGTGCTTTGCCAAGTCGAGAAATCCAAAGAAGACATGCTAAATCAGTTGTATAGCTCTGTAAGGTTGGTTTTGCTATTATCTTTAATACAATATTATATGGATATGCAAAAAAAAGGTTTAGAGCTAAGATCAAATTCTGTATGTGGTTTGCCATGACTGGTTGGGTAGTAGCACCATGGTCATGGTACCATGCTGATCTTGGGCATGGGAAATAGTCAGACCAGTCACTTTTAGATACATCGAGTCACTGACTGAAACCGCGATATTTAATCCCACATTGGATATAGGGGAGCCTGATTGGTTTATATTGGGGTGCTTGGGTATGATATCTACACCCGAGTTAACCATTTTGGCAAGTTGGGCTAAATGATGTGCACATGGTCTATGCACATGTCATGGCCCTATGGGCTGGGCTATTTGTGCGGGCTGGATAAGGATGTTGTGTCTGAGTGGGGAGTTGTGAAACTTCAATATTTAGACCACATTGGAGATAAGATCGGAGTTTGATTGGTTTATATAGGAGTACTTGGGTCTCATGTGTACAACCAAGTTAACCATTTTGAAAAGTTGGAAAAAGTGATATGTCAATGCACGAGTCATGTCCTAGCGGGCATGTGGGATGGGACATGTCCCTGCAGGCCCGTGGGCTGGGACGTGACACTGACCAACTAGTAAGCATATACACTTCGGAAGTAAACGTTGTGTCTGTGTCATACATGTACCGGAGACCAGTCCGATACTTCAAAATACACTATTACACGCCAAAATCAACGTGCCGATACCCCAAAATACACTATTGCATGCCAAAATCAACATTCTATCCGTATCGCCGGGCCGATACCATTTCATTTCATGCTCGTGTCCAAACAAGATTTCATTTCATATTCCTGTTCAAACAAGATCGTCGATGAAATTATCTATTGTGTTTTCTAATCCAACCTTTGCAGGTATGTTAATTGTTAACTTGCATGTTTGACTCTTACACTTTCATCCCATAGTCAAGCTCTCGACTATTTCTTTTTATTGCAAATTAACATGATTGATTAATTTTAGGTGGTTTGGACAAAATGATAAAAAAAATCGTCTTAGGTGGTTTGGAAATGTGCAACATAAACCAATAGATAATCTGGTAAGGAGGAGCAACACGATAATAGTTACAGGAGCCACTAAGACTAGAGCTTGAAGGAAAAGTACATTGATTGAAGTTTTAAAGGACATATTTTTTGTTAGTGCTACAGGATATGGCCCTTAACAAAATTGAATGGAAGAAAAGGATTCAAACAGCCGAACCCAAAAATCCAGGATAAAAGCTTTATTGTTATTGTTGAAATTAACAGAATTACTTAATTTTATATGTTTACCATAAAAAGATATTTTTCCTAGATTTTTAGTTGAGAAAGGATACTGCTTCTGTTTAAGTTCATGAAGCCTGCAACCCGACCACTGAAATCCTCCTAGATTCTGGAACTCACTTGCATGGACAGTATATTGATGACTTATTCACTTGAAATCTTTTGTATAATAGGTGACTACTGATTAATAAAAAGATCAAGAAAGGAAGCTAAATGGGATTGAGATGCACATGAAGTAGATAAAATTATATGCATCACCCAATATTTACCTTTTGGATTTTTTTAAGGTTGAAGATTTACGGTCCAAAGTAGTAGCGGCTTGTGATGCTATATATATGCGAGTTCATTCCTCTGTTCAATCAAAACCGATTTCAGCCCATCATGTATCTCTACTGTTGAGGCCAGGGATGCAAAGGAAGGAGTCTTACCATATCATCTAATATACTTGCACATGTTGCAACTTATCAACACAATACTTCAGCTAGAACTATTTTCTCATATAAACTGAAGAACAAGTGCTTGCTTATTTAGCTGGCAATACACGGGAAGGAATAACTGATATTTAACAAAAAGCTATGCTTTTTACAAACCACATATATTATATTTAATAATTAAATTCACAAATAAATCCATGGTAGTACAGGGATATGATAAACGTACATTCGTATAAACTTCTGATCTCCTGCCCAATTTTCTTCGTTTTGGAAGTAACATTTATCATCCCTACTATGTCATTACCTGAAATTTGCTAATATGTTCGTTGCCTACTTGATCACTTCAACAATCACTATTGCTTCCAAGGCAATAAATGGTCTGTTCCTTCACTTCCCACTGTGGGAAGTGTTCTCAAATTATTGTTGGAAATGATCAGGATCTGTTGTTGGGATCTTACAATACATGATACGTATTATTACGATGTTATAAAATATATTACCATAAACAGAGTCAAGGATGCAAAGCTGAGAACTGGATGCATTGCATAAAATGGGATTGAGATGCACATGAAGTAGATAAAATTATATGCATCACCCAATATTTACCTTTTGGATTCTTTTAAGGTTGAAGATTTACGGTCCAAAGTAGTAGCGGCTTGTGATGCTATATATATGCGAGTTCATTCCTCTGTTCAATCAAAACCGATTTCAGCCCATCATGTATCTCTACTGTTGAGGCCAGGGATGCAAAGGAAGGAGTCTTACCCATATCTTCCAATATACTTGCACATGTTGCAACTTATCAGCACAATACTTCAGCTAGAACTATTTTCTCATATAAACTGAAGAACAAGTGCTTGCTTATTTAGCTGGCAATACAAGGAAACGAATAACTGATATTTAACAAAAATCTATGCTTTTTGCAAACCACATATATTAGATTTAATACTTAAATTCACAAATAAATCCATGGTAGTGTCCTTTGTATACAGGGATATGATAAACGTACATTTGTATAAACTTCTGATCTCCTGCCCAATTTTCTTCGTTTTGGAAGTAACATTTATCATCCCTACTATGTCATTCCCTGAAATTTGCTAATATGTTTGTTGCCTACTTGATCACTTCGACAATCACTATTGCTTCCAAGGCAATAAATGGTCTGTTCCTTCACTTCCCACTGTGGGAAGTGTTCTCAAATTATTGTTGGAAATGATCAGGATCTGTTGTTGGGATCTTACAATACATGATACGTATTATTACGATGTTATACAATATATTACCATAAACAGAGTCAAGGATGCAAAGCTGAGAACTGGACGCATTGCAAGATGAAATGGTTTAGCGAGCAGTAATTTGACTTCACTTGAATTCTGGTTCAGGAAAAAATGTTTTATAGTTGCTTGGATTCCTTGTAAATGATCAATGTCTGTAGTTTCCATCACGTCCCGGCCCATGGGTCCACCAGGAGATGACTCATGCATGGGCCTCATATGTATCATTGTTTGGTCCACTTGTCAAAATGGTTAACCCAGTCACCTAAATATAAATATATCGCTCTTTCATATCATATCCGATGTGGGACTAAATTATCGGATTTCACAATCTCCTCCACTCAAAGATGCCTTGTCCTCATTGCAATCTGTGCAAAAATGACCCAGCCTCACTCAATGGGACCTGAATTCGCTAGGCAGCTCTATTGCCATTTGTCAAGCATTGGCCACAAGCCCATCAGGATTGACCCATGCATGGGCCTAATGTGCATCATCATTTGGCCCACTTGTTAAAATGGTTAATTTGGATGTACACATGAATCCAAGCACTCAGATATAAGCATATTGAAATCTCTCACGATGTGGGACTGGGTTTCACAGTTTCTTTGTTTGAACAAATATCCAGCTCCTCTTGGACATGCATGTGTTAGAGTAATATTAGATATTTAACCCTCAACCCTCACAACTCTGGTGTTTTGGTGCAGTAGGAGGGACTTTCAGTCTTCTTCAAATTTTTAATTGACCTGGTGAATTCATTTATAAAAGTGATTCATACACATGGACGCGTACATATTTGGGATGATCATTACTTCTTGGTTTTATCTTAATATGTAATCTTGAATCTTTCGCTTAGTATGCAATAGAGATGACCGCAATTCTATGTAGCAAACATTTCGTCTTACCTTTTTGTCTGTACTCTTTTCTAGTCCAGGAGAGCTTTAGATGTTGTTCCTTGGTTGCGTTAGCTTAAATTGCATACCTACCTGCCGACTTTCTAGTCTTTTATAGAAAGGCCACTTGCTTATACCTACCCTTGCTAGGAAGTTGGTATCAGCTCATAGGTTAACACCAGGTTGACAATCGTTTAAAAAAACTTTGCAAATTCTTTTGTGGAACTTTCTTATGCTCCATATCCGACGCCATTTTGATGGAAAAGGCTTTGTTGATGATGATGATAACAAATGCGCACATTTGGACACACCCACCTACCCACAAATTTTAATTAATTACTCTTTTTTTTTCCTTTGTGAAAAGTGCTCAAAGCTCTGCAAAAATTGAAGAACTGCTACAAGAGGACCAAAATGTCAAGAGGAGGCGAGAAAAATTCCAAAAGCAGTCATCTATTCTCTCAAAACTTACTCGCCAGCTTAGCATACATGACAATCGAGTTGCTGATGCGAGTTGGTCTGACAACAGTGCCGCAGCTGGTGAGCTTTCCTTTTTGGGTAATTGTTGATATTATCTTTAGGTGATCAGCTGAATTATAGGACAGTTTTGTGTTTGATCGTTGATGGTAGTATGAGCTTTCTCAATTGATCAGTTTGAAGTACATAACAGGCGAAGCTGTTTCTTTTCCCTCATTGTGAACTCATGGTTTCCTCTAACCTTTAAATTAATGGTTTTTTGCTTGTTTAGATGCTACTACATTTTCCCTGTGATTTTCTAAACAAGAAATCAGAAACTTCTTTCTTTGACTAGGATGCCACGGTAATTCCTCTTGTTGTGGCACAAATTCGGCGTTCTTGTGACTTCTAACTGGATGGAACAGATATTTACATGTCCCTTGGCATGTGCATGATGCACTTTTGGCAGTGGGTCATGTGTTCATCTCTGCAAATGAAAGAGTGGATTCGTTTTAAGATTTTCATGAATCCCGCACCTGCATTGTAACAAAATCTTGTGTCCTCGGGAATTGGATGCAGGCCCACGCTTGCTTCTCTTCGTGTTTTATTACCGCTTATGAATCAAATATCTTTAGGTGATTGGCTGAATTCATTTTACATTGTGATGGGTATGTTTTGCAGAAAGCAGTCCAAGGACCGCTACTGCTCCAGCTTCCAGTGACGACTGGAGATCTGCGTTTGATGCTTCGGCCAATGGACCAATGGGTCATTCCAATTCCTTTGATAGGTCGAGCAGTGCCAATGGTGGCAGCCGAAGATCCAACGATGGGCTACAAAACGGTGATGCTGGAGGATCCCGCTCTAACTCTAACAGCCGTCGTACACCCAACCGGTTGCCCCCTACCCCACCTCAGGGCAGCAACAGCTCTTCATTTTACAGATAATAGTCAGGCAGGTGTCAGGCTTGATTGGCTCTGTTTGGTTTGCTATTGGTTGTTGATCCTCCATTTTATCGTTGTTGCGTGCATCTCCTCCCTTCTACTCTCCATCATTTCGGCAATATGCTTGCTTCTGGAAGATGTAGGGATCAGGAATGGATCTACCGGCACCTTGTTTACATATAGAAAGAAGAATACGTAATTCTTCAGAGACGATTTATATATGGATGCCCTTGTGTAGCCACATGGTCGTTTATTACCAGTGATTGTCTAATTCTTTGTAGTAAATTCACTGCCATCTCTTTTCCCCCATTTTCCTCCACATTGATACTAATGATGTAAAAATCGGTTTGTTTTTGCATCTGTATTTTATTTATCGATATTTTTCGTTATAAGTAAGGGTTGAGCAAGGACTATAATACTATTCAAACCCCCATTTCTGAGGGATAATATTTGTTGGAAAGCAATTGTTCATACCGCTGAAAGAAACTGCGGAGGTTGATAAGGTGTGACCTTGTGGGACTTGAATCGTTACATACATAATATTTAGGCAAATGTTAAAGGTCACCCTCAAATTACTAAGGGCCACCAACATTTCCAAAAAATTACAAGTTTATCATTTTGAAAACACTAAGGGCCACCCGCTTCTGTCAATCGAGGACTGCAGGACTTGCCTGCAGTCCAAATTGAAGACAGGACTGCAGGCTAAGGCCTGCAGTCCAAAGTGGGTGTCCTCCCCTCCGCCGTCGACTCCCTGTGCAGGTCCGGCTCCTTCGACTCGGCGTGGTCCCTCCTCCCTCCCGGCCCCCCTTCCGGCCTTCTCTGTCCTCTTCCGCCGCTACTCCAGCCGCAACATGCCCACTTCTGCCATCCGTTCCTTCAGCTTCCTCCTCCGCAACTCCAACTCCTTCGTCTCCACCGACGACGAATCCCCGCCGCTCGACCTCCTCCTCTGTGAGACCCGTCTCACTGTATCGATATTTTATACGGATACGTGTTTATTTGAGCCGTATTTCTTATCGATTTGCGTGATATTTTAAAATTTCATAAGTGTAGGATTTCATGACTTGGTTTAACTTGGATTTGGTTTTATTTGGTTCGGTTCCACTTTGACTTGGTTTGGTTTAGTTTGGTTCTTTATGAGATGAGATGTATGGTTTAGATTGAGTGGAGAAGAATGAATGGTGGAGATCACTTGAGCTTGTTATATAAGCCACTTTTTCTTTCTCCCTCCTCATTCACCCTCATTCATTTCTTTTCCACCAAACCCTAGCAATTAGAGAGAGGCAAGTACACCTTGCCGAACCTTGAATAAATTTATTTCTGTTTGTTCCATCTTTTTTCTTGCATGATTCTAAGCATACTTAGAACTTGGAGTTTTCGATTTTACCGAGTGGAATGTTGTAGATCTAGCTTTGTGGTATTTTTCGGTTTTTGTGGGTTTTGATCTGTCGAACTTGTATATTTTTGTCAACTGATGGTTCCATGTTGTAGAGAATTTTATTTTACCCAAATTTGACCTACGGGAGTCTAGATTTGGGTTCCTATGGTTGTTTGGTGGAGCATGGAGACCATGGTATTTTCCAAGGACATGTTCTCTGTGGGAGACATTTATTTGCACTTTTGGCTACGTGCAACATTGAGTTGCTGAGCCGCATGAGCATTCACTGAGCCGCATGGCCATTCAATTGAATATTTAATCTAATGGGCCGTATGAGCATTAATCAATTGCTGGCCGCATGGCCTTTGCAGGCATTAGCTGGCATGTTTATATTATTCTTGGCCGCATAGGCCATTTGACTTTTGCATATTTTAATGCAGTAGTTGCATGCATGCATTTAAGATTGGCCGCACGGATTAAATATTGTATTAGCTAAGTGCTGCATGCATGCAATGAATTGGCCGCATGTAAATATTTTGGGCCGCATAGATTAAACTTCATTCAAGCATTAAATGCTTGCATTGTTACTTGTGGCCACATAGTATATGCGGCTCTCCCCCCATTCTTTTCCATTCACTGAGCCGCATGGCCTAAGGATAGCATTGCATGGCAATAATACTTAAAGCATTTTGCATGCTTTAATATAAAGCATAGCATTAGTTGATGCTGTAGGAAGAATAATTCCATGGCATTAGTTGGCATTAGTTATTACTTAAAGCATTTTGCATGCTTTAATATAATGCATGGCATTAGTATTTTGCTTAAAAGCATTAGTAGTTTATATTAAATAATGTCTTGTCATTCGCATGCACCAACACATATTAAATAATTCACTGGCCTTGCATCCATTCAGCCGTATATGCACTTTTGTGCTGGCTATTTGCATGGCCAATTCTTGTAGCCGCATGAATATTAGTGAGCCGCATATGGCTTGCTGCCATGATATATTCAATTTGCATGCATGCAAGCCTTGCTTGCATGCTTAATAATCTTGGCCGCATGCAACACCAAAGTGAGCCGCATGCAGATTTTGCATGTGCTTGCATGTTTAATATTCCTGGCCACATGACCATTAGCAATATTTAATTCTTGGCCGCATGGCCCCTTCCACTGGCGTGGCTTATTATATACATGTAATCATTGCTTCACGTGGAACATAAATTAAATGGTTCACGTGAACCTTTCTTCTTTATTGCATTAATTGTTGGGTCCCACATGGCTTTTATATGAATACAATTTTAGGCCACATGGCCACTGTACTTGAGTAGCCGCGTGTCCTTTTCTTTTGCTTGAGTGAAAGCTTGCATTTATTGCGGGTCCCACTCTCTTTGTCTTTTCTGATTGCATGAATATTTCTTGCTGGCCGCATGGCCCCCTTCAGTTATTTTCTGGCCGCATAAGCTTTGGCTGGCCGCATGGGTGGCCTCCCACTCTCTTTGGCCGCATGTATATTTTCCCACTTTTGGACCGCATGGGGTCCACTTTAATTGTTTAAATGTTTTATTTGCCTGAATTGTGGTCAAAATTTCTTCCCACTCCCAACATGAAATTGTAGAGTTTTTCCTTGGCTTCAAGAATATATTATATTATTATTTAATTACCACTTGTATGCTTGTGCCATTAATTTAAGTGTGTTCTCTGACACGATGGTGACCCGTTGAGGTGCACTTTTGACAATGACATGACATGATAGTGACCTGCCGTGGGGCACTCCTGACAATATACTTGACCTTACAAATTTGACATGATAACTTGACATGATAATTCTTGATAGTGGCCCGCCGTGGCGCACTCTTGACATGATAAACCTGACATGATATTTTTCGAAATGCTGTTGCGACGGCTAGCATGACACGACAAGAATGAATGACCTGGACACCGTGGACGATTGTGTTTGTAAAAATAAACCAGTCTTGTCTTGCATCATGTCTAGGACTGGGACCCCTGATTACCACGGTCAGGGGTACCCACTGAAATCGACTAAGGTTAACAACTAGAATAATTCAGTAGTCATAAGAGATTTCCCCAGTTACAGGCGATCCCGTTATCCCGGCCACAATTGTTTGGACTTGTAGCCTGCCGTCGAGTAGGGCACATTTCCAGCCCACTGTCATGTGGGGCACTTCATGAAACAATTTCTACGCACACTGTCATGTGTTGCACACCAAGCTACCTAATAATTATTGATAACTGCTTAATGAATCCAAGTCGCCTGGATAACCTGGATTAGCTGCAGGGCTTGTGGCTGGAGGAACATCTCATTGCATATTGCTAGTAACTAAGGCTTGTGATAATCCTAGTTAGTTAAAGTATCAAGTCGTACTTATTGCTTGGCCGTAAATGTTGGGTGGAGTTCAGTCTGTCTAGTCTTGTCTTGATCTTGTACATGATTGTTACATGTCCTGATTTCTTATTCTATCTTACCGATAAATGGTGGGAGAAACCAAGTTCTGTTCAGACGAAGGGTTACAACCCCGGTCCTTGTTTGGTTTACGGGTGGTAACCTGGTTATCTGAATAGTCCCATGGTTATCCCATCGTATATCACCTTTCCAGTCTAAGTCTTGTCTAGATCCAGTTCCTAATTGTTCCAGGATAATGATTGCAATGATTGTCACTCTAATGTATTGTACTATGTATTGTCACTCTCTCACTGTCACTTAATGATTGTCATCTCTAGCAATAAATGATCAGGGACCAAGTTCTGTTCAGGCGAAGGGTTACAATCCCGGTTCTTGTTTGGTTTAAGGGTTGTAACCTGGCTTCCAGAATAGTACCTTCGTCCTCTCTTCATATATTGCCTAGCTCTATTTATTTAACATGTTCTCCAGTTTACTTTATGTCAAATGATGATTTACTTACTGTCTTCCTATGTTCGGGATAAGTGCATTGGTACTGCACGAATCTCGATCCTCCTTTACTTATTGCTTTCTCTTCCTGTTGTTTTCCTATGATTGCTGGTTTTAAGTTCATAGTTCGGCCTCCTTTGTGGTACTTGCTATTTGGGGTCTGAACCCACTGGTTTTGTATGGCCAGGTTCTAATAGAAGAGCCCGAAGGATCTACCGCACCATCTACTCGACGGTGACCAGCCGGAGCACCAGAGTGCCTCAGTGGATTTCTTTTTCATTCTCCCACTGATATGTAAATTCTCCTCTTGTAACGTTTAGCCCCGAGCACGTGTTTAGCTCGTGTTTTGGTATTTTCCTTGATATTGTAGCCTACGGGCATAAACATGATATGTGTATTCTAGACTATAGCTAGTCCTTATCATGTACGACTAATACTCTAGCTAGTCATCGGTTTTGTGGTACTGGCTTCATGATCATTCATGTATATATGGTTCGGGACGCCTTACTAGTGTATGTATGATGATCGTACTCTTGCTCTTGTATAATTGCCTGTGATTGAGATACCTAGGATTGTTAAACCTTAGGATTGACTGATGGCTTGTAGAGTAACCCCCATGTCTTGACAGCTTATACGTGATTTCAGAGTATCTACGTACTTTGGGATTGCGTAGCTGGCTATGTCTGTCCCCGCTCTCCGGTATTCTGGTTCTGGGGCGTGACATGGTTTTAGTGGTGGCCCATGCAGGTCTCGATTTTCAGATTTGTGGGGGTTACCATGTTTAGATATCTCAATCACGATTATCCTTATTGATCTCCTTCGGATTATTCTCTATCTCTGATACTTGACTTGATATCTGTTTTGATCATTGATCATTCCTGTTTCCATGATTTGATCTTGTATCCTTCAACTTTCAAGGGCACTGTTCTTGATCCTTCTGATTATCTTGTTTGTGTTTTGCCGAGGGCAGCTCAGCATTCTTCAGCCAGGCCAGTTATGGAGGATCAGTCTCAGCGTGCAGGCAGAGATGTCAGTCCATCCCGATTAGCCGGTCGCTTCTGTCTTCGTATCTTGAGACAGGTGATAAAGTTCATGCATCTGTTTCAACTACGATGATACGTCCTGGGTAGAGTCATGTCTTGAACTAAGTCATTGGTACCGACTTACCTTGAGGCTTGACTTTTATCCATTTTTGGGAATCAGCTTAGGCCAGCGAGGACGTTGGTTTCTACACAACTGTCTCAGGAGACATATTGATCCATATGCCTCCAGCCCTTCTTGATCATGATTGTATTTGTTCTTGTGCATTTATTTACCACTTACGCATTTATTTACATTATTGATTGTTTTACTTTACTTATATGCCATGCTTGATTTATTGAGATTGTTGAGTTTCCTGGAGCTTTTGTTTTGTTATCTTGCTCGACTAGCCTCAGGAAATTCCGAGGACGAAATTTTTCTAAGGTGTGGAGAGTTGTGAGACCCGTCTCACTGTATCGATATTTTATACGGATACGTGTTTATTTGAGCCGTATTTCTTATCGATTTGCGTGATATTTTAAAATTTTCTAAGTGTAGGATTTCATGACTTGGTTTAACTTGGATTTGGTTTTATTTGGTTCGGTTCCACTTTGACTTGGTTTGGTTTAGCTTGGTTCTTTATGAGATGAGGTGTATGGTTTAGATTGAGTGGAGAAGAATGAATGGTGGAGATCACTTGAGCTTGTTATATAAGCCACTTTTTCTTTCTCCCTCCTCTTTCACCCTCATTCATTTCTTTTCCACCAAACCCTAGCAATTAGAGAGAGGCAAGTACACCTTGCCGAACCTTGAATAAATTTATTTATGTTTGTTCCATCTTTTTTCTTGCATGATTCTAAGCATACTTAGAACTTGGAGTTTTCGGTTTTACCGAGTGGAATATTGTAGATCTAGCTTTGTGGTATTTTTCGATTTTTGTGGGTTTTGATCTGTCGAACTTGTATATTTTTGTCAACTGATGGTTCCATGTTGTAGAGAATTTTATTTTACCCAAATTTGACCTACGGGAGTCTACATTTGGGTTCCTATGGTTGTTTGGTGGAGCATGGAGGCCATGGTATTTTCCAAGGACACGTTCTCTGTGGGAGACATTTATTTGCACTTTTGGCTACGTGCAACATTGAGTTGCTGAGCCGCATGAGCATTCACTGAGCCGCATGGCCATTCAATTGAATATTTAATCTAATGGGCCGTATGAGCATTAATCAATTGCTGGCCGCATGGCCTTTGCAGGCATTAGCTGGCATGTTTATATTATTCTTGGCCGCATAGGCCATTTGACTTTTGCATATTTTAATGCAGTAGTTGTATGCATGCATTTAAGATTGGCTGCATGGATTAAATATTGTATTAGCTAAGTGCTGCATGCATGCAGTGAGTTGGCCGCATATAAATATTTTGGGCCGCATAGATTAAACTTCATGCAAGCATTAAATGCTTGCATTGTTACTTGTGGCCACATAGTATATGCGGCTCTCCCCCCATTCTTTTTCATTCACTGAGCCGCATGGCCTAAGGATAGCATTGCATGGCAATAATACTTAAAGCATTTTGTATGCTTTAATATAAAGCATGGCATTAGTTGATGCTGCAGGAAGAATAATTCCATGGCATTAGTTGGCATTAGTTATTACTTAAAGCATTTTGCATGCTTTAATATAATGCATGGCATTAGTATTTTGCTTAAAAGCATTAGTAGTTTATATTAAATAATGTCTTGTCATTCGCATGCACCAACACATATTAAATAATTCACTGGCCTTGCATCCATTCAGCCGTATATGCACTTTTGTGCTGGCTATTTGCATGGCCAATTCTTGTAGCCGCATGAATATTAGTGAGCCGCATATGGCTTGCTACCATGATATATTCAATTTGCATGCATGCAAGCCTTGCTTGCATGCTTAATAATCTTGGCCGCATGCAACACCAAAGTGAGCCGCATGCAGATTTTGCATGTGCTTGCATGTTTAATATTCCTGGCCGCATGACCATTAGCAATATTTAATTCTTGGCCGCATGGCCTCTTCCACTGGCGTGGCTTATTATATACATGTAATCATTGCTTCACATGGAACATAAATTAAATGGTTCACGTGAACCTTTCTTCTTTATTGCATTAATTGTTGGGTCCCACATGGCTTTTATATGAATACAATTTTAGGCCACATGGCCACTGTACTTGAGTAGCCGCGTGTCCTTTTCTTTTGCTTGAGTGAAAGCTTGCATTTATTGCGGGTCCCACTCTCTTTGTCTTTTCTGATTGCATGAATATTTCTTGCTGGCCGCATGGCCCCCTTCAGTTATTTTCTGGCCGCATAAGCTTTGGCTGGCCGCATGGGTGGCCTCCCACTCTCTTTGGCCGCATGTATATTTTCCCACTTTTGGACCGTATGGGGTCCACTTTGATTGTTTAAATGTTTTATTTGCCTGAATTGTGGTCAGAATTTCTTCCCACTCCCAACATGAAATTGTAGAGTTTTTCCTTGGCTTCAAGAATATATATTATATTATTATTTAATTACCACTTGTATGCTTGTGTCATTAATTTAAGTGTGTTCTCTGACACGATGGTGACCCGTTGAGGTGCACTTTTGACAATGACATGACATGATAGTGACCTGCCGTGGGGCACTCCTGACAATAGACTTGACCTTACAAATTTGACATGATAACTTGACATGATAATTCTTGATAGTGGCCCGCCGTGGCGCACTCTTGACATGATAAACATGACATGATATTTTTCGAAATACTGTTGCGACGGCTAGCATGACACGACAAGAATAAATGACCTGGACACCGTGGACGATTGTGTTTGTACAAATAAACCAGTCTTGTCTTGCATCATGTCTAGGACTGGGACCCCTGAGTACCACGGTCAGGGGTACCCACTGAAATCGACTAAGGTTAACAACTAGAATAATTCAGTAGTCATAAGAGATTTCCACAGTTACAAGCGATCCCGTTATCCCGGCCACAATTGTTTGGACTTGTAGTCTGCTGTCGAGTAGGGCACATTTCCAGCCCACTGTCATGTGGGGCACTTCATGAAACAATTTCTACGCACACTGTCATGTGTTGCACACCAAGCTACCTAATAATTATTGATAACTGCTTAATGAATCCAAGTCGCCTGGATAACCTGGATTAGCTGCAGGGCTTGTGGCTGGAGGAACATCTCATTGCATATTGCTAGTAACTAAGGCTTGTGATAACCCTAGTTAGTTAAAGTATCAAGCCGTACTTATTGCTTGGCCGTGAATGTTGGGTGGAGTTCAGTCTGTCTAGTCTTGTCTTGATCTTGTACATGATTGTTACATATGGGTATTGGGGGGGGGAGGGAGGAGGAGGAGGAAAATGAATTCTTGGATTGGTGGGAGGAATAATTTTTTCTCCTATTTTTTTTTCCTTTAGATAATCAATTTTTTCCCTCATTTCCTTTGGTATCTAAACAAAGTAAATGAATCACTTTTATTTTTCAAGATTCTAATTCCGCGAACCAAATCGAACGTAGCCTTAGAGAATGATGAATGAGTTGCTCTTCTGACTTCCTTTTTACTCGCTCCCATAATAATTATTCTCTTCCAAAATTTCCATAGTTGTTATTGTAATAAATAAAATATTAGAAGTAATTATTACCACTCTTATCCCGTCTTATAAGCTATTAGTTGCTATATTTATTGAATGATTACTGCTATTGATATTGCTAATGGATATTCCATAAAAAAATGTTTCCGTGGTAGGACTACATACTGCATTATGTTCAGCATTACGCAAGTATACGCAACTACTGAATTTCAAAGAACCGGCATTTTTTTTTTTGGAATGCCCAGCGTACAATCTCAGAACTTGTACATAACTCACACTCTCCACTCCCTCCATTATATAATGGAAGAAATAACCCGGCAGTTGCATCTTTTCTTCTGCATATATATATATATATATATATATATATATATATATATATATATATATATATCGGAGGGTTATGGCATGAATTTATTTTTATTTCATTGCGATCGATCGAGAGAGTCCGGACCTTGCTGGAGCCTGACCAGCCCGTAGTAGGACCCGCTGGTGCCCTTGGCGAGCAGGGAGGCATGCGTCCCTCTCTCCACCACCGCCCCCTTCTCCAGCACGGCGATGAGGTCGCAGCCCCGTATGGTGCTGAGCCTGTGGGCCACGACCACGCTCGTCCTCCCCACCATCACCCGCTCCAGCGCGTCCTGGACCACCTTCTCCGACTGGCTGTCCAGCGCGCTCGTCGCCTCGTCCAGGAGCAGTATGGCCGGGTTCTTCAGGATCGCCCTCGCGATGGCGATCCGCTGCTTCTGCCCTCCCGACAGCTGCACCCCGCGGTCCCCGCACCAGGTCTCGTACCCGTCCTTCAGGACGCTGATGAACCCGTGCGCGTTGGCCGCCCTCGCCGCCTCCTCCACCTCCGCCTCCGTCGCCCCTTCCGCCCCGTACCCGATGTTCTCCCTGATGCTCCCGGAGAAGAGTGTCGGCTCCTGCCATGCCCATTCCGATCATGATCATACCAAAACTTGTTAGCTTGCATGATTTAAGTAGAACGGTTATAAGGGCCGGGTTTGGGTAGTTTTAAATAACGACTTTTAAACAAGTCTAACTCATTCTTGATAATTCATTAACGGTTTTGAAGATTTTTTTTTACAAGAATATTATTACCTATATGTTCATATATAATTTTTTTTTTCCAAAAATTTCATTTCTGATGCCAAAGACTTCTTGATGCATGATTCTTGAATATTTCTTTATGGACGTGTATCATACAGTATTTGACTGTATTCGACTTCCGTAATAACCAAATAATAAGATTTATATGAGTGATTGTGTGGATGAAAATAGTCATTCTAAGAATAATCATCTAGATGAAAACAAACAAAAAATTAGAAAAAAAAAATTTAAACATTCATTGTAGTAAGTAGAATAGTTTGGAGAAGTAGAAAAAAAAACATAAACGATAAAAAGAAATAGGACATAATAGGATATTAGTAGTTATAATTATATTTTTTTATAAAAATATAAATATAATAAATAATAAAAATCTTCAAAATTCACATATTTTAAATGTTTATAAGACCAAATACTTCATAAAGGTCCAGTTCAAAAGCCTTCCATAATCGACCAAAATACCATTGCCAAGCAGACCGGTCTGGTCGCATTTGTGTCATCAAACGTGTCGTAGCCGTGCACGTGCAACATACAAGAAAACGTACCTGTCCAACCAAAGCAATGTGCCTTCTCAGCGACCGTAGGTGGTACGTCTTGACATCCTTGCCATCGATGCTGACCGTTCCTCGTAACGGGTCGTAGAACCGCTCGATGAGCCCGATGATGGTCGACTTCCCGGAGCCGCTCTGGCCGACCAGCGCAGTCGACTTGCCGGCGTCAATGGTGAGGCTGAACCCCCTGAAGATGACGACGTCGGGCCGTGCCGGGTACGCAAAGTCGACCCCTCTAATCTCCACGCTCCCGTCCAGCTTCTCGGGCCGGTGCCCGTCGGGGTCCGCGGGCTCGATGCGGGTGACCCGGTCGAGCACGGCGAACACCGAACCCACCGCGTCGGCGCCCTTCGCGAGGTCCGTGGTCATGCTGCCGGCATCTGCGATGACGCGGCCGGTGCTGACGAGGACCATGAAGGTCTGGAAGAGGGACTTGGATGTGATGTATCCGTGAGAGATGAGCTTCCCTCCGTACCTGTACAGTTCAAATTCAAGACTTTGTTCAGTATCACGAAGCATCGTGTCGTGTCAGACACGTATCAGATGCAACCGGAAATTCCAAAATAGAATGTCACACCAAAATAGATATAGTGTCCATGTCGACGTGTCCTTAACGTGTCTGTGTCTATGTAACATAGGTGTTAAGGAACAAGCAATTGTCGTGTTGGATGTTGCTACATTGTCCATAGTCTGTGACCGTGGATTTTGTGTCAGCGTTCGGTGACGGGTTCAAGCAAAGGGGGAGGCCAATGGGATCACGACATGGGGCCTTAAAGTGCCAGATGTCCAGCATAATTTTTTTTAATATACTTGGTATATGTTAGTCCGGAAAATTTTAAATTCCTGACTCCGTCCTTGAACATAGGTGTTAAGGAATAAGTGGTTGTGGTGTTAGCCTAAAGTAAGTACCAGAAGTCCAGGGCCCAGGTCAGGGTCATGAGGCACTGGGAGGTGCCGAGGCCGACCCCGGCGAACCACGACTGGCGGATGCTCTCGCTGCGGGGGCCCTCCTGGGCGAGCTCGAAGAGGCGGAGGATCCGGTCCTGGGAGGAGAAGGCGGTGACGGTGTGGAGGTTGGAGACGGCCTCGGCGGCGAGCTTGCTGCTGTCGGCCTGCGCCTTGATGGCCTTGTTGGACATGCTCTTCAGGAGGACCCTGCGGGCGTAGAAGCAGACGATGATCACCGGCTGGACAGCGATCATCAGGACGGCCAGCCGCCAGGCGATGATCAGCCCCATCGTGCACGCGATCGTCACCGCGGAGAACGTCTGCACCAGGAGCGCCATTCGATCGCCCACCAGCGACCTAACCTGCCAATTCCACAAAATTAAAACACAGTCATTTCTTTATGCTATAGCTAGGGAGCACGGACACTAAAAAAAAAAATGCAAGGAAACACTAAAATAGATGTTGCCATGTCCCAACTATCTCGTGGGTCGTAACCGTCAACAATATTTACTTTATATGCATTGTTTTCCTTAACAACTTACAAGCTGTCAATATGATTTTGCTTGTGTGTATATGATCTTGATCTCACTGTACAATGGAGACAATTGATATCATTACAAGAAAATCTACAGAAAGAAAGCCGTTATAACTCACAAAATTAAATGGTAAGTAGAAAGCAGCACCGATATTAGACGGAACCCGCAGAGTTCGAACCCGTAATGTGTGGATTGTAATAAGAATTTTTTTTTTTCAATTCTACAATACATACTGTGTAACTATTTGTTTGGGTGCCTATTAAAAAATTAGATAATCCAATCGTCCTCTATGTTAGGATGGAACAAGAGTTCATCCATGAGCTTTGATATTGGATTTGGGATTCGGTTCCTGGACCAATCTCAATTATGTACACACCCTATGCTCTCTATGTTAGGATCCGACCGGAGTTCATACATAAGGCATAATGTTGGATTGAACATTGATATTTTGATCGCAGTTTTTGTGACCGCAGCTGGTCTGTCACCACGTGGCGGTCTCTCATTGACCTCTTGTCCCGGATTGTAAGGGAGAGTGGAATTCGGTGCTACAGGAGGACCAATGGTTGGTTTCTACGTGGATCTGCGGTCACCGATCATGGACAAAATTTTATTTTTCTATTGGATTTGAGGACCAATCCCAATTATGTACTCTCATTTTCTATACAACCTATAATATTAATTATATCTTGTAGTAAAGTAGGACACTATTCTTAATGCATAAGGAAAGAAAGAGAAGTTTTTTATACTGACCACATTGGCGTCCTTGGCTAGCCTGGAGCAAATGGCTCCGGTGGAGTTCTCGTCCTGGTCGAACCAGCCGACCTCGAACGTCAGCATCTTGGACAGCATCCTCTCCCTCACCCTCTTGGTGAGGTGCTCCCCCATGGCCCCGAAGTTGTAGTGCTGCACCACGTTGATGAGCATGGACAGGACCGCCAGGATGAGGAAGACGAGGGAGTACGTCCTCGTCTTGCTCTTGATCTCGTGGTGGTCCTTCAGGAAGTAGACCGAGATCATGCTCCCCATGGCGAACGCGTACAGGGGCTGTATCCCTCCGAACACCACCGCGCCCGCGCACCCCAGCACCGCCTGCCTCCACTCCGGCGCGTTCATCATCAGCAGCCGCCGGAAAGACGGGACCGGAGGCACCGGCTGCGGCTCGCTCGCCTCCTCGGGACTCCCTCCTGCGGTTCCCGTTGCCGCAGCGTTGAAAGACCTGTTTGTAGGATTTAAGACATATTTCATATCAGCTGTTGCGCCGAAACTTATGAGTCGAGGATTAAATATTTTATATTTTAGCAATATCGGCCGGTAACGACCTGATACAGTCGATATCGATACGTCGGTAACGACCAAAATATGTACTGTCTCGACGTTTTCCGTGTCGTGTCCGTGCAAAGTAGCATATACTAAGTAATTTATGTAGTTCTACCTAGCTGAATTGGATCTACTTCCTGTGGATATCCTGCGGCTCATGCTGTGGCTGCTGCTATTGTACGGGGAGGCAGCGCTCATCCCTAAACCAGAGGCGGAAAACGTCGATGATCCTGCACCGTGCTCTTCCTTTGCGATTCTCGTCTGCTGTAGACGGACGAGGGAGGAGTAGAGGCCTTCTTCGTCGCGTATCAGCTCATCGTGGGAGCCCGTCTCCACGACCTGACCAGCCTGGACTACTGCTATGAGGTCAGCATTGCGGATCGTGGACAGGCGGTGCGCGATCACGATGGTGGTACGGCCCACGGATGCCAGGTCGAGCGCTTCTTGCACAATCCGTTCGGACTCCGAGTCCAGCGCGCTGGTGGCCTCGTCGAGCAGAAGGATTTTCGGGGACTTGATTATGGCCCTTGCAATAGCTATCCTTTGCTTCTGACCTCCAGACATCTGAACCCCTCTCTCCCCAACCTGTATGTAATGTATATACAAGAAAATGGTAAATTAGGATTATGGTGTCGGACACACGCGATAATGCTGATACTGTAGCAAAGACAACATCCAACCAAACTTATTCAATTAGTTCAAGATACGGTTAATTAGCAATTCTTTATGTACGGGATACTGTATTTCAACACTAGAAATTTCAAATGAAATGTGTGTCCGCAAACATAATTGCAGTGTCAAGACAAGTAAAATAGAAAATAAAACCAATGATTGGATTTGTTCTTGTTGTTCCTATCTTACCCAGGGCATACTCCAAGTCTTCAGGTTAGAGATGGAGACATATGAACTCCAAGCATGCTTTATGATACTATAGGGCTATGTTGCAAGAATAGAGAGACGGATATGGGCAAGGACAAGTTATGGGTACACGATACGGACTTATATATATATAAGTTATATCTGCCAATATTAACTTTATATAAGTCATGAACAACTGAATCGGTTTAACTAAATTGGAGTCATTTAACATTCACCTATGAATAGTATATAATGGCACCCAAAAATAATGTTCAAATAGGAACAAGATTAGGACATTTTCAATTAGGTAAAATTAATAAGTGGTCACCTATGTTACACAAATAACATGAACACGGAAACACATATATATATGCGGATACGAACAAGATATAGATATGGCCACCGTTTACCTTGTTCCTTTAACATAGCTATTGGGTCATACATAAGACACCTATACCTGTTTATATTACTCTCTTCTCATAGGCGGAGCTACACATGGGCAGGGCGGGGTTGTAGCCCTCTCAAAATTTTGGAATTAGTTTTTTTCTTGGAAATGTTTTCTTCGTTTTGTTTTTATTCTCTTGTTTGAATTTGAAGTATGCGACAATTAAGTAATAAAAATAAATTCAAAAAGTTGGTACTTTAGATGGTACGATGCCTAGCGTCCTCGTGTCGGTGAAGCTGTACCTAAAGTTCAACCGACCCCTCCTAATTTTAGATGCTAGCTCACTGCTTGTTCTTCTCACATTGTTTTTACTATTTTCTTTTCCTGATATGTCACATAAATAAACAGTTATTATATATAACTTCATAAGCTTCTCCAAATTAAAAACTAGTTTTGTATTTTAGGTTTGTATATCAGTCAAGATACCTGATATAGTTGGTATTAGGATCCCACCAATACTCAGGAATATCTGATCCTACTAAATATGACTAACTTGACATGCTCTGAGCCATACATATATGTCCCCTATATATGAATAGTACATGCACAACATATCCCTCCAGTAGTGGGACACTAGCTAGGCTCTTGAAATTTTGGTTTCAGTATATACCAAAAGCATTCTCATTCTGGACCTTTCACCCCTATATCATTCATTATATAGCCAAGTATAGGAAGTAGAGTTCTTCACTCAACAGTATATATGACCATGATTGCTAACAAAATTATTCATGATCAAGACAACCAGTGGCTTCCATAACCAATGCTTTCAAGAATCTATATAGTTTTCAAGAACATTTCAAGTCCCGTTGCTGTTGGCCAACAGGTTAAAGTGTCTACCAAAGAGCACTACGTACTGCCACTGATGTTGAGAACTAGACAAGCGGAGGAACTGCATTGTTCCCATGATGGAGTAAAAAATAGACTGGACAAATTTTCAAAAAGTGTAGTCAACTGAGGTGCTGTAGAGTGATGAGGTGGGTTGCAAAAGTCGCAGGAAATCATTCATATGTAGAGCATGCTTGGGGCCTAGCTAGTGAGGATTATCGTGGTCTGATCGAGCTTTCAATTCTCAAGAGCCATACAGTTGTGGCAGTAGCATTCCATGGTGTATCTTTTGTGTCATGCATGCTTGGATTATTGGCACATATACACGAGTCCTTTTCCATTTCCTCTAAGTGGAGGTGATCACTAGGTACCTACATAATTATTTAAAGCCCACTTGTTGATGATGGATAAATGAAGATAAAGGAGAATGTCGACACTTAGGGACAGAACCGGGATCCAATGACGAAAGGGACTTTATTATTTTTCCAAGCGTTTCAAAAAAGAGGCCAATACACCAAGTATTTTAAGATAATAGTGTAACTAATTAAAAAGTTCAGAAGTTGGGAGACTATTTTGGGGGGAAATAATAAATTTATAGTATAATTATTTAACATTTTTCTATCCATGATTTTGACATGATGACGTGGAACGATATTAAACTGAAAATCCATATATAATTTTTTTTTATCCAGACTCTCCGCTTTAAGGAGAGGTATCCGTGTCGACCCGATAGGACATGAATATGAGTATGAGTATGGAATCCGTATATAATCGATCCTCTATGGTGACAATCAGATCATTCATGGTGACAATCAAAGACTGGTAGCAAAGTAGATAGTTTATTTTAATATGGTAGTGAAGTAGATAGTTTATTTAATATGGTAGACTGGTAGTAAAATAGTAGGAAAGCTGAAGGGACGATCCTGTAGGGACTTATTCAACTAGTTCGGTAAAATTTACTAGTAGTTTATAACTACAAGTTGTCTTTTTATAAAATCTTGCAAATGTAATTACAAGATGTGTCTTCTTATGAATATCTTGCAAATTTAATTACAAGATGTGCTTTTAATGAAATCATGCATGCAAATTTAATTATAAAATTAAATATATGAAATCATGTAAGCTTAATTACAACTGTTATTATATGAAATTATGCAAATTTAATTAGAGGCTATGTCCTTTTTTTTTTACGAAACCTTACAAATTTAACTACACGACTTTTTAAGAAGTCATGCAAATTTAATTACATGACGTGCGTTTATATAAAATCATGCAAATTTAATTACATATTATCTTTTTATGAAACCATATTCAAATATATTTATGTTAATGGTCATATCCTCATATCCATGTCGAAATTAATTTTTAGTCAAGTTCATGTGTCCTTCAATTATGAATTTGAAAATTCTGACTCTTGGATATGTATTGTATCCGACATCGACACAGGCGGACCCAAGGCACGGGCTGGGATGGGCTCCAGCCCACCCCAAAAAAAATTTGCCTTCTTTTTCTCATATGTTTTTTTTTTTGGTATTTTATTTTGTGAATTTGTCTATACCTGGCCCACCCTACTCTAGCCTACCCCAATTTAAATTTCTGGTTCCGTCCTTGGACATCGATATCCGAGTCCAAATAACATGCATAGATAGTTTCTACAAAAGTTTTTTTATACTTTAGCATGATTATTGTCTTGAAAACTAAACTAGTTGTATTAAGCACCAACAATATTTCCTTTGTTCAATTAAGTAGACAAGTTGACTTGAAATGTAGATAACCGGCCCCGTACTAGTGAATCTTTCTTAAACTATGAATTATAACAAACCGTGACAAGGATAGGTCTGTGTTTTTAATTTCTTCGAGAAAGGAGAGTAGGTTCATGCTGACATGATTGGCACATAACATTTCAACCACAGAGAAACATCAGTACACATTGAAGAATATTAGAATGCATGTGGATGGATTGTGAAAAAGAAAAAGAATATTGGAAGGAGAGAAATAATCGGATTTTTTAAAGGCTAAATGCTTTCATTATTGGAATTCTGCACAATAAAGAATATGATGTAGTATTGATGGCGCCTCATAGCTAGTCCTTTTATATATATATATATATATATATATATATATATATATATATATATATATATATATATATATATATATATATATATATATATAAAAAATATATATATATATATATATATATATATATTTTGAAACAATGGGGTACTTGTGTCGAACTCGTCTCTATTGGGGCTCGAACTCCCGACCACTTGGACCGCATGCATCTACCTTAACCACTAGGCTATATATATATATATATATATATATATATATATATATATATATATATATATATATATATCTTGGTCTGAAGGCTTACGAATTCGGCCGAAGGCCACAATCTCTGTCCGAAGGTCCGCACATGCACCGCATCCGCAATCATGTCCGCACCGGCACCGTGTGTGTGTGTATATATATATATATATATATATATATATATATATATATATATATATATATATATATATATATACACACACACGGTGCCGGTGCGGGAGCCCCGTTACCGTCGAACATATATATATATATATATATATATATATATGATCGGGAGCCCCGTTACCGTCGAACATATATATATATATATATATATATATATATATATATATATATATATATATATATATATATATATATATATATGATCGGGAGCCCCGTTACCCTCGAACGTTGGATCGAGCGGACGCGCGCGGGGGCCCCACGCAGTCCGTTTGGTCCAACGGTGCAAGATGGACGGGACTCCGCGAACGGGTCTTTTGATCCCCCCTCCCTATCGGGACACCTACCCGCATATATATATATATATATATATATATATATATATATATATATATATATATATATATATATATTTTTTTTTTTTTTTTTAATTTTTTTTTTCTTTATATATATATATATATATATATATATATATATATATATATATATATATATATATATATATATATATATATCATGACTTGGAGATTTTTTTTTTTTTATGTGCCGGACATATCGTGCGTCTTCTATGTCTACCTTTAGATTTTATATATATATATATAGAGTTGTGACTTGGAGAAGTTTTTCTATGTGCCGAATATATTGTGCATTTTTCATATCTACCGTTAGATTGTATAAAAATGTGTGCAAACACACATTCCGATACTAGCTAACGGCCTAGAATGAAGGGTGCAAGGTACGATCGGCACATTAATTTCTCCATGACTGCTTTTATATATGAACATGGTTTGGGATCCAGACCACATTACTTTCTCCAATGGCTTTGATAAATAGCGATCCATAGCGCACAAAGTGTCACGCAGAAAAGTTGTAGAGGTGGTTACGATGATGTGAAGGGGAGCACAAGGCAGGGATGAGCCCCACGCCCCGTTTGCATCACATCTAGCACTCCACCCGCGAACCTTTATTATCTAACCAAAAAAAAAAAGGTGATAGGTGACCACAATTGTGTCATCGCTGTCCGTCCAACGAATTGCGTTTCATAATGCATGTTAATGTTCTGTCAAAAAAAAAAAACTCTAATTTTGGACGATTCTGTACGTCAAGAACTGGATTCACGTGGCAATGTCTTGTTTAATTAGCATAATATGCGTTCCTGAACATAAATTACTCAAATATTATGTTAAGATTTATGCATAGTAGTGACAGTCATGCACTGATATTACTCTATAACGCATTGTCATGAATTACTCAAATTATTTCGTTTGGTTCAGTATAATGTAATCGTAATCGCAATGTAATCAAATTATTATTATTTTTTTTCATTTGATTACATTACTATTACGGTTACATTACAGTACTATTTCCAGTTATCGATCGTCTACAAGAATGTTGCACGCACGTAACCGTTAATGGCGATGCACACGCAAATTAGACTGACCTGGGTGTCGTATCCTTGAGGCAACTGAGTGATGAAGTTGTGCGCATTGGAGGCGCTTGCGGCAGCAACCACCTCCTCCGTCGACGCGTCCTCCTTCCCGAACAGTATGTTCTCCCTTATCGAAGTGGCGAACAGCGCCGGCTCCTGGCTGACCAGCCCCATCTGCGACCTCAGCCACTTGAGCCGCAGCCTCCGTATGTCCACCCCGTCCAGCAGTATCTCGCCCCCGGCCGGGTCGTAGAACCGCTCCAGCAGCGCGATCACCGTCGACTTCCCCGACCCGCTGCCCCCGACCAGCGCCACCGTCCTCCCCGTGGGCACCCTCAGCGACAGCCCCCGGAGTATCTGGCTGTCCGGCCGGGACGGGTACGCGAACGAGACCGCCTTGAACTCCACCTCCCCCGACACGGCTCCGAGCTCCTCCCCCCCTTCGCTCTCCGAGTCGATCCCCGGCGTCCTCTTGATCACCTCTAGTATCCGTTCCCCGGCCGATGTTGCTTCCGATATGTACTTCACGTTCGAAAGTCCCGAACCTAGTGCTCTGTACGTTGTGTTAAAAGAGTGAGTGTTAGAGTGTGTGTGCAATTTTTTTTTTTTTTTTTTTTATACCGAGACGCATGGATATCTATATCAGCTTCTATGTTAACATAGAGGAACGTAATATTACAGGCCTCCGACGATGATGGAAGCTCCGACCGCGAAGATGTCCCCGCCCTTGCCGCCGTGGTACATGACGAGGCGACTGCCGTACCAGACCATGAGAGACCATATGGCGAAGGTGATGCCGTTGCTGCCGATGGCGATCCCCTTGACGAGGCCCTGGCGGAGGCCGAGCCTGAGGGAGCCCTCGAGCGAGGCCGAGAAGTCGGATATGGTCCTCCCCTCGCCGGTGAAGGAGTAGACGGTGCGGACGGAGGAGACGGCCTGCTCGACTATCGCCCCGGCCCGGCCGTACTCCTCCCGGATCGTCCGTGCCAGGCTCATCAGCATCCTGCCGTACATCAGCCCGGGTATGATGAGGACCACCACCGTCGGCAGCGCCACCAGCGCCATCCGCCACACCATGAGGAAGCCGACGGCGTAGCTGCCGAAGAACGTGGAGCAGTTCATCACGAAGTTGGGGACCTTCTCGCTGAGGACGTCCTGGACGACGAGGCTGTCGCTGGAGACGCTGGTGATCACGTCGGACGTCGAGGCCCCCTTGAGGTCGAAGTACTCGACGTCCTGCCGGAGCACCGCCTTCAGGTACCGCGCTCTCATCCTCGCCGCCTGTCGCTCCGCCGTCCTAGTCCAGCAGTATCCCTCTGCAATGACACACGACACGAAACCAAATTTATCAGCAATAGACAAATTTTTTTTTTTTGAATCAAGAACCACTAAGAGCTAGCTAGCGAGACATCACCTAAGAAACAAACCACCCATTGCGCTGATGCCAAATATAGCATGTTCACAGCATTCTGCAGAATCATTAGTTAGTCATTGCGTATGCATGCAGAAAATATTGTCAAATTTCTGTAACAATTGAAACGATCGACCACCTGATTGATGTTGTGAGTGAATTGGGAAGAGGCCGATGGTCCGTTGCCTAGGTTGTTCATGATCTTGCTGGTGACGAGGAGCATGACCGGGAGGGACAGGCCGTCCCCGACCGCGCCGAGGAAGCCCAGCGCCATCAGCCACCTGTCCGTCGAGTCCGCATGCATGAATATCGTCCCTATCGACGACGCCGAAGAAGAGCTGTACTCATTCCCTTTGCTGCCAGTCGTCGCCGTCGTCTTCTTCTTCTTCTCCATCTCTCTTCTTCTTTCTTGATTTGCTTTCGTTAGGATGGTTGCACATGCTGAAGGCTCGGCTGTTGGCATGGATCTATATATACACCTGCAGCGAGCGAGCCAGCGAGAGTCGAGTTGCGTGAGTGCACCAACAAGTGGCTGCGTCTAACATAGCATATGTAGCTTAGCATATATATTGAAAATTTCACCTCTTTTGATACAGAAGTTTGCACCACATTTTGATCATTTGCAAATGTTAATTCCAAACAAACTCAAATGAATATGTCTGCACACACACGGCATGCATCAAGTGGTAGAAGAGGAAAACGTTGCTGTCAGCAAATTTGAAGTACACCGAATCGATCGGTTATGAGTGTATCAAGACTCGCCATATATTCCTCTTTCATCTTAGGAATATTAATTGAAGAGATAACTGTCTTAAACTTTATGACAAGGAGAGAGTAACAGCAAAAAAAAAAAAAAACTTAATTTCAATTGAATAACTTGTCCACCACTTCTCTTCTTGTAGGGCATGTGAAAAGCAGTACAAACATCAGGAAGGGCGACAGGGTTCGAGCCCCCCAACCGTAAGCAAGGCTGGTCCTGGCCCATGGCGGCTATGATCTCCCAGGACCCACGGATGTGGAGGGCCAAAAAAATTTCAGTCAAAATATAAATATATTAAAAATTTTGTATCTAAAATAGACCTAATATGTTTCATCAGAAAGTTTCATGGACCCCATTTAATGTGAAAAAAAATTATGGTGTATCAGTTACTATGTTAAGCTTGCATATATAAGCTCTTTGGTTCAATTATTGTTTACGACAATTTTTTAAATTTACTTTTGTTTATTATTATTTTTTTTTACATTATGTATGATGTTCATTTTGAAAATTCGTCTCGGGTTGCATGAGCTCAGGATCGGTCTTGACTGTAAGGATATGTAAGGTGTGTATTGATTGTAATAAAAAAAAGTAGACAGCCTACAAATTGCGTGCTAGAGTAAAATCCGTCATTAGTTAGTTTGTTGGCTAGATTTACTTTATTCTAGTTGTGGGCAATCAATAATGCTTTGGTCATGCAGTGTTTGAATTTGCACTATGCTCTCTCCAAGTGTATTTTGCTAATTATAATGCGACTTTGTACATGATTGTGTATCTATAGCTAGCACTACTCGTAGTCACAGACAATTTACTAGAGACGTGTACCATATGGAGTATTGAATCTTGGAAGTTGAAGCTAGCTAGCTAGGTGGCAAATTAAGGATATATATATATTTTTTCGTTAGATGACTTGCTATATAAGAGTTGTGTACGTACTTGCTGATTACATAGCGAAAGAAACAAAAAAAGATTGTAGAAAGATGCCACATTTTCTACAGAGTTTGTTTTAAGTCTTTGGCTAAAGATTTCAGTTTCCTTGCTCATTCTTGACCTCCCGCTAGCTAGCATAATTCGTTCCATATTTATCACATGTTATTTTATAATTAATTAATAGTAATATAAGTTTTTAATACTTTTCATAGTTTCCACTTCAATATGTTAAGATAGTTTGGAGTTTGGATTCCATCAGATAATATCTTCCGCCGCTAGCAAAGTATATTAGATATTATCACATGTTTTTTTAGTAATAATATAGTTTTTTTTTTCTTTTCATGTTTGTTTAGTTTTGACTTTCAATATTTTAGATTGTTCATAGTTCCATATCATTTCAACTACTAAAACTCAAATAGGAACTCAAAATAGGAATTTACAATAAAAATATGACACGTGGACAAATTTTTCTATTTAGGTCATTAATTTTTTAGAATGTAATTAAAGAATGAGATGTATGTTGTTACTCCCGGGGCTTGATCAAAGATGGAAAAACAGATGCAATCGAGATCTGAGATGTCCCACAAAACTTTGCAGAGAGCAAACTCAAGATCTACGATGGTATAAAAAATCAAATAGCCAAATTACAATCTGAAGGAGGGAAAAAGAGAAGAGAAGATCTCTCGTTCTTCCTTGCAAACGTGTTGCAATTGGGACAGAACGAGTTACAATAAAACTAGAGAGAGATGAGAAGAAGAACAATGCTGGGGTGTCAAAACACCGTTGCTCAAAGCAAGATTCGCCCCACACGATCTGCTTCCAGGAACCAGCAAGTTGAATAACTTGTGGAACGCTCGATGTCACCTCTGTTCTGACTCCTCGGATGGACTTGCAATGGCGGCAACAGCTCTCTCTCTCTTTCTCCTTTTCTGACTTGTATTTTCGTAGTTGTCACAAAGGAGGCCAGAAGAGAGTATTTATAGAGAGAGGGTGGAAACCCTAACCGCCTCTTCAGTTATGGAAAGATTGAATCAAATCACAAAAAGATAGCAACGAATTAATTCTAATCCCACAAAGATAGGAACTGAATTAATTCAAATCCCACAAAGATAGTAACGAAATTAATTCAAATCCCACAAAGATAGGATCTGAATTAATCGCATTGATTCACCCTTTCCATAACCGATTTGAAATCTGCACAGTCAGCGTAGCCCTCCATGCGGCAGCAGCAGCAGCAGCAGCCTGGCCGCATGGACCGCTTGGGCCGCATGTGCCGCATGGACCGCATGAGCCGCATGAGCCGCATGGACCGCATGGACCGCATGAGCCGCATGGCCGCATGAACCGCATGAACCGCATGGCCGCATGAGCCGCATGAGGCCGCATATGAGCCGCATGCCGCATAAGACCGCATGGCCGCATATGAGCCGCATAAAGACCGCATGACTGCTGACGTGCTAAGTGCAAAGTGCGCCAACAAAATGCCACATTACGCCTCATGAGCCCATGAGCCCGAGCCCGAGCCCGAGTCCGAGTCCGAGTCGCTAAGCCCCTTTGGGGCTTAGCTCCAAGTGGAATTAATCCAAGAGAATGACAAAAGCATTAATGCTTAATCCTTGGAGCCTTATTCTTACCTCCTAGTAAAATCACCCACATGGTTCCCTCCTTAGGGTCACCACCCCATGTGCATCTCTCAACAACACACCCAAGTATATATGTTGAGATAACTCATGGTGCTTTTCTAATGTGGGACTAAAATTTTACAAGGCATGTTGAGAGCGAGCTCTCTCCATGTAAATAAAGCACCAACAATCCTCCACATATCACAACATATATATATGTGTCCAGGGTTGAGCGTTCCCCACAGTAACTGTCCATTTTGCATTAGGATAGATGTCGCTGACGACTTGAATCTTTCCGCATGGATTAAATAACAATGTGATACAAGAATGGACTACGCCTTGAATTCTGCACCACAATTGTAATTCTTCCCACTCACAAAGTGTAGTTACGTGTGCTTCTGGCTGCACATTAAAGGCCCTGTGCCAGCCTGGTTTCAGTGTATAATTTTGGGCGTCTACAAGTTTACCCTCAAGAGACGGCCTGATATCTCTTTTCATACACTATAGGTGAGTTCTTTATTAAAGAGATATGGCATGAAGCCTTGCGCTTCCTTGCGGTGCTACGCCGCTATGACATGGCCTAAAGCCGAGGTATTACCCCTACCTGGGAACCTCATCGTAGTGTCATACTACTGTAGCATGAGGTCACAAGCCTCTTTGTAGTGCCAAACTATCCAGCATGAAGCCTAAGGCTTCCTTGCGGTGTTACGCCGCAACGACATGGCTTACAATGCCGAGGCTTTACCCCTACCTGGGTACCTCATCGTGGTGTCGTGCCACTGTAACATGGGGCCATCCTCCCCTTTGTAGTGCTGTCTACAACTCTTTAATTACGTCATACAGCATTAGGCTACTTGCCTATTTGCGGTGCTATGCCGCTATGACTTGGCTTGCAAAGCCGAGGCATTACCCCTACCTGGGAACCTCATGGTGGAGTCATCCCACTGTAGCATGGAGTTTCACTCCTTGTAGTGCTGCTCTACCGTGCTTCCTGTAAAGCACACCAGACATTCACTCTGCCTGAGAACTCATTAAGGCGTTTAAGCCAACCTTCCACAGGATTTGTTTTTCCGCAGAAAAATACATAGTAGACAACAGTGGTTATGGGTCCGTATCCCTTCCATGTTCCAGAGAACAAGTACCCACTGTTACCTGATAGTTTCCCAGTCAGTGATCCTCCTTTGAACCAAAAGTTAGATGCCTAGTAGATTTCTCTTTGAACTAATAGCATAAAACTTTATGGTAGGATTACAAAGACACACTATCAGAATGCCTTCAAGCCCATTTTACAAGCTGTGTCATCGACCAACTGGCGCTTGAGGCCCTTTGTGAACGGATCTGCCAGGTTCTCCTGACTCCGAACATCAACCACTGCAATTACACCTCTTTTGATAAGATCGTGTACTGTCCTGTGCTTCAACCGCACAGTCCTCTTCTTTCCGTTGAAGAGGTCATTTGATGCCACCGCCGCAGTCGCCTGGTTGTCACAATATATCGGTATCGCCGGTATCTGAGCCCCAACCACTGGAAGATCATACATGATCTCCCGAAGCCATTCTGCTTCATCTGCTGCAGTTTCAAGTGCATAGAATTTAGATTCCATGGAGGAACGAGAGAGTATAGTCTGCTTCTTCGACTTCCACGATATAGCAGCTCCACCCAAGGAAAAGACATATCCACCTGTGGATCTCTCGCTTTCCACCTCTGAACACCAGCTAGCATCACTGAAGCCTTCCACTACTGTCGGATACCCGTTGTAGTGCAGTGCATATGTCTGAGTCTTCTTGAGATATCTCATTACTCGCTTCACAGCTTTCCAGTGCTCAACCCCTGGGTTGCTTGTGAACCGACTCAGCATTCCCACGGCGAAAGCTATGTCAGGCCTTGTGGCAGTAGTTGCGTACATCAAACTTCCGATAACGCTAGAATACTCCAGCTGCCTGACGCTTTCCCTCGAGTTTGGCTTCAGCTTCTGATCACACCTGTATGGCGTATCGATCCCTGGAAGATCCTTATACCCATAGCGTGTGAGCATCTTCTCAATGTAGTGAGATTGTGACAGCGCTACTCCAGTGTCTGTCCGGATGATCTTAATGCCCAAGATGACATCTGCATCCCTCAAGTCCTTCATACTGAACTTGGTTGAGAGGAACTTCTTTGTCTCTGTGACACAGCCTATATCCGTACCTAGGATTAGCATGTCGTCCACGTACAGACAAACGATGACTCCTCTTCCATTAGTGAACTTTGTGTAAACACATTTGTCCGTCTCGCTGACTTTGTAGCTATTTGACCTAATAACTTTGTCAAACTTCTCATGCCACATCTTGGGAGCTTGCTTCAAACCATATAATGATTTCACCAACTTGCAGACTTTGTCTTCAAGACCTTTGACGACAAATCCATCTGGCTGTTGCATGTAAATCTCTTCGGTCAGCTCCCCATTCAGGAATGCTGTCTTTACATCCATCTGATGTATCACCAACTTATGTATAGCTGCTAGAGCGATTAACATCCTGATGGTGGTCATCCGAGCTACTGGAGCGTACGTGTCAAAGTAGTCTATCCCCTGTTTCTGAGAAAATCCCTTGGCGACCAGCCTGGCCTTGAACTTGTCAATAGTTCCATCTGCCTTCATCTTCTTCTTGAAGATCCATTTACACCCAATAGGCTTTTCTCCTTCAGGTAGATCTACCAACACCCATGTGTTATTGGAGGTGATAGAGTCAAACTCGTCATTCACTGCTTCCTTCCAGAAGATAGCATCTCTGGTCTTCATCGCCTCATCATAGGTAAGCGGATCTGCTTCCACATGATAGGTGACAAAGTCATCTCCGAAATCTTTCGGTCTCCTCGCTCGCTTAGCTGACGGCTCGGCGAGTTCTGGTGCAAGAGTTGTTTCATCAACAACAGCTTCTTCTTGGACTACTGGCTCGTATGAGATTTCAGTCTCATTAGTACCTACATCATTTTTCGGAATGTCCGAAAGAACAATATTTTTGTCTTTTGCGAACTTGTCTTCAAAGTATTCAGCATCGCGAGATTCGATAATATGATTTGATTCAATATCAAGAAATCTCCGAGCATCACTCTTCTCGGCATACCCCAAGAAGATAGCCTTCGTAGTCCTTGTCCCCAGCTTCTGAATCTTCAGATCTGGAAGCTTCACATACGCCAGACACCCCCACACTCGAATGACATTCAAGTTGGGTCTGACTTTGAACCAGAGTTCATGAGGAGTTACGTCCGAAGTTGCATATGGCACTCTATTCAGAATGAAAGTGGCCGTTAATGCAGCTTCTCCCCAGTAGCATTTTGGAAGACCTGCAGTGAGCAGCATGGAATTCATTATTTCTGTTAATGTCCGGTTCTTCCTCTCTGCTACTCCGTTGGATTGAGGAGAATATGGAGCAGTAGTCTCGCATATGATTCCATGTTCTTTGCAGAACGATGCGAATTCATGAGACCTGTACTCCCCACCTCGATCACTTCTCAACCTCTTGAGTTGTTGTCCGGTCTGCCGTTCAGCTTCGGCCCTGAACTCTCTGAACTTCTCGAAAGCTTCGTCTTTGGACTTGAGCAAGTAGACGAACGCGTATTTTGAGAAGTCGTCGATGAAGGTTATGAAATACTTCATCTCGGCCTTCGTGGAGAAATGTTTGAAGTCACAGATATCGGAATGCACCAACTCCAGAAGATCTGTGCTTCGATTGACCCGATGAAAGGGTTTCCTTGTGATCTTCGTCTGAGCACACACTTCACACTTCTCCACCTTACCCCCACATTTGGAGATAAGTCCTAGACTAGACATTTTGTTGATTCTTTTACAATGAACATGTCCTAGTCTATTATGCCACAACTCAAGAGAATAATCCGAAAATGCAACTGCATTAATGTCATCAAACTGGTTGACAAGCTGAATTTTAAACATTCCTTCGGTTTGATAAGCCTTCCCGAAGTATGTTCCCTTCTTGGACATAACCATCTGACCAGCGTTGATGTCCATCCTCAAGCCTGCGTTGCAGAGCAGGCTCCCAGAGATCAGGTTCTTGGCAATCGCAGGAACATGCTTCACACCTTGAAGCGTCAGAGTGTTCCCTGAAGTGAGTTTCAGCTCCACAGTCCCAATCCCCAGAACTTCAGCTTGGGCCTGGTTCGCCATGACAACCTTCTCAGATATCGGCTGGTACGTGACGAACCATTCCTTGTCAGAACAGACATGGCAAGTCGCACCAGTGTCTATCCACCAGTCAGAGTCAACCCCCACAGTTGTGACCTGTCCGATCATAGCAACAATGTTAGAAACCAATGAAACCTTATTAGGCTCACCTTTCTCTGATTGTTTAGGCTTAGATCTGCATTCACTCTTGTAGTGGCCTTTCTTGCCACAATTGTAACAAGTCACGTGGGACTTAGTCTTCTGTTGCTTGAATGAAGGACCCTTCACTTTCAGATTAGTGAAGTCCTTCTTCTTGGGATGAGAAGCCGCCTGCTTCCCCTTGGGATCCCTCGTTTGCATCAGATTGGCTTTAGCCAACTGTTTGGACAGAGTGTCCACCTTCTGTTGAGAACGCATCTCGTCCTCAACATGGATCTCTTGAAGTAGATCTCCCAAGCTAATGTCTAGCTTCTTTCTGTGCATCCTTGCATAGAAGGTACTCCATCCAGCAGGAAGTTTTGAGACGATCCCTCCGACGACAAACTTGTCGGGAAGGGGCATCTCTTCGTCTTCCAGTTTCTGACGCAGCTTCAGAAATTCCTTCACCTGTGGCAGCATGGACTTTTCGTCCTCAAAGAGCAATTTGTGATATTTTTCAACCACAAACATTTTGCTCCTGTTCTTATCTTCTTCATACAGATTTTTTACAGACTCCCATATGTCTCTGACAAGTTCCTTCTTTGAGTAGGATTCTGCCAGGGAGTCCTCCATAGCATTCAGGATGAGAAGCCTGCAGATGCTATTTTCCCTTCTCCACTTGGCCTGGAGTTTGGTAGCCGCGTTGATGGCGGTAGTAGATCCAGTGTCTGGAACAGAGGGTTCTTCCTCCAACAGAACATGATCAACGTCTTTCAATTGAAGAGTTAGGTACACCTTTCTCTTCCAGACTTGATAGTGCTCTCCATCGAACTTTTCCAACTTGCAGAAGTCCGATTGGAGGAGCGAAGCATTAATGTTTTCCATCTATACGGATCTTGCTTTGAGATTGTTACTCCCGGGGCTTGATCAAAGATGGAAAAACAGATGCAATCGAGATCTGAGATGTCCCACAAAACTTTGCAGAGAGCAAACTCAAGATCTACGATGGTATAAAAAATCAAATAGCCAAATTACAATCTGAAGGAGGAAAAAAGAGAAGAGAAGATCTCTCGTTCTTCCTTGCAAACGTGTTGTAATTGGGACAGAACGAGTTACAATAAAACTAGAGAGAGATGAGAAGAAGAACAATGCTGGGGTGTCAAAATACCGTTGCTCAAAGCAAGATTCGCCCCACACGATCTGCTTCCAGGAACCAGCAAATTGAATAACTTGTGGAACGCTCGATGTCACCTCTGTTCTGACTCCTCGGATGGACTTGCAATGGCGGCAGCAGCTCTCTCTCTCTCTTTCTCCTTTTCTGACTTGTATTTTCGTAGTTGTCACAAAGGAGGCCAGAAGAGAGTATTTATAGAGAGAGGGTGGAAACCCTAACCGCCTCTTCAGTTATGGAAAGATTGAATCAAATCACAAAAAGATAGCAACGAATTAATTCTAATCCCACAAAGATAGGAACTGAATTAATTCAAATCCCACAAAGATAGTAATGAAATTAATTCAAATCCCACAAAGATAGGATCTGAATTAATCGCATTGATTTACCCTTTCCATAACCGATCCGCATGGCCGCATATGAGCCGCATAAAGACCGCATGACTGCTGACGTGCTAAGTGCAAAGTGCGCCAACAAAACGCCACATTACGCCTCATGAGCCCGAGTCGCTAAGCGCCTTTGGGGCTTAGCTCCAAGTGGAATTAATCCAAGAGAATGACAAAAGCATTAATGCTTAATCCTTGGAGCCTTATTCTTACCTCCTAGTAAAATCACCCACTTGGTTCCCTCCTTAGGGTCACCACCCCATGTGCATCTCTCAACAACACACCCAAGTATATATGTTGAGATAACTCATGGTGCTTTTCCAATGTGGGACTAAAATTTTACAAGGCATGTTGAGAGCGAGCTCTCTCCATGTAAATAAAGCACCAACATATGTAATCCAACGTTTTGTATTTGATGAGTTTGAAAAAAAAAGGAACTCAAGAATTCCTCTAGAATTTTTGTTTGGATTTTCTGCATCTAACTAATATTCTTATGGTCTTATATGGTCTATATATAGCATAATTGTATGAGACTAATCTTTACTAATATATTTTTTATATTAATTTATGTGACATATCCATAGTCATTTGACATACTTTGTATCTTTTAATTATGACCATTTTTTTTTTAGTTTTTTATGTTTTGTCAAGAAATACCACTTTACTTTATTATTTAGACTACTTATCCCTGTGATTCATACACTCCTTCATAAATTGTTTTTTGAAATTATTTTTTACTTGTATACACATGCCCTAGCTAATCTTATGTTTTAACTGCGACACTTGTCACTCTATTTTAACCGCTACACTTATATAAATGGCACATACACATCTCATTTCCGTAGTCATCTGACTTTTATCTTCTTTATCATCTTATTTTTTGTCATTAAAGATAATTTAATTTTGCTATATAGCCTAAAATCATGTGTTTTCGCCAACTCTTGAAAATTGATTTATTTAAATTATTTATCATGTATATTATTTAATAATAATATTTTTTAAGTTATTGATTTATCATGATATTTTTTAGATGACATATAGACATGTCGAATAAAATAATTCTAATTTAATCGTGACACTTTCTGTTTTGTTGAGAATATTCACCGTTCATTAATAATTTTGACTACAACAACAAATATTATATGAAATGTATTTTTATTTTAACTTTTGTTGTAGTAAGTAGCATAATTACAATAAGACAAATATTATATTAATATAAATGTTGTAGTAGATGTTGGATTTTGTTAACATGTGTTCTAGAGTTGAACCAACTTGACCGGATCAACGGGTCCAATTTTTAATACACACACACATTTATATAGGGAGTGGATCGGGATCCCGTCCCCTCCTGCACCATGGGATCGGAGGTCTACATGGGGCCTGCGCGTACGTCCGCTCGATCAAACGGTTGAAGGTGATGGGGCTCCCGCGGGACTCCGCGGAAGGGGCTCCCGATCCGGACCTCATATATATATATATATATATATATATATATATATATATATATATATATATATATATATATATATATATATAAAATTATTCAATACATCCCATGTAAAAATTTGTATCGATACATCCCAAATCTGAATCATTGGATGTTGATCAAATAGTTAAGATTAAAGTCGAAGTCAAAGTAACATGTAAAGTCAAAGTAAACATCTTTCACAATTTTCAATACCTTTTTAATGCAATTATTTGGGATGTATTAATACATCCCATATATTGTAGGAGGACCATATATTATATATATATATATATATATATATATATATATATATATATATATATATATATATATATATATATATTTTTTTTTTTTTTTTTTTTTTTTTTTTTTTTTTTTTTTTTTTTTCCTTTAAAAACCAAGCGGCCGTGTCGGAGACACCCAGCCACCGCCTGGCCCGGGGGCCGTGGGCGAACCACCAAGCCGCCCCCGTGGGGCTCGAACTCCGTCCAATGCCCCGGGTGCCAAAGGCCCTATATATATATATATATATATATATATATATATATATATATATATATATATATATATATATATATATATCAAATTGCATCTAGTCTAGTGGTTAAGAGATGTATGCGATCCAAGTGGTCGGAGTTCGACCTCCAATGCAGACGAGTTCGTCACAATTATCCATTGCTTCAAAAAATTATATATATATATATATATATATATATATATATATATATATATATATATATATGACCTCTAGGCTAGTGGTTAAGAGAGATGCATGCGGTCCAAGTGGTCGGGAGTTCGAGCCTCAGTGGAGACGAGTTCGCCACAAGTACCCATTGCTTCAAAAAAAAAAAAAAAAAAAAAAAAAAAAAAAAAAAAAAAATATATATATATATATATATATATATATATATATATATATATATATATATATATATGACCTCTAGGCTAGTGGTTGAGAGAGATGCATGCGGTCCAAGTGGTCGGGAGTTCGAGCCTCAGTGGAGACGAGTTCGCCACAAGTACCCATTGCTTCAAAAAAAAAAAAAAAAAAAAAAAAAAAAAAAAAAAAAAAAAAAAAATATATATATATATATATATATATATATATATATATATATATATATATATATATATATATTGGAGTTTGGATTTTTAATTGTAAGACACTAAAATTTGAGTCTCCAAATTTTAATATTAAATATTATTATAATGTGCCAAAGTTTCATGCACAGTACTTTGACTTGGGTCCCTTAATTATCATCATTCTTCATGCGGAATGCTTGGCTGGCTTGGGTTTCATAAGCTAGCCCTTGGATATTGTTATTCTTTTATCAGGTGGGTGTTGTGTTTCTCAAAGTATCATGCATCATTTAATTTAATAATACTTGCAAAAGGGAGAGGCGAAGAACATGCCAGAGGGAATGCAGGTTGACTTGATGAGTATCGTCATTAATGACGACTGTTGCGAATCCTCGGGGCATGTAAAGGAAAGTAATAAAGGTCATTCATTCGGAGAGCGTGAAGCTTATCTTTCTTTCTTTCAACAGCACAACTATTTATAGGTCTAAGACCATCTCTAAGGCCTCGTTTGGTTCGCAGAATGGAAGGCAAAGGAAATCAATTTCTTGTCATTTCCTTTCCTCTGAAAAACTTTAATTTCTATTGATTTTTCTTTTCGATGTTTGACAATGCCAAGGAATTTGGAAAGGAAAGTGAATACTTCAATGTGGAAAAGTGATTCCTTCATTGGATGAATGTAATCACTTTTCCCCCTTATTTCCCTTCCATTGGGAATCACTTTCCTTTCCTCCTTAATTCCTTGGACGCCCAAACATAGGAAAGTAATCACTTTCCTTTCCCAACCGGGAGATTCCGCGAACCAAACGAGACCTAATGGAAATTTCTATCTATGGTGGGCTGTTAGTCATTGACGGTTTTTGTTAAAAGTGGGAGCTTTTATACATTTTGGTAATTCGGTGGGGTGCACCTTGAATTATGATAAAATAAGTGGAGGACAACTCAAAATTTCTCTTTTTTTTATAGCTTCTATGAAATGTATTAGCATACTTAGTAAAGCTATTCTTAGGTTCAATTTATACATTTAGAATTTTAAAATTTATTTTGTAGAATAGTAAATTTTATTTCTAGTTCGGATTTTTATAATTTTGATTCTATTCCACCCATAGGTGCTAAGGTTGGACATTCCAATTTCTAGATTCTAGATTATAGGAACTTATTTTCTAGAATAGTAAGTTACAGTTTTAAGTCCAACTTTCTATATTCTAGATTTTACATTATTTTTGTCAACATCATTTTTTGATCACACAATTGTGGAACCGGAGCTTACTTTATCATTTTCTACTATTCTCATACAAATCTAACTCATTCTACATTCTTTTTTAAAATTTTGAGCCCCAAATTGCATTGGAGAGTCCCAACTACTAATGATGCTCTAAAGATTATTTTGTATAAGGGTAGCATATTTAGAATCTAATTGGACTTTGGTACTGGATTTTTCCATTTTAGACTTTGATTATTCGAAATTCGAATTTTTTAGTGATACATTTTGGTGACGAACATTCACCATTAAAAGACTCATTTCGTTACTGAAAGTCCAATTTCGTCACTAAAATGAGTCATTAAAAAATTTGAGTACCCAAAGTCTAAAACGGACAATCATAGTACCCAAAGTCTAATTAGATCTAAACCTGGCACCCTTATACAAAAATAATTCGTTGTTATAATTAAGTAGCGTTTGAAAGCCAACTTTTAGGGATAATCATATCTCAACCAGCGTTGGCCCGACCGAGGATAAACTGGATAATCGTCCAGATTCTAAAATTTTAAAAAGCACAAAAAAATTAGATTTTTGAAATATATATACAAACTTTAGTAATATTTTTAATATTATTGCTTATACAATATAACATAGTGACTAACTTAGTAAAGTAAGCTTTCACTTATACCTCTTGTATAAAGGAGCAATAGGTTTAAGGGGTACCATTTTGATATTTGCCTTGGACATCCAAAACCTCTGGGCTGACACTGATCCCAACTTATAAGTTGTTAGTACCGGATTACAAAGATCGTACAAAAGTGCGTAGAAAGTGCAAAGCACAACAAAAAATGAAGAAGATTACAAGGTGCTGAAATGTAAGCAATTGAAAACTTGCAACACAGTCGTTACAACAAGAAATAAAAGAGGAAGAATGAGCAGAAATCCTTCCTGGAGTGGAAAAAACCACCGTTGCTTACAAGATTTGACCATTTTCATTGATTTGCTCCCAAGAAAAAACAGGTTCTAAGGGATGAACTTCACGAACGCTCCTTGTCACCCATGCACGGACATAACTTCAACTCTCGGAATACACAAACGAAGAACACTTAGTTGCTTTGAAGAACTGTAGCTATCTCTCCTCTCGTCGCTTATCAAATAGAGAAAGGCTTGAAATTATATATGGGAGCCAACCCCCCGAACAGCCCACTACCTGTGTAGTGTCTCGTCCCGCTCAGTCAATCGCAGGAATCGAAACGCCGACGGCGTTCAGACTTAGCCTTGCAACGGCTACTCGAAGACATCGCTTGGTCGAGGCGACTCATCGCTCAGGTGGGATAGTTTCGGTGAACTCACCTCATCTTAGCCTTCACATAATAAATTGCATATTTTCAACTTGCACAATAGGCTTGATAATAAAAGAGACGAATCCACATAGATAAAGGAAATAATCCCGACGGATCGAATTGAGTTAGAATATGGAAAGGTCCAACGGTCGACTTAGAGTTGTTGCACGACGTGCTTTAAAAATGTCACTCCTCCCTTCGTCCCGTGGCTTGGGAGAAGGAAGTTGGTTTAAAGTTGTCACCAAGTGGGAATTAGCCTAAGGAATAGGCATCGCACGCATAAATGCTTGATAAATCATGCACGGTTCCACGATGCAAGGCTTGGCACAGCCTTTGTTTCGTCCTACAGGTTAAGTTGTTGCACGATTAAGTTATGCTAGGCTATCGGAGTAGTAGCGAGCACGGTCCCATGAGTTCTACGGCTGGGTATAGCCACTTAGTCCCATGATCTCAAGGCCTGTCATATGAAGTATGACTTGGACGATAGTGTTGCATGAAATGTAAGTCGGTTTAAGGCACGAGCCACGGTCGGCACGATGCAAAGTTAGCCATGGTCTATGGCACTTGAGGAACACGTTTTGTTCAAGTTAAGTAGGAGGGCTATACTGTTGATGTAACTCCACTTTTTGATTTTTTCTAGAAAATAATTTTTTTGATTTTAATAAAAGCAATTGATTTATTTGGGTTAATTTTATTTTAATTAATAATATGATGATGGATATTTTAGAGGGAAATAAATTGGGAGCAATTTTTAAAATTGAAAAGTTGTTACAACCAATTTAGTGGTCTCCTCACCTTTGTTTTAAATAATGATAATTATAATAAGTTTTTAACTATTTTTTTACAGTCAGTATAATATTTGAAAATGGGGAGGGTTTTTCTATAAAATTATTGAGCGGAGGGACCTAGAGGAAAATTAGTATGAGCACGAGGGGTTTTTGCAAAACGTCATTTCTTTCTCTTTAAAACATTTCGTGGAGAGAGAGTGTTCATTCACTCTTCTTAAATTTTTCTCTCTGGACTCTTCCCGAGCGCTCAGCCCCAAACTTTCGTCCGACCAAACCCTAATATCTCCGGCTTCGACTCCGGCGGCGACGAGTGGTCGAGCCACTCCGGTGATGGCGGTGTTCTCGGCGACGACGACACGACTTCGACACGGATCATCCAACGACGGATGGCGATGATGACTGAGATCTTGAGAGCCAAGTTCGAGTAGCCTAGATCGAGATTCTCTTGAGTGAAGGGTGTTTGATCTATCCTTACGACGGGAAGCGGACTCGACGATGTTATTTCGGTGAGTTATTTTAGGGTTTCATTCTAAATCCTCAGATCTACAGATCTGAACCTAATCGAGACTTCTTTTCCGTAGTTCTGTTCGATCAGTCGATCCTACACGAACTCAATTGGAATAGTTGATCATTCTTGCATTCTTCAGATCTGGATCTATTCTCATTTCGAACCCTGATTGCATAGTAGAGGTGAGTTAATAGAGTTTTCCATTAACATAGACCTTCCCCTTATTGAATTTAGAATTAATTTTGATTGACAGATTGTTGGGATCAATCGAATACATTCTAATTTTTGTTGACGAGTTGATCTTTAGTTTGGTAAGTTTTTTTTTAGCTCGATCTTCTTTTTAAGAAGGATGGATCTAATCACCCATTAATCCCTGTTTGAACTGCTCAATCCTTTGTTTCAGAGGATTCCTGGATCCATATATTTGTGTTCAGTTGATTTGAGCATGAGGTTGGACTCGGATTAGTGTTGTGGTAGTATCATCAGGTAACACTCAATATCCTTGCATATTTTAAAATTCATTATGTAGTATAGATGGTTCCAAAATGATTAAGTCTCGTAAGTTTAAGAGAGATAGGTTAGATGTTTTGTGATGGTTAGAAGAAAATAGGAAGGATGTTTGTACCTGGGATTATCAGTTGTTTCCTTGTCAAATATGTAGCAGGGGGGGTTGGATACACTGGTTGAGTTGGCAGTGTGTATTCCAGTTGCATTATTTTCCCCATTGCAGTTTATTTAAGCCATTTTCTGATTCAATTTAGATTTTAGACTGAGAAGTCAGTCCTAAGCAAGGGATTAATCAGTCTCTTATTGTCAGATTTGCTTACTGAATTTTTCTATTAGCTGTCATTACCAAGTGGTGTGTGTTTTATCCATCATGCCCTATTGAATGACTGAACCAATTCTGTGGCTGGGACTGTTATTCATGACTGAAGTCTAATGCTTTGATTGTGATTATACTTATTAAATGCTACATGTGTTTTCATAAGACATATGGCAAGTAGGAAGAATGGGGCAAGGTGAATTGTTGAGGAGTTTCCTAACATTTCCTTCGAATTTAAATGTGTATCATGAGTTACCTATTTGTTGGACTGCAAATCAGTCCTGAAGTATCCAGGATTTATTTTCAGTCTGGGCTTAACTTGATATATATGTTAACTCGAGTTTTGGACTGATGACTGAGAATTTGTTCAGTTTTGTGTTAGTTGGAGTATCAGCATTTTGAATTGGCATCAGGACAAGGATACTCAGTTCAGTTGTAAACTGAACTAGAGTATCCCTGACCAATGAATGGTACTGATCATTGGAGAATGGGGTATTGTTTCAAGTCCTGTGAATTATTGCAGGCAGAGATTTACCTTTGTACCTGGGAGAAATCTCAGGAGAACTGGAATGTTCAGTGATATGGAAAGTTCATAACTGGAATGTTTAGTGATTTGAATTGTTCAATAACTTGAATGTCCAGTCATTGGATATTCAGTAACTTGAATGTCCAGTGACTGTTTGTCCAAGACCTGTTCTGTTCAGCATTTATGGACTGGACTTGTACACCCTTAACTGAAGGTATAATGCCCTGTCTTTGTAAGAATTTGCTGGTTCATGAGGCTGTCACTTTGAATAGAAGTGTTTGAGATTTAACTGGATGCTTAGTTCAGTCCAGTGTCTGCCATATTAGTACAAGTCAGTTGTTTAGCAATGAACTGGATTCTTGTATTCATTGTTTTGGAAAGTCAATAAACTTGGGTTCCCTGTTTATAACTGAGTCCTATTAGGGCTATTAGGTTCCAAACCAGTCAACCCTCATCTTTAGAAGACTTCTTTGAGATAAGTTTATTGGTTTACTTTTACTTGAGGTATTTGAAGGCCTTGATTAGAACTAATAGGATCAATCCTTTAACTAAGGTATTTAGTCTAAAACTAAGTTTTGTAATTAACCATATCTATAGGTAAATTAGTATTATCAAGTTAGCACTAAGGATATTTGTTAAGGTAACTTTCTAGATTAGGAAATAGCTATTTTAAGATTGTTGACTTATCAATTGTTAATCATCATTAATTACAGGAGGATATCCAGTTTCTTTGCCTACCTGTACTTTCCTGGAGCAAGGCAAGTACACTCTACGGTCTTATGCATTTCATTATATCCTGTACTTTCTTGATTGACACACTGCAACACGACATGTTTTTCTGGTGCTCATGTTCCTTGTTCTTATTACTTGTACCTGGGGTGGGGAAATAGACTATTTATGTGACCAAACCCAAGAAACAACTCAGGTGTGTTTAGCTTAGACCCCACATCGTGCACGCGGGTCCTAAGCCGTACCATTCATGTGCTTTCATGTGCTTACCCCTAGCCGGTCACATAATTAGTTATATTTCAAATATTGTACGCACATGTTCAAGAGATATATCATGTACTTAGTTCCTGTGATTCCTGAGATACCATGTTCTTTCCTGTGCTTACACATCATGTTCTTTCATGTTCTTACATACCATGTTCTTTCATGTACTTTACACACCCTGTTCTTTCATGTACTTATTCACCATGTTCTTTCCTGTACTTTTCATGTTCCCTTGTACTTTCATATCATGATGTCTTGTTCATTACCTAGAACCGTACTTTGCTTCGCTCCTGAATAGGATATGTTGCAGGTATGTTTGCAGGACATTGTTCTACTCTATGGGCCAGACCCAGGATTTAGTTGAGCAGGATGAGGCTTAGCTTGAGGCTTCAGGTTTATATTACTTAGCCTTACTTTGAGATATTGACTTTAGAGTTCATAGCACTTTTCATTTCTGTTGATTCTGGTACATTATGATATATGGATTTGTGGATTATGGTGATCTTTCTGGGATACGTTATAGATGCTGTGATTTTTTACTTGTCTTGATTATCTGGTTAGATTTCCCTAGCTTTTGTTACAGCTTACTTCATTGTGTCTAACAATGAAGGTTGGACGTGTTCGACTCGTGTCCGATTATTCGGGAGCGGGTCGTGACAGTTGACACAAAATCACAGTCAACCAAATATTGATAAAATTGACGATATGATACTTGTAATATTTCAATACGACACATGAAGACTGAACTCAGTACTAGACGGACGACAGCTCGTACCTGTAATGCTCAATGTTTTGAGTCTATATTTTATACTTTTATTGAGTCTAGACATATGTAAACTGAGTCGTACTGAGCAATTTGAGACTTAACCTATACCTATACCACAAACCAAAAGCCCCACAAAAATCCAAGTAGCCTATTTGCCCATTGGACTAGTTCTGTGCTCTGGAGACAGAGTTTGGGCCGAACTCTGCCTCCACACAGAGTTCGGGCCGACCTCTGCCTCCGAAAATCTAGGACCCTAATTTTTAGGGTTAGCTGGATGCAAGTTGTCCAACGGCCAAAATTTTGAATTTGACCCAGAATTCTGGCCGAATTCTGCCTACATGGTATCCTATAAATAGGCCTTGAATTCTCACTTTTCTATTCATCCAATCTTCTCTTCTCTTCTCTCTAAAGCCTTATACAAGCCATACCCTTCTCATCTACTAGCCACAAGCTTCCTAAGCCTCAAAGTGCTAAGTACTTTTCAGTTAGGAGTTTGTGCAAGAGTTCAAGAAGTCGCTTGGAAAATTCCAAGCATTGCCACTGCGATCTCTGTAAGAAGTTGACGTGCTCTTCTGAAGAAAAGGTACGGGATGTAACTACTATTTCACAAATAGTGGATTTAATCCTGAACTAGAGTTCTCAGGCCTGGACTAGTCCTCCACGAGGGAAACCAGGTTAAAATCGGCTGTGTTTGCGTATGCTTTCTCGCACTTTATTATTTCCGTATTTACTCTGATTATTTACTGTTGGTGAAAGAGTTTAATTTTTAATTAGACATTATTGTCATAAACTCTATTTACCCCTTCTAGAGTTGCCTATTTGTTCTTCAGTTGGTATCAGAGCTCTGTTCTCTCAACAAGGACTAACATCCTAGAGCTGATCCATGGCAACCACACAATCCATGATTTCCAATCACGGTGAAGGGCAGTCCACTCATAGGCCTCCCCTATTTGATGGAACAAACTACACCTATTGAAAAACAAGGATGAGTTTTTATCTCAAGTCGCTATACTTCGACCTGTGGACCATTGTTACAGATGGTTACAAAAAGCCCGCTAGGATAGTTGTCAATGGTGATCTCATTGAGAAACCCCACGACAAATATTCTGACGAGGAGAAGAAACAGGCGAGTCTAGACGCGAGAGCTATTAATGCTTTATTTTATGCAATAGACATAAATGAGTTTAATATGGTCTCAACATGCACCACCTCTCACGAAGTATGGAGACTTTTAGAAGTGACGCATGAAGGAACCACCCAAGTCAAGGAGTCAAAAATAAATCGTCTCACTCAAGAATATGAGGCATTCAATATGAAGCCAAATGGCGATCATACAAATGTTTACAAGATTCTTCGACATCATCAACCCCTTGTCTTCTCTCGACAAACAATACACAAATTACGAGAAGATCCGCAAGCTACTTAGGGGGCTACCAAAGATTTGGAACCCTAAGGTGACAACCATCATAGAAGGAAATGATCTCACGACTATGTCCATGGAGACTTTGATGGGAAAGCTGATGACTCATGAGCTTGACCTCAAAGACTTAGAGCCTGCTCCTAAGGCAAAGGAGATTGCCCTTAAAGCTCACCGTCGAAGGGCTGATCCTGAAGAGACGGATGACGACAACTCGGAAGGTGATGATCAAGCTCTCGTTGTCCGTAACTTTAAGAAATTCCTTTGCTTCAACCGAAGAAAGAAGGAACCACAAGAAGATGACGAAAAAGAGCCAACATGCTACAGCTGCAAGAAGACTGGACACGTCCGAAAAGACTGTCCATTCGCAAAGAAGAGCAATCGATATGAAAAACCATACAAGAAGGCTTCGTCAAGGAAATATGCCAACACAAGCATTTGGTATGAAAGCGAAGCTAGTGACTCCGAGGAAGAAAAAGACTCTCCTCAAGACACCGCCAATGTATGCCTAATGGCAACTCCGATAAGGTAACTAGCGAAACTCTCGATGATTTCACTTTTGATGAACTTGGTGATGCATTCAATGATTTACTCAATGACCACAAGAAAGTCATTGGTAAATATAAACATGCCAAGGAGAAGATCAAAAGTTATGAAGTCGAGATTCAAAAACTCTCTTCTTTGCTTGATAATGTTAGAGACATTTCACCCACGGAAGTCATTAATGAGATGTCAAAACTTAAATTAAGCCTACATGATGCCGAAGCACGCATTGAAAAGCAAACACGTGAGATCACAGCGCTCAACACTGAGCTGGCTGAAGAAAAGAATAGACACAAGATCTCTATTGCTAAAATTGATGGTTTAAATGCTAAGTACAATGAATTGCATGCTGCCTCTAAGAAATTATAGACTAGATTGGGAAAACAGGTTGCTCAACCTTAAACCCAATCACATGAGACACAGATAAAGTACAACACTACTCAAAATAGTCAAATACGTCATCTACCTGCAGCACGCAAACATGCTTACATGTACACCCACTTCTATAAAGCACACAAATCACATGCACGTAGAAATTATTCTCATAACTATCATTCTAATATGACACATAATCACCATGCTACACATAGATATAATCATCACTGTAGAAGCATGAAATTTCACGATCAGAAATCCTATGCGCCAAACACTACATGCGCCAGGAAGTTCAGACAAAGTACTTTGACACAGTAAAACAAGAATATAGACATTAAAGAAGATTTTTATTTCATATAAAAGTCTATTACATGTCTTAAAAATGGGCTGTACAAAGGAGAACTTCTACAAAAAGAAAAGACCCTAAGTCTACAGCCAGGTGCAGCATCATCATGCGCTCTCGAACAGGCGCATCTCACCATGCGTTCTCAGTCAGGCGCATCCCACCATGCGCTCCCAGCCGGGCGCATCCCTTCAGCAGCTCAGTTATGTGCATCCTCAGTTACGTGCATCCCTTCAGCAGCTCAGTTATGTGCCATCCTTCCAGCCAGGCTCACCGTCGTCTAAATGCTTCGACTAATGAAGCATTTATTGAGCAGAACGAGGGTGGCAATCAACCCTCTAGCTGGAGGAAGAGCTCCCCAAATCGAGGAAGAGAAGAGCACCGCAAGCCAACCTGTGGCCAGGGAAGGCTTCGAAAGAGCCTCCAAAGGCGAAGGAAGACCGCAATCGAAACCGCGACTAAAGGGGCAGCTTTCAACACAACCAGAATGGGCAACACCCACTTTGAAGAAAGAAAGAGCCCCCAAAGCCGCAGCACCGCAATTCTGATCTGCGTCTCTTCCCACATAACGGAGACGAGGCTCGTGCATCCGTATCTTTGGATGTAACAGGCACCTTCTGCCTGCCTCAGAAGCCCTCGACTCTGACTTTTGGATGTAACAGTCACCTTCAAGTGTATCAATGAAGACAATACGTCGCATCTTCACCCTCGGGAGTGTAGGCCTTCAAAATGAAAGTCACGCTGAGTTGATCAGGACTGAGTGTCAAAGTCACGCTGAGTTGATCAAGACAAATGTTTAAAAATCACGCTAGAGACAGCTCATCATTTGTCAGAAATGTCATTATGACTGACAGCACGACAGTCGAAGAATGTCTTCTCGTATGCCACGTATTCACGAAACTTGAGAGATCACAGCCGACTATTGCGTGACTTTTGAAATCTTCTTCAACAAGACTCAGCCTTCATCAAGTTGGCGTAGCAAAAGAGTTTCTTGTCATTTAATGCGACTGACAAAGTAATCACTGTCAAAGATTTTGTGTCAGTAGAGGCACGTCAAATCAAGACAGCTGGCAGTCCTGCCTCAAGCTTGCGTAGATTTTGAGCCCTTTGGCTCAAGTCTGCGTGTATTTTGAACTTCTATGTTCCTTCATCAAGTTTGCGTAGATTTTGAAGCTTTTTTGCCCCAAGTTTGCGTGGATTCTGAAGCTTCCTGCCCCAAGTCTGCGTGGATTTTGAAGCTTTCTGACCCAAGTCTGCGTGGATTTCGTCCTCAACGAGCCTGCGTGGATTTCATCAAATTGGAGTACGTGGCAGCCATGCCACTGATCTCTCGTCTGCGTGTCCTGTAACTTGCACACGACTCATGCATGATTGCCATGTGTCCAACAGTTACATGCCACGTCCAGTAACTGCTCACAACCTTACGTATGTTAGATCCTGCGTGATTTTCAACTATGCAGAGGCTGTGAAGACAGTTATCTTTTTCAGTTATTTTTGACTCTATAAATAGAGTTCTGTTTTCATTCATTGTACAGACACAGAGATATCTAAATTGCTGTTGAAATTTTGAGAGCTTTTCTTCTTCGCATCGTCCAAGGGATAAAGCGATCGTCTTCTAGATCGGATTCCTACAGTTGTAATTTTCCCAGATACACAATAAATAAAGTAAATTTATTTATGGAAAATAAATTGGCGACTCTGCTGGAGAAAACCATCTCCTCTTCTGAGATGGCAACAACTCAATGCGACACTTCGTCAGTCGGCTCGACGAAGAAGGTGATATCGATCCAATTTGATCGACTCGCCTACGAAGAAATGCAGCAGGCTAAGGGTGGCAAGCCTACTTCAGCCTCCATCACTACTGCCAAGTCGAAGGGACGATCTGTCTATGTCCCTAAGAATCAGTTGGCAACCAATAGTGACTTTTCTGCCACAGTGTCTACTCCTAACACTGGCAAGGAGCCTACTGCAAGCACACACACTCTTGTGTGTTCGAAGACAACAGCAGCCAAAAGTCATGCTGGCAGTACTGGCTCCTTAGCCAAGCCTGTTCCAGCGTGCAATCTTAATTCCAAAAGTCATGCTGGCAGCACTGGCTCCTTAGCCAAGCCTGTTCCAACGTGCAATCTTAATTCCAAAAGTCACGCTGGCAGCACTGGCTCCTTAGTCAAGCCTGTTCCAACGTGCAATCTTAATTCCAAAAGTCACGCTTGCAGTATTGGCTCCTTAGTCAAATCTGTTCCAGCGTGCAATCTTAATTCCAAAAGTCACGCTGGCAGTACTGGCTCCTTAGCCAAATCTGTTCCAGCGTGCAATCTTAATTCCAAAAGTCACGTTGGCAGCACTGGCTCCTTAGCCAAGCCTGTTCCAACGTACAATCTCAAATTTAAAAGTCACGCTGACTGCACTGGTTCCTTAGCCAAGCCTGTTCCAGCGTGTATTTCTAAAGTCAAAAGTCACGCTGACAGCACTGGCTCCTTAGCCAAGCCTGTTCCAGCATGTATTTCACCAAAATCTGGCTCTTTAGCCAAGACCTTATACACAGACAATACTGGCTCTTTAGCCAGATTGTCACCAGCATGCTCTAAGAAGAATAGCTCTTTAGCTATCTCTTCTTCTTTACCAAGTTCAACTAGAACTGGGGGTGGTCTTGCTAAAACTCCTCCACACAAAGTCCCTTCGAAAAGAAAAAACTCTTTAGTTGTTTCTTCTGCTCCTGTAGTTTTTACTTCAGGAACAGCTTTGACTAACAATTTTGTTAGTCAAAGAAAAGGAGATGGTCTTTTGACTACTCTTCCTCCTGGACATTCTATGTCCCAAAACTTGAATAAGTCTAAGAAGAAACATTTCTTAATGTCTTCTTCTACGACTTCTTCGAATTGGGCACATAATTTGTCTATAAAAGAGGGTCTGTTACCAACTCCTAATCAAGGGGGTGGTCCAACTCTTCCTTCTCTGCAAATATCCAGATCAATGGAAGGAAAACTCCAAGTTTCAAAAACTAATGTGTTACCTCCAACTGATCTAAGAGCAAAACTTGATCAAATCCGTTTAGGAAACATTTCTGGTGTCAAAAAACCATACCAATCGGGAACAAAAGCAAGAGATCCAGATGCAGAGTATGCTAGAAATTATGTGGCTCACATTAATCACTCTCTATATAATCAAGAGCCATCAAGACCCAAGAACCAAAGAATGTTCTTTGATGTACCTCAATCTTCACAGACAGATCTACGAGGACATCTTCAACAAAAGAGAAAGAATAATTCTGTGTCAATGGACCACACTGAATGTGACTTCCAGCCGAGAGTCACAATACAATGTAGATGTCAAACTAAACGACAATCTGTCTTCAATCGGATTCAGTGTGAACCTATGCCTGATGAAGATGAACCTCTGTATGCTTCTGTCAACATGACCTCTCGGGATATTGGAGGTAGAAATGATAGTCCAGAGGGAGTATATAGAGGCACCAGATCAAGAGTCCTGGCTTCTACTCAAAGGACTTTGATTCCTGAAGATGATTCCGAATTTCTTGGGGAATCTAACTTCCCATCTAACTTCCCACCTCTTCCTACTGGGGGTAGTTCTCCTATAACTGACTTTGATACACAAAGCAGTGATTCAGAACAAACAACATCCACCAGTTCATCAAAAATCCCTCGTACAGTCACAACATATGTGGTCGATGGGAATACTGATGAACCTTCTTCTTCCATGACTCCTCAAGAACAAAGAATTGCTTCTTTAGAACAGCAAATGAAGTCTATGGCTGATAATATGAAGTCGATGTATGACCTCATGGCAACCCAATTGCAAAATCGACAGACTGTACCAGAAGCTACACCAATTGATACTGGTGTAAGTCCAGTACATGTTCCTCCAGCAGTCCAGTCCAATACTCCTAGGCAAGCTCAAACAGTTCCTAGTCACTCTGGAGCTGGGCGTAGTACTTATAATGCTGTTCCTCCTCCCAACTATTCTCTACAAGCTACAACTCCACAATCCTCCGGAGTTGTTACTGAAGAATTGAGGAATCTCCGAACTCAATTTGAGGCATTCAAACAGAAAGATGGTTTACAAAGGTTAGGCATCAAGCAACCTTATCCTATAGAATGGAAGCAAGTATCGTACCCTCCTAAATACAAGCCTCCTACTATCTCATTCTATGACGGAACCACTTCTCCAAGTCAATTTATTAATCACTTTGAAGTGATGACTGACCAGTTGCAACCAAGTGACGCCCTCCTTACTCGGGTGTTTGTCGGATGTCTCAAAGGAACGGCCTATAAATGGTATAGAAGTCTCCCGGATGGGTGTATTACTTTATTTGCCGGTTTCAAACAAATGTTTCTTGAACGATTCTATGAAGGGCTCAATGACATGACTATGTCTGCTCTTATAAGAATCAAGCAGAAAAATAATAAAACTACAGAGGAATTCATTGAACGGTTTCGAAGAGAAGCTCTGAAGATGCCTCTTGGAACTCCTGATGCTGTCACCATTGACACATGCAAATCAAATTTGTTGCCAATAATCAGCATATGGATAGGATCTACTCAATTTCAAGATTGGCCTTCCTTCATAGTCAGTGCCAAAGCCGCAGAAATCAGTGCTGAAACCTTCAAAGGTTTAGGAGTGCAGATGAATCCTAAAGAAACAGGTCAAAATACTGCTAAATTCAATAAAAGCAAGGAAAAAGAAACTCTTGAAGTTAATCTTCAGAGTAAAGATGCATCGACCGTTCAAACTCCTCCTGCCTCTACAACTCAACAACCAAGAGCACCTCGCCCCAAAGAAGAATACTCTTTTGATGACGATGATGTCCTTGGTATTTTTGAATATCTGCTGAAAGGTAATAAAATACAATTACCTGAAATCAAGAAACCTGATGAAGCTGGTAAGACAGATCATCCTAAATACTATCCATACCACAGGATGTTGGGTCACACAATTCGTACATGCTATGTACTGAAAGGAAAGATCCAAGAAATGATTAAATCTGGAGCTATCTTTCTTACTCCGAAAGAGAAGACCGTCACATCCAATGTCGTTTCTATGCAATTCGGAGATTTCCCTCCTCAACTCCTGGAAAGCGGAATCATTCCTATTCATAAGGCAACTCTTGAGATAGTGAATATTCCTCCTCCACAATCTGAAGGGTTAGTACCAATCACTATAGAACAGGAGAAATCATGTGGATTCATCCTGATCTAGTGGCAGACTTTGAATCTCCTCATCTTCAAAAGACTACATCTAGAAAGTCCAAGAAGGCTGGAAAGATTAAGTCATGTCATATGACTTCTCTCGGATCTACTCCTGACGCAGAGCCAAAAGATAAAGAAGAAGCACTTGCTGGTGCTACTTGAACAGGGAAACCTTATCTGAAGGATTATTCCAAGAATCCCGAGGATACTCTTGATATCCCTCTTGCTGATAAAGATGTTCCTAATGTTCCTCTTGAAAAAGAATCATCCGCTGCACCTATTCCTTCCACTGTACCAGTTGAACCTGCTCCTTTCAAGCCCACAGCTCTTGAGAAAGGCAAACAACATGCTCGGTTTGATAAACCAATCAAGAAGTCCCCTCCTCTTGGGCTTCATAAACCTTATAACTTCGACATTTTAGCGCAACTTGCTAATACTCCAGCTAGAATGTCCCTATTTGAACTTCTACGTCTTTCCAAAGAGACTCGGGAGACGTTAAGTGAAGCACTTCTTCAGGCAGACTCTTGTCTTGCACAATTGAAGAAGCCAAGTGAAGAATCTGCCACTTGCTTACATTGCAACAGTGTATTGGAGATTATCCCAAATATCACCTTCACACAAGACGATATGCTATTGGAGGATAATCGACATGATCGGCCTCTCTACTACACCGGTTATATCGATACAATGAAGATAGATCGTATCCTCATTGATCCAGGGTCTGCTATAAGTATAATGCCAAAGAGTCTGTTGGATGAACTAAAAATCCCTCTTAACAAGCTTTCCAAGACGGTTACTACTATCCTGGGATTCAATCAGAGCCGAAGCGAGCCTTTGGGAAAGATTCATTGAAACTTCAGATTGGCGATTTCAGATCCAAAGTCACTTTCTATGTGATCGAGATCGTAGGGTCTTATAATCTTCTTCTGGGGAGGCCTTTTCTTCATGAAAATAATATGGTACCTTCTACTCTTCATCAGTGCTTTAAATACATTGATAGCAATGGAAGAGTACAAAAGAAGTTGCTGATATAAATCCTTTCCATGGGGTTGAAGCTTATTTCATTGATTCCCGGATGTATAAAGAAGAGTATACAAGGGTGATACAAGCTATGGAGAAAGAGGATTCACAAAGTGAGACTTTAATAATCCCTGTTAAAGGTCGAACTACTCAGCAACAATCTCCCAAATCCTCTGGAGAAGGTTCTTTCATCATTCCAGTAAGTGGACGGATCTCTCCATTACCTCAGTCGTCTACTCAAGATACACTGATCATTCCTGTCAGTGGGCGTATTACAGTTCCTGTGTCTTCACATATGAAACAGGATACTCTGGTAATCCCTGTTGGAGGGCAGACTACTCTTCCATCTCAAGCTTCGAGGGAGCTCACCTCTTCTGAGCCATTTGTTATCGATCTTAATCGAAACAAAACTCTCTCTCATTCTTCTTCTCCTTTAGTCATTGATTTGGCTAAGATTTCTAAGGCTCAGCCTTCTTCCAATGTAAATACTGCTACTTTTAAAGTTAATGAAAAGTCTCCATCTTTGCAGTATGTTGATGTGTGTAATCATGTTCATAGTTATTTACATTTGTTAGATGACTTGAGAACAATAACTATAGGAGTTGTACAGACTTTCCATACAGATGTATCCCTAGAATCAGCACAAACTTCATACTTTCTGGTTCCCAGCAGAAAGTCAGGAGACATTCCAATATTCTTTTACAAAGGACCCCAAAATCCTTCTAACCCCGAAGATGATGACAAAAACGATGATACTGGAAGGTTATAACTACGTCATTATAGTCAGCAATCTAAAGACATCATTAAAAATATGGGTTATGACTTCAGAACTGGCCTCAATAATGGGAGAGGAAGAAGAATGCCTGTTCGGATCCCTCCTTTAAAATATGGACGGACGAAATGCGGATTAGGTTATATTGCTCCTATTCCTTTTATCAATACTATCCATGAAGATCCTGAATCTGACGAAGATAAGAGATCTGATTCTTCTAGTACTACCTCTTGGGATTCTGATACAAGTATCAGAGAATTCTACTAGCAACATTCTGTCTTCCAATATGGTCTCCATTGACCGTTCTGAAGAAAGTGATGAAGACAAAGATGGGTTTGAAATCTCACCTGAATCAGAACAATGGACCCAAAGGTTAGATAATCAATGGGAGTTCCGATTCGAACAAAAAGAACCTCCGACTGAAGACAAACTTGTTCAAATAGATATTGGTGAAGTGGGATCTCCCAAACCAATATTTATCAGTGAAAAGTCTTTCAGAGACTGATAAGCAAGACATGATCAAACTTATTCGTGAATACATCGATGTCTTCGCTTGGAGTTATGAAGATATGCCTAGGACTTGATCCACAGATAGCAACTCATAAACTCAATATCATGCCAAATGCTAAACCGGTCAAGCAACAACAGCGACGATTTCGTCCAGACATTATGGATGCAATTGAAGCTGAAGTCAATAAACTCATGGCCTCCGGGTTTATTAGAGAGGAACAACATTCCTGATTGGGTGGCTAATATAGTTCCTGTCCTTAAAAAGACTGGCAAGATCAGAGTATGCATAGACTTCCGCGATCTCAATGCGGCATGTCCTAAAGACGAATTCCCTCTACCAATCACTGATGTTATGATTGATAATACCTTGTGGGTTTGAACGGATGTCATTCATGGACTGGTATTCTGGCTACAATCAGATCAAAATGTTTCCAGATGACGAGAAGCACACTTCTTTCAGAACGCCGATCGGTATATACTGTTATACAGTGATGCCATTCGGTCTCAAGAATGCAGGAGCAACTTATCAATGAGCTATGAGCACTATATTCCGTGAACATTTGCGGAAAATAGTCGAATGCTACGTTGACTGATATTGCAGTCAAAAGTCGACAAAAAGAGGATCACATCCAAGATTTGAAGACTATATTTGATCTAATGCGTAAGCATCAATTAAAGATGAACCCTACTAAGTCCTTCTTAGGCAGTCTCTAGTGGCAAATTTCTCGGCTTCGTCATTACCGCTAAAGGTATACACGTGGATCCCGAGAAGATCAAAGCCATCCAAGAGATGCGTCCTCCACGTACCTTAAAAGAGCTACGAGGATTTCAAAGAAGGATCGCTTATATCAGGAGATTCATCTCTAATCTTTCAGGACGCTGCAGACCATTCAATAAACTTATGAAGAAAGGTGTTTCTTTTGTTTGGAATGATGAATGTCAGAAGGCATTCGATGATATAAAATAATATCTGATGAGCCCTCCAGTATTGGTACCTTCTGTCTCAGGAATACCGTTCCTCCTATATACCCGAGCAATGAGTCATTCACTGGGTGCATTGCTCGCTCAAAAGAATAAAAATGGTCATGAACAAGCCATTTACTATCTCAGTCGTACTATGACCGGAGCTGAACCTCGATATTCACCAGTCGAAAAAGATTGTCTAGCCTTGATGTTCGCTGTCCAAAAGATACGACATTATATCATTGGTCAGACTATTCATGTCATTTCCCGGATCAATCCTATACGGATCATGATGAAGAAATCCAGTGTTTTGAATTCTCGATTGGCTAACTGGGGAATCTTACTTGCTCAGTATGATATGCACTACATTCCTCAGAAATCAGTCAAAGGACAAGCTTTAGCTGATTTTTTGGCTGCTCATTCAATTTCAGAAAATTCAAAACTCTATGATGAAATCCCAGATGAAGTCTTAGATTCGAACCAAATTGCTGAAGAAGATCCTACTTGGCGTCTATTCTTTGACGGAGCTTCGAGAATAGGTCCTAATGGTGACATTGTCGCTGGAGTTGGAATCGTTTTTGTGTCGCCAGAAGGTCTTGCTATCCAAAGAGCTTATTCTCTTGATCAACCATGTTCAAACAATGTAGCTGAGTACAATGCACTGCTTATTGGTCTTCAACTCGCTAAACATCTGAATATTCAACATTTGGAAGCGTATGGAGATTCTAAACTCATTGTCAATCAGATAAGGGGTACTTATGAAGTTCGCCATCAAGATCTGGTTCCTTATCATAGATCGGCTATATCTATGGCTTCTTTATTTGAAGAGTTCTTTATCGAGGATGTTAGGCGAGCATGTAACACAGAAGCTGATGCTCTTGCCAATCTTGCGGCGGTGTTGGCTATTCCAATTAGACGTCAACAAATGATTATTGTTTGCAATCGAGAATTATTTTATCTCGAAAACAATCTAACTCTAGGACTTTCCGTTGACATTGAAGAATCAACATCTCATGATGTCAACACAACAAGAGGATTTGGATTTAGTCGTAAATTATTATCATCTTCATCTGATTCTAGCATGGAATTCATCTTCAGTAATTCAGCTGAGACTCAGAATACGGATAAAGATTGGAGACTTCCTTTCTTAGATTTCGTATTGTATGATATTCTTCCAGATAATCCGAGTGAAGCGGCATCTATCAGACGACGATCACTCAGATTCTATTACAATCATACCACAAGAACCTTATATCGTCGAGCTTATGATGGTTTACTTCTTCGATGTGTTGTCGGTGATGAGGCTCAACAAATTATCTGCGAAGCACATGATGAAATTTGTGGAGCACATCAGCCTGAACCAAAACTTCAAGACCGTATTCGACGTATGGGTTATTACTGGCCCACCATGGTATCAGATGCCATCGAATATGCGAGGAAGTGTAAAGCTTGTCAAATCCATACGGATTTTATTCATCAACCCTCGGAATTTCTGCATCCGACGGCAGCATCATGGCCCTTCGAAGCTTGGGGCATAGACATTATTGGTCCGATCAATCCGCCATCATCAAAAGGTCATCGGTTTATTCTCGCAATAACCGATTATTTCTCCAAATGGGCTGAAGCTATTCCGTTATCGGAAGTCAAGACGTCCAATGTCATCAACTTTATCAAGCATCACGTCATCTACAGATTTGGTGTTCCTCGACGCATTATTCATGATAATGGTCCACAATTCGTCAGTCAGAAATTTATTCGATTCTGTGACGACCATCGGATCAACAATGTGGCTTCTACCGCATATAATCCGGCAGCTAACGGATTACCAGAAGCTTTCAACAAGACCATCATCAAACTCTTAAAGAAGTTTGTTTCTACTAACAAACGTAATTGGAGTGAAAAATTTGGCGAATGTTTGTGGGCTTACCGGACTACTGTTCGTAATGCTACTAAATGTACACCTTTCTCTCTGGTGTATGGATACGAAGCTGTTCTTCCATTAGAGATTCAAATTCCTTCTTTAAGGATAGCAATCGCTAATGATCTTACTGCCAAGAATAATGATCGTCTTCGACTTCAGGAGTTGGAAGCTCTGGATGAAAAGCGGTTATTTGCTCAACAAAATATCGAATTCTATCAAGCTAGAATTTCAAGAGCTTTTAACAAGAAAGTCAGAATTCGAGCATATCAAAAAGGAGAACTTGTTCTAACAGTCAGACGTCCTATGACTATGACTCATATGAGCAAAAGCAAATTCGACGCAAAGTGGGAAGGTCCTTATATTGTGAGCAAAGTTTTCTCAAATGGAGCTTATCAACTTTCAGAACTTGATGGTCGAAAAGTTATGATGCCTATCAATGGCAAATTTCTTAAAAAGTATTATGTATAAATATAAATACTTGTAAATCATCAGACAAGTTCATGTTTATAAATAAAATTTTATTTTATTCATGAATGATAGTACATGATATTAAGGAAGATCACTATCATCCTTCTCTACATTTGGACGCGGACCGTTGCCATCCTTCTCGAAAACGCGATCAGCAAAAGAACTGAGAACTTCTTTGTTGGAGCCCACGAAAAACTTGCAGGCTGCCATCCTCATGGCTTCCTCTTCTTCAGTCCTTCCTGGATCAAGCAGAAAGTCCAGAATGTCCCATGGTGGCTTGGGTGCAGACGAACCTTCGCCTGCTTCTACCTCCTTCGGCTGAACTGGATCGGCAGGGCGTTCTTCAGTGTCCTTCTGAACTTTCGAGACGATTTCAACCTTCTTGGATGCTTCTTCAGACGGCATTTTTATGTTGAAGAGTAGAAGTGTTCATCCTTTGTTAGATTTCTGCTATATTTATAGACAGAAATTCCTCGAATAATGAAACGACACATTCATCCGATGGTTCGCCCATTCATTAATGTTTGACGGTTCATCTGTTCATTTATTACATTCATCCGACGGTTCGTCCGTTCATTAATACTTGACGGTTCATCCGTTCATTTATTACATTCATTCGATGGTTCACTTGTTCATTATCACTTGACGTTTTGTCCATTCATTATCTTCTATCAATTTATTAAAAAAAAGTAGAAATTCGTTATTTATCACGTTTTCATAACCTCTGAATAAATGATGAATCTACTTACTCATCTATCATTTTCCATTTTTTGCATAGAAATCAATCTATTTTTCTTTTGAGTTCCTACATATTATCACGTCCATATTACCTCTGATAATATTATGTACTCTAAATCAGAAAAGAAGGTTTCATTATCTATCATGTCCACAATTCATCCAGATAGATACAAATCATTGAGCATAGAAGGATTATCATTTCCACTCTCATATCATCATAAAAGTCTATTACATTTTCTTAGATTTTTTTACAAATCATAATGGAAATCTATTACAATTTTGGATTTTCATTCTACACACACAACAATAATCTAATAGAGGTCTATTTTCTTTCTTGGATCTTCTCTGTCGGGTTCGTTGTTGGCGGCAATTCCTGACTGTCTGAGCTCCAGTGGCGACCAGAGCAGCAGGAATCAAACTCTGGTCTTATCTCTCAGACGAGAGGAGAACCACAGAGTACGGCAGCCCGAAGGCGTGTTGCTGCCAATACAACTGATGGATTAGGAGCAGCCTTTCAGAGGAGACAGGAATGTATCCAATATTGGGATACAATTCCTAGTTCTGCCGTGAAAGGAACTCTACTGCCCGATTTCTCGGGGTAGAGTTAACTCCACCGTCCAACTCTCCGTGTATAAAGGCTCTTCCTACCATTGGAGGAAGACCCTTCTATCCCATGAAGAGTTCTGAGTTGTCTGATTTGCACGTCAAAAGCGCATGAGCTCCCTGATGTTGGTGTCAGAAGAACGCTCCCCACAGCATCCAAATCGCCAATGCCAGTTCTAGAAAAATTTTTCAGCCAAGTTTCTGCAGAAAACAGCAAAGAAAAAGAGATTAATCAACAGAAGTGTCATTATCATTAGACACGCACTGGCCAGTCAGGCACACCCTGTTTAGTCAGAAACAAAAAGCTCATCTTCAACAGTGAAAAGTGATACGCATACTATGTTGGACTTACCATCGAGATCAAACAGTTTTGTGCTAAGGGTTGGCAGACTAATGTCTGATGGTATAGTGCACAAGAAAACAACATCAGCAAGCATTGCTATCATCAATTTCTTGTTGAGAATGGAATCTTGCAAAATGGTCATTCTTAGAGAAGAAGAAGAAGAATGAAGGAATGAGTATGCGTGAAACTCAGCTATCTATTTAAAGAGTCTAAGTACAAGCCTATTTTTGGAAAGATCCGAATAAAAAAGTGCTCTTAACTACGGAATGAGTGTCACGTGTGCTTTGGAAAATAGCACAACATTGGAAATATTCAAAGAGTGCCGCCTAATGCTCTTCATTAGTGCACGCTATTCGGAGTAAAGCTAGCTTTCAGCATAAAGGCGTACCATAGAAATATTTGAGCACTGATGGCCTTACAAAAGAGGAAAAGAAGTGCAACATTTTCAAAAGAAAACAGAAACATAAAAGAACGCGCCCTATTTTGCGGAATGACTAAGCTTGGCGCCTAATTCTTCTACGCTGTTGACCCCCATACGGTGTAACAGAGCATTGAGTGCTTCCCGCTGCTCTGCGAGACTGCGCCCATCGGAAGAAGATGAGCCATCCAGACCAAAATGGCTCAGGAAGTTCTTGGCTAATTGTGTAGGGTCATCTTTAAACTCGAAAACTAAAAGCTCCGGTTCCTTACCCCCGAAAGTAGGGTCGCCATGGGCACAAAAACCCAACTTTCGTGCTTCTTCTTCAGCTTTCTCCTTCGGTGTCATGTTGACGTGAGATGAAGATTAAAGTCGAATTTTCTCCCTGTTTATATAAAGAAGCACGCCGGCGGTTCATATTCCACCATAAATTGGATGCAATCAGTCTCGAAAAATGAAGAGTCATCATGACATTTAATAAATTCATTTGCATGTTTTCAAAGCATTTCGGAGTAAATATCTCTTTAAAGTCATCTCAGCGTGACTAAATTCATTTTATCATCTTAATTTCAAAGTATTTCGAAATAGTTTATCATTTTTCGAAAACTTTGAAGGGGGTTTTGTAGGCCTTCAAAATGAAAGTCACGCTGAGTTGATCAGGACTGAGTGTCAAAGTCACGCTGAGTTGATCAAGACAAATGTTTAAAAATTACGCTAGAGACAGCTCATCATTTGTCAGAAATGTCATTATGACTGACAGCACGACAGTCGAAGAATGTCTTCTCGTATGCCACGTATTCACGAAACTCGAGAGATCACAGCCGACTATTGCGTGACTTTCGAAATCTTCTTCAACAAGACTCAGCCTTCATCAAGTTGGCATAGCAAAAGAGTTTCTTGTCATTTAATGCGACTGACAAAGTAATCACTGTCAGAGATTTTGTGTCAGTAGAGGCACGTCAAATCAAGACAGCTGGCAGTCCTGCCTCAAGCTTGCGTAGATTTTGAGCCCTTTGGCTTAAGTCTGCGTGTATTTTGAACTTCTATGTTCCTTCATCAAGTTTGCGTGGATTTTGAAGCTTTTTTGCCCCAAGTCTGCGTGGATTCTGAAGCTTCCTGCCCCAAGTCTGCATGGATTTTGAAGCTTTCTGACCCAAGTCTGCGTGGATTTCGTCCTCAACGAGCCTGCGTTGATTTCATCAAATTGGAGTACGTAGCAGCCATGCCACTGATCTCTCGCCTGCGGGTCTTGTAACTTGCACACGACTCATGCATGATTGCCATGTGTCCAACAGTTATAGGCCACGTCCAGTAACTGCTCACAACCTTGCGTATGTTAGATCCTGCGTGATTTTCAACTATGCAGAGGCTGTGAAGACAGTTATCTTTTTCAGTTATTTTTGACTCTATAAATAGAGTTCTGTTTTCATTCATTGTACAGACACAGAGATATCTAAATTGCTGTTGAAATTTTGAGAGTTTTTCTTCTTCGCATCGTCCAAGGGATAAAGCGATCGTCTTCTAGATCGGATTCCTACAGTTGTAATTTTCCCAGATACACAATAAATAAAGTAAATTTATTTATGGAAAACAGGAAGCTTCTCATCAACAGAATGCACTCGAGTAAACAAGTTTATTTCAGAAGGACGTGAGAGAATGAGAAGCAAACTCTCTCTATGCCACTATTTATAGGCCGGGCAAATCAAACCCATGCGCCAAGTGGATGGCTCTCCAAATCTCGTGTAATAAATTTGCATTAAATGGATGAACCAGACGCTTCGAATTCAGCCAAGTCAAAAACGGCTATTTAAAGCACTCAGAAAACGTAACAGTCGTGCCAAAAGACGTGTCAGAGTGGAGCGAATGTGCCGGTCAGACCGCGCACCACACAGACGCGCCCCTCAGCACCAAGTGCTTCACAAGCATGCGCCCCTATGCGGCCCCATGCGCCTAGTGGAACGTCGATCGATGCGCCCACTCCAACAGTCCATCACCTGTCAAAGAACATTAAATGCTGAAGTCTGACAGAGTTGGCAGCACGCCTCTCGAGGACTGAACAGTTGACAACTTTTTTAGAAAATGAAGCGTCGCCAACGTCAGCATTATCATTACTTTCTTCCGGCGGTTACAAGCCACGTGGCCGCCCAACCACTCGCATGCGCCTCCGCGGCCATGCGCCAAAAGCTCTGCATGCGCCTCAAAAGCCATGTGTCTCCGACTTTCTCTCTGATCCCTAAAGACAGAAGTAAAGTCACTACTGAAGCTCTGCATGTGCCTCAAAAGCCATGCATCCCAGACTTCTCTCTGATCCCAAAAGACAGAAGTAAAGTCACTACTGAAGCTTCGCATGCGCCTCAAAAGCCATGCGCTCCAAATGGTTCGCGACTCCTAAAAGTTACGAGCCAAAGTCTCCTTATGCGCCCTATCCCAGACGCATCCTACCAGATCATTCTCCACCAAATCCGAGATCTCCGAGCCGTGGGCCGATGACACGTGTCCTTTGACTCGATTCATCCAAGATCTCAGTAACAGAAAGATTCTTCCCCTGCTACGTGCCAGCCTACAACAGCAGCATGAAGAATTCAACCCCTTAATTAGGGCGCATCGTCCATGCGCCTCCATCAGCGATCACCACGTGGCATCCCCGCGTCTAGGCGTATCCTATATATGCGCGCATGAGCAGCCAGCCTGCAGACTATAAATAGAGGGATCATTTCCTTCTTCTTACGGACACACACACAGAGGAACAAACATAGACAGACAGAGAGATCGCACAACCAGAGAGGTAGATACAGGCACTCAACGTCTTCCTCCTCTCAGCAAGCTCCAGCACCCAGAGCAATCCAAACCTTCATAGAACCGATAACCGTCGTCAGATCATCAACGGAGTCAACGCATTACCACTCGCTCCATTGGCACAAGGGACCCAGATAAACAAAAGTGTACTCCTAGGACTACGTCTAAGTCCTATATTGTAACACTGTTCTGTTTGTATTGAAATTTACAATCAAAAGATTTTAATGGCAAACAAGCTGGCGACTCTGCTGGGGACCTCTTTCTCCTCCACCGAGAAAGCTGTGTCGCAATCCGACGATGTAAAGGTGGGCTCCTCGCACAAGATGCTGGTCGTACGTCTCAATCAACAGGCGTATGAGGAGTTCATCTTTGAAGGCAGTGCGAGTCCTTCGAAGCGGCTGTCAAAGCCGAAGAAGACCCGTCGAGTCTGGGTGCGCAAGGTCGACGCCTCTGGCACCACCACTGAAGGGGATGCACCGATCCAGCCTTCCCTTCCTGCTGACGTCCTCAGCAACCGAGATGCGCCCACCGGTGTAGTGCATCCCTCGGGAAAACGTGCAGCTGACCACATTCCCCAGCTATCTCCCTCTCAGGCGAGAAAGATGCGTCGACGGAGCAGGGGCACAGCTAATGCCCCACACATCACCTCCGATGGGCCACAGAAGGTCTCTGTCTTTGACATACTCACTCGCTGTAGTGGCGAGGAGAATTTGGATTCTGAGTACTACGTGCCCCAGCGGGCTAGTACGAAGAAGTCCAAGGCAGCACGGATGATGCGTCCTAAACGTGCTATGCCAGCAGCAAGCCAGAAGCATGTGCTCACAATCATGCGCGCTGCTGATGGTAAGCTATATAAGGTTGACTCAGGTACTTCTGCGCCAAAAACGAGCCAACCTTCAAAGTCCTTATCTCACTTGGGCGCATCTGTTGCGTTCGCAACCAAGTCGAGTAAGGCAAACCCAGTGGTCTTGAACCCCCGCGCCTCCTCGGGTTGTGCGTCTGAGGTTCGTTCAAGTCACTTTACATGTTGTTCCTCCACTACTGGTCTGAGCACCTGTTTGGTGTTGGATCAGGGGGCGCAGCATTCACCTGACTACCCCGGCGCTTGGCCTTGCCATGCGCCTGAAGGGGGTACGAAGGTAGAACTCTCCTCCAATGATCTGCGTAACGTGATCACTCACAAGCGCCGATCAGAAGTGTCGACTGACAAGCACGATACCCCCCTCACAGGGCACACTTGTGCTATGGTCACCATCAACTGCTGTTGCAAGTCAGCAGTCCCACCAAGACAGTCGGTGTTCCAGCGGCTGCAGTCATCGACACCCCTCCGAAGTCGCCTCGGGAAGAAAGTGTCAACAAAAGAGGATCCAGAACTAAAGGTTGCCTCATGCAATGTAATCTCCAACTCCTCGTCAGTCCGAAAGACGACTGGCAATTCCTCGTCCAAGAGCCAGCCGAGGAAAACCAAGACATCCGTCTCGTCCTCCGGAGTGTTCGAAGGCACTCGCGGAAGGAAGAAGCTCTTGGAGGAAGCTGGGGGTAGTCAAGCCCTGGTTGATCCCCCTTCCTAAAATGAGGGTGTCCTCCAAAGCACAGCTGGGGTTGATCTTCATCCTCAGGGCGAAGTCAGCCTCCCCGACATAGCTGGGGGTCGTCTAGCCCCTGTGGACCTACATTTCGAAGATGAAGAAGTCCTTCAAGACATGACTGGGGGTAGTCAGGCCCTTACGGATACTTCTCCCGAAGACGAAGGCGTCCTCCAAAACTTAGCTGGGGGTAGTCTAGCCCCTGCGGATCCGAGTCTCGAAGACGAAGAAGTCCTCAGGAACATAGCTGGAGGTAGCCAAGACGAAGCTCCGAGAAGAACAACTCCTCTACAGGAGAGTGAGGCTGAAAGCGAAGCCTCAACCGAGCCATCCGACTCCAGCCGTGTCATGACAGTCTACATGACTGGGGGTGACCCCGATTCGGATGCGCCACCAGCGGACCTCGTCCAGCGTATGGATACCCTGGAGGAAGGACTCAAAACCCTCTCTGCCTCCATGCAAATACTGACTCAAGCAGTGTTTGAGATACGGTCAGCTTTGGCCAGGACACCTTCTACCGGTCCCGACCTAGGGGCCAATGGAGAGTCAAGTGTACCCCCTCAACGGGTATCCTTGGATACGGATCGTCGTGAAGCCCTCCGGACGTTGGAGCCCTCAAATGCTCAACTCCAGGTGTTACCACCTTTTCCGACTCCCAGCTCCACGGAAGATGTAGTCGAGATGATCAGGGACCTGCACAAGCGCTTTGAGTCCAAGACGAGATAAGAGGAGCGCCAAAAAATGGGCATCCCCCAACCTTATCCCCTCGAATGGAATAAAGTGGTTTATCCTCCCAAATATAAACCATAAACACTGACGCCGACGGGAAGGACTCTCCGCGTCGCTATCTGACGTATTTCCAGTCTCAGACGGGACATCTTCCGAAGGAGGATGCGCTACTCACCAGCATATTTGTCGGCGCACTGAAAGGAGTAGCGTACGACTGGTACTGCAGCCTCCCCGACAATTCTATATCTTCCTTCGACGATTTGACGCATCTTTTCCTCGACCGTTTCTACGACGGCGGGAAGGACATGACAATGGCGTCCCTCATAGAGATACGCCAGAAGGAGAAAAAAATAGTTCGGGTATTCATCGAACGCTTCTGACAGGCCTGCTTCAGACTGCCCCCGGGCATGCCAGAACATGCGCTCCTCTCCTCCTGCAGCATGAACATGCTGCCTGCAGTCAAACTCTGGCTCAACTCTACTCCTCCTCCCGACTGGAGTTCCTTGATCATCGAAGCCGAGGCCGCAGAAAAGAAGGCGGCCAATGCTCGTCTTCTGGGAGTCAGTTTCCCCGCCTTTGAAGACAAGGGGAAACGGCCTGCAGCCAACAACCCCGGACGAGAGACGAAGGGGAAACAGACATTGACTGTCAATGCCTCAAAAGGTGCATCAGCACCTACTCAGAAGCCTCCACTTGCACCAAGACCAAAGGAGGTTTATTCTTTCAACGATGAAGACACCCTGCAACTCTTTGAGATACTGAAGTAGGGTGACAAGATCAAGTTGTCGGACCCGAAGCATCCGGACGAGGTTGGGAAAGTGGACAATCTGAGGTACTGTCACTACCATCAGTTTGTCGGACATCCAACTAAGGACTGCTACGTCCCCAAAAACTATATCCAGCGCATGATCAATGCGGATGTTATCTCCGTCGACTACGAAGAGAAGACGATTTCAACCAACGTGGTGTCGCTCCAGTTCGGCACCTTGCCGCCAACGACAACACAAGATGGTGTCGTATCCATCCCTAAGACGACAATGGAGGTGGTTAACTTACCACCTACTCGTAACAACGTGAGTGGACTCATCCCACTCACCACATCTCGGGGAGAGATCTTATGGGTTTACCCTGATCTCGTCTCCGAGGTTACTCAACCGGAGGTACGCTCTGCTTCTAAAACCAAAGGCAGAAAGATCAAGTCTTGCCGCATGGTCTCTTCCTCCGCAGAAGAGGCTCTTCCTGTACAAACGCGTTCACAACAGAACGCCCAACCCGACGAAGCTGCCGTCGAGGTGGTGCCTCCTTGCACCATCCCTACTGCCCAGGAAGAGGGCCCGTCTAAGCCCTCAGCAGCCAATAAGCAGAAGCATGTAGAGGCTCGTTTCGACAGACCTCTGCGAAAGGAGAATACTTCGGGGCTAGCCAAGCCCCACAACTTCGACATACTGGCACAACTGGCCAGTACTCCTGCCCGCCTTTCTCTGTTTGAGCTCCTTCGTCTTTCCAAAGACACCCGCGAAGCTCTCTATGAAGCCCTGAAGGATGCTGAGTCCTTCATCAGTCAGGTCAAGCAACCTGAAGATCTCCCAACTATATGTGCGCACTGTCATTGTGCGGATGAGGTTATCCCCAATATAACCTTTACCCAACAAGACATGCTGCTCAAGCACAACCGATACAACAGGCCGCTATATTATACAGGGTACATCGGTTCTGTCAAGGTAAAGCGGATTCAGATCGATCCAGAGTCATCTCTCAGCATCATCTTGAAGACGCTACTCTCAACACTGGGGATCCCAATGTACCGACTGGCGCCATCCAACACAACAATAAGTAGCTTCAACGCTAGCAAAAGCGAGCCACTGGGCAAGATACGACTAAAGTGCCATATCGGTAACCTCATAACTGAGGTGACTTGTTATGTCGTGGATGCCGACGTCAACTACAACCTCCTGTTGGGTCGTCCATGGCTGCATGAGTACATGTTGGTGCCATCCACGCTCCACCAATGTATGAAGTACATGTCCACCAACGACGTCATCCAGACGGAGTTCGCGGATATTGACCCTTTCAAAGGGGTTGAAGCCTACTTCACTGATTCCTCCTTGTATAAGTCACCTGACGAGGAAGAAGCCAATGATGCTGACGACGAGGCAGAAACGGCAGCAGAGCCAGACATAGAGCATGAGATGACTCCCGGCGCTCCTTTGAAGATCCGACTCAAAGGCAAACCGCCTCAGAAGTTGCCTCCTATGAACATCAAGCTACCCGGGAAAGCACCAACTGTTCCTGAGGCTCCCTTGAAGATACGCCTCAAGGAAAAGCTGCCTCAGACATCGGCTCCCCTTGTTGCAAAATTACAAGGAAAGGCACCAATCATCGGAGGCGCAGTGAAGGCACCTCTGAAGGTGCGTCTTAAAGGCAAGTTGCCGCAATCCAAGCTGCCAGAGAAGGCCCACATAGCCCTCTCGGACCCCGAAATCAAAGCTGTGGTGGACTCTCCCGATCTAATCCCAGTACTCACAGATGAAGAGCTAGGGGAATATATCTCTGCTGATGTAGACGCACCCTCTCTGGACAATGTAATCCCGCGGGATAAAATCTCGTATTTCATCAATAATAGAGTGTCTTTTAATTATTCTAGTCTTCCACATTGGAATGCCATGTATATATTAGATAACGCTCTACGGTCGTTGCAAACACAAATAACGACTGTCCATTATGTAAATCGAGTAGTCCCATTCCAAGGGGTCTGTTCTGTAGTCCTACCGCAGAGTCGAGACGAAGAATCCATCATTTTCGGCAAAGTTGAGCATTATCAAGACCTTCCGCCGCTCGAGCCAGAACCAGATACCGGCAGAATACAAGTCTATCGGTACACAGATAAGGCAAAGTACCTCATCCAAAAGATGGGTTACGACCTAAAAAGTAACAAAGGCCTGAACTACGGCAAGGGTCGACGTCTTCCTCTCCGGCTTCCAACACCTAAAGGAAAGCCGCAGGACTACTATAATCGGACTCGACGGGGGATAGGCTATGTCACGCTGCCGTCAACTCCAGAGAGTTCAGAGACAGAAGAAGCAGAACATTCTCATTCGTCTGAAGCATCAACTTGGGATTCCGATACCAATATCGGCTCAGTCTTCAAGAGAGTACTGTCAGCCAACATGACATCCGCTCAACCTCAAGAAGATGAAGGCGAAGATCAAGCGCCAGAATTCTTCGAAGAAGAACCTTAGGCGCAACGCTTAGGAGAACAATGGGAGTCTCGTTTTGAGCTACACGAACCCCCTACCGAAGACGAAGTCAAGCAGATCGACCTTGGGGATGGATCTTCTTCCAAACCCATCTTCATCAGCAAAAGCCTAAAAGGAGAAGACCGGGAGTCTTTAATCCAACTGGCTAAAGAAAATATTGATGTCTTCGCTTGGAGCTACAAAGACATACCAGGACTTGATCCTCAGATCGCGATGCATAGGCTCAACATCTTATCCGATGCCAAGCCTATCAAACAATAACAGCGACGTTTTCGTCCGGACATCATGAACGCCATCGATCAGGAGGTGGCAAACTCTTGACCAGTGGTTTCATTCGGGAAGAACAACACCCGGATTGGGTGGCCAACGTTGTCCCTGTCACCAAGAAAAAAAGGAAGATTCGAGTCTGCATCGACTTCAGGGATCTCAACTCCGCTTGCCCGAAGGACGAATTCCCGCTTCCCATCACCGACGTAATGATCAACAACACATGTGGCTTCGAACGCATGTCTTTCATGGACGGGTATTTGGGCTACAACCAGATCAAGATGCTCCCCGATGACGCAAAACATACGTCATTCAGGACTCCAAAAGGCATTTTCTGCTATACAGTGATGCCCTTCGGCTTGAAGAACGCAGGTGCAACATACCAACGAGCTATGAGCACCATTTTTTGTCAGCATCTTCATAAGACAGTCAAATGCTATGTTGACGACATCGCAGTTAAGAACCGTCTCAAAGGAGATCACCTACAAGACCTGAAGACAGTCTTCGATCTCATACGGGCGCATCAACTCAAGATGAACCCCGCTAAATCCTTTTTAGGGGTTTCTAGCGGAAAGTTCTTGGGCTTCATTATCATGGCGAAAGGCATTCATGTCGATCCCGAGAAGACCAAAGCCATCCTCGACATGGGCCCTCCGAAGAACCTCCGAGAGCTTCAAGGACTGCAAGGGCGTCTGGCATACATCCGGAGGTTCATAGCAAACCATTCCGAAAAATGTTGACCCTTCACTCAGCTTATAAAGAAGGGAGTCTCTTACGTCTGGACAGAGGAATGCCAAAAAGCTTTCGACGACATCAAAGCTTACATGACAAGTCCGCCAGTTCTAGTGGCACCCATCGCCGGCAAACCATTCCTCCTCTACGTCCGTGCCATGGATCATTCCTTTTGCACTTTGCTGGCTCAGAACAGCGATACAGGCTATGAGCAAGCCATCTACTACCTCAGTCGAACACTCATCGGGGCCGAACACCGGTACAACCCCGTTGAAAAAGAGTGCTTGGCGTTGGTGTTTGCCATTCAGAAGACTCGCCATTATGTCTCAGGCCAGACGATTCATGTCATCTCCCGAGTCAATCCACTCAGAGTTCTCATGACAAAGCCAGGGTCATTAAATTCCCGGCTAGCTACGTGGGCGATCCTGCTAACACCATACAACATGGTGTTTGTTCCATAAAAAGCCGTCAAGGGTCAGGCTCTGGCCGACTTTTTAGCTGCACACCCCATTCCGGAGTCCTCCAGACTCTATGAAGATATCCCGAATGAGGTCCAAGAATCTAACGTCACCGAAGAAAGCTCCGTCTGGCGGATGTTTTTCGATGGCGCTTCAAGAACATGCCCCAAAGGCCAAATCATCGCAGGAGTGGGGGTAGTCTTGGTCTCTCCCGATCAGCTGGTCATCCAACACGCCTACTCCCTTTCGAAGCCGTGCTCCAACAATATTGTCGAGTACAATGCGTTCATCATGGGACTCCAGCTGGCACGACAGCTGGGGGTGGACCATCTGGAAGCCTACGACGACTCAAAACTCGTCGTAAACCAAATCAGAGGGCAATACGAGGTTCGCCATGAAGACCTGATCCCTTGTCATGAAGTCGCGTTGAACATTATGTCAACCTTCGCCGAGCTCTTCATCGAACATGTTCCTCGTTTACAAAATCTGGAGGCTGACGCCCTGGCTGGTCTCGCAGCCTCGTTAGCAGCACCCCTCGGGACTCAACACTATGTCACGGTAGTTGGTTGAGACTTGGTCTGTCCTAAAAATAACTTGTGCTCACAAGTGACCCATGCCATGTCAATAAGTGCTGGTGTTAATGTCCGAGATTAGAGATTCTCGTTCATCGACTTTGCTGTTTACGGAATTCTTCCAGAAGACCCAAAAGAAGCTGTCTCAGTCAGGAGGCGCTCCCTTCGATTCTACTACGATACAGCTACTAAATGCTGTACCGACGCTCCTACGATGGACTTCTCCTGCGATGTCTGTCCAACGAAGAAGCAGCCGAAGCCCTTCGAGAAGCTCACGATGGGACCTGCGGAGCCCATCAACCTGGCCCTAAGTTGTAGGATCGACTGCGACGCATGGGCTACTACTGGCCAACCATGGCCGCTGACGCTGTTGACTATGCTAAGAAGTGCCATGCGTGCCAGCTTCACGCAGACTTCATTCATACACCGTCAGAACCACTACATCCTACAGTCGCCTCCTGGCCCTTCGAAGCTTGGGGCATGGACATTGTAGGACCGATCACCCCTCCTTCATCAAGGGGACACCGCTTCATCCTAGCCATCACTGACTACTTCTCCAAATGGGCAGAAGCAGTTCTACTGGCGGAAGTGAAGAGCTCTAGGGTGATCAGCTTCATCAAGCACCATGTCATCTACCGTTTTGGGGTACCCCGGAGGATTATCCACGATAACGGTCCTCAGTTCATCAGCCATGTTTTCAGCAAATTCTGTGACAAGAATCGTATTTAAAATGTGGCCTCAACCGTCTACAATCCGGCAGCAAACGGATTGGCCGAGGCGTTCAACAAGACTATCGTCAGGCTACTCAAAAAGGTCGTGTCATCCAACAAACACGACTGGGATGAAAAGCTCTGCGAATGCCTTTGGGCCTACCACACAACGGTACGGACCCCGACGGGCAACACACCATTCTCCCTGGTCTACGGGAGCGAAGCGGTACTACCTCTCGAGATCCAGATACCCTCACTCCTTGTAGTGATCACAAACCAACTCACAGAAGAGGACAATCAACGTCGTCGTCTGCGGGAACTGGAGGCACTTGACGAAAAGCGTCTCCTAGCTCAATAACGCATTGAACTCTACCAAGCCCGTATATCACAGGCTTTCAACAAGAAGGTCAAGCAAAGGACTTTCCAAGAAGGCGACCTGGTTCTGGCAGTCAGGAGGCCGATGGTGTTGACTCACAAGACACTAGAAAAGTTCGAGCCCAAGTGGGAAGGACCTTTCATCATAGAGATGGTATACTCAAACGGTGCTTACCGCCTTGCTAAACCCAATGGAGACTTGTTCATGATGCCCATCAACGACAAGTTCCTAAAGAAGTACTACTCTTGACATCTTTCAGACATGTACTTCCACAAAATCAGATGCTTCTGGAACCCAGCTGTTCCGTGGCATTCTCCAGTAGAAGGACAACCACGTCCACATCACCTCTGAGTTGTCCCCCCTACGCCCTACAAAGCAGAATCTTACACTCCGTGAGACTACGCTATCCATCATGTTTACCACGTCCACGTTACCTCTGAGTAAACATCCCGTACAGACAACCCCTGCGTTACCGTACATTGATTACAGAACTTCCATGTCCACATTACCTCTGAGTAGTTCCGCGTATCCCTAGAGTCATTCCTACCACGTCCATAACACCTCTGAGTAGGAAGATTCTATCATTTGAATCTCATATTTGCCACGTCCACATCACCTCTGAGCAAACATGTTGGTTCTCTCAAACTTATTATCTGTACCTAAAAACCAAGGTGCGCAAAAGATAATAGGTCCACACAAATTATCAAGTTTATGACAGCAAAAATGAACACATCACAAATTTTTTGTATTTCTTTATTCTAAAAAAGAGAGTAAAGGATTACACCCCCCCAGCAAGAGTTGCAATTACGCAAAAAGAAGAAGAATAGACTACAATCCCTAAACATCCCCAGGGTTGGCTGAAAGCTCTTCAATCCGGTGCCTCAAGTTTGTCGCTCGAGTCTCCACAATCGCCAGGACCCGACGTTCAGCTTCTTGACGCATCGCCTCTATGGCCTCTGGAGAAGTGTCATCCTCATGCTTCTCATCCAGCTGTTGCTGCTGCTGAGCCAGAGTAAGAGCCCGGTGGGTAAAAGCTGCTTCCTTCTTCTTGAATGCTACATGTTCAGCCTGGCACGCTCAGCATCCAATAGGAGTCGGGCCCGCTGGTCCTCAAGATGGAGAATCCAGGCATCAACCTCCGCGATACAAGCGTCCAACGCAGTTCACAACTCTACCTTCTCCTACGTAGACTGAGACAACCGCTCCACTGCAGCTTCAGTCTCAGCCACTTCGCGCTCCCAGACACCCACGGTGGCCTGATAAGAGGACTCAATTTCAGCAATCAGCTTCTCCTTTTCCGCGTCTATTAGGGCGGAAAGATCATTCCGCTGGATACGCTGAAACTCAGAAAGCAGTTGATCCAGCTCAGTTACCGAGGCCTCCAGAATCTCGACCATATGATCATGGCCCTGGTAGAGACGTACCAGGTTGATGTGTGGAAGCGCCATGGATTTTGCCATCGTGAAACTCCCATTGGTGTTCATCACTGTCGCACACCCTTCTGCAGCATCTTGTACACTGCCTCAACGATGAATTTCACGTACTCATCCGCATCCGCCAATACTTGTGGTGTCATGGCAGGAGTTGGAGGAGTCATCATGGATGGCGGACCTGAAGAAGACCCGCCGATCTCAATCTGCGAGGTTTGAACATCGACCTCAGCAGACTCTCTCGCACCAGGAACTTGAATTTCGCTACCAGCGCCAGATGCCAAGAGTGCAGAAGGAGTTGGGTGGGGCGTCGATATCGTCCCCCAAGTCGAAGAAGCAACAGAGGGCACTTGCATCAGCAAGCCCTTGCCCTTTCCCGGCTCAAAGGGACTATCAGCATCCGGAGCTGCCTCCTCCACCACCGAGGCACGATCTTTAACCAGCGCGGAGCCTTCCTCTGGCAAGCTAACCGTATCAGCTCCCATTTCCTGGCGGGGCACGTCTTCTGGGGTCGGGCTCGGCAGACGAGTCTCCCCCTCATCATCAAATCCCTCCACGGGGACCAAATCCGTCGCCACCTCCCGGTCGGCAGCCACCTCAGCTTCTATTGCTGAGCCTGGGGTAGGGCTCAGCAACGCTACAGCCGACCTCCCCGCATCATGTCAAGGAGGGGAATCAACCCTCTCCTCTGTTGCAATCACGTCTATTGCCCCCGCAACAGACTCACGTATCTCTGGAGGAACGTCTTCCGAAGACGACGAACTCCACCCCACTTCATCATCAGGAAGCCCCACGTCCGCAGGACCCTCAATTTCCAAGCCCCCCACGGCGGCTTGTACCATCCTGGAAGTTGCTGTAACCTCAGCATCTCTTCCGCAAAGTCCGGAGATACTAAAATGTTACGCCCCAGAACCAGAATACTGGAGAGCGGTGGAATGATTCAGCCAGCTACGTATTACGGGTAGATGAATACCGTATAATACGATCAATGCTGTCTAAAAGACAAGGGGGTGCATACTACATGAAAGTCTCACTATGGTCATTTCACATCTATTGTCTCAATCATTCAAAACAAGAAACAGAAATAGAGAACATGTAAGATAAAGCAGTAAGGCGTCCCAAACGCTTAGTCAAAATATTCTTGAGATCTGGCTTTATAAAACATAGCCAGATGGTATAGTAACATGTACACAATTGTTATCAGCTGCAGTCTGACTTAGTTACAATTATGCAAAAGTAAGTACAAGACAATCCGACTAATATGTCGGTGCCAAACGGTTAAGTATAAAGTAAATAACAAAACGAGCGGTGAAGTAAGGAACCCACTCGAGTCCTCCTGCGATCATTCCCCTAGTATTGACCATCTTGGAGGTAGAAGTAAGCTGGATCCTCAGGGACTGGCTCTAAATCTGGCCATGCAAAACCAGAGAGGTTAGACCTCTAATAGCAAGTACCACAAGGGAACACGATATGAAGGACTAAACCAGTAAGTAAGAGAATAAAATAATAGATCTCTGCTATCTACTAGGACTCACACAACATCACGACACTTCGAACCAACCTCCCAACCAAACAAGGACAGAAGTTGGCCCGTCATGTCCTGACATTCTGATCATCTCAGTTAAGTAACAGAGTAGGTATAATGCACAAACAAATCATCTTGAACGACCAATCAACTACTACGGCTTGCTATTGTGAGTCCCAAGTTTTCCTGGAATTATGCAAATAGGGATTCCTCAGTTCTTACTATGTGCAAGCAAGGCTAGTCTATCCAATCAATCAATTGCACCAATCATGTAATTAGACGAGTCCCAGCGGGACGCCCGCCGTTAATATAGCATGTACAATAATATAAGCAGATACTGTTCCCTGCCCGTGTGACAAATTTACAGTATCTGTGGGAACCAGCCGGCCCGTCGGGCACTTAATAGTCCCAAGGGGGCTGCCATGTAAGAACTCGAGAATCCATTCTCTCCATGCCATCATTATTTTATTTAACTTAATAGCCCCTTCGTTGAGTGAAGTTCTATGCCGTGGATCATGGTCATTCAAATGAGCACTTTCGTACGGGGTACGATATGCACAACTCTACAACGATACCCGTACGGCTAGGTTGTAGGTTTTACATAGCATGATGCAACAATCAAATCTGACCTCGGAGTAATCATGCCTTGACCATAAAGTACACATGCTGTTTTTGTAAGATAGATAAATAACTAAATAAATAAATAATTTAAAGCCTGCATGTGCCTGTATGCCAATATTCGGGATTGGCTAATCGAGTACAATAGTTCATTACATGAACGTGTCTCATTTATTTCATTCAATAAGACGACTAGCCAGTCTCTTAGTTCCAACTAGGAAACGCATGATCAATTTTAGTCAAGATAACCATTATCATCAATGGTAACAAGGCATGAAAGTCAAATAGTATTCAGTGGAGTCGAGTCTACGACTCTCAGGGTTTAATTCCAGTCAATCAGGGTATCTATAACTCAATTCACGACACATGGTATATCTCACGTAACAATCTATATTTAACAGAAATATTAACATGCCATGATTATATCAAGTTTATGCAAAAAGGCGTAAGGATATAAAATGGACGTTAAACATCTAATAAGATATCAATATACTGGGCTATAGAAGATCCAGGGTAAGCAGGCTACGCTCATGTCAGCCTACGCTCAAGTCAACGTACGCTCAGGTCAAGCTACGCTCAAGTCAAACTATGCTCAGGTCAAACTAGCGCATGGAAGACATACGCTCAAGTCAGGCTAGCGTATGGAAGACATACGCTCAAGTCAGGCTAGCGTATGGAAGACATACGCTCAAGTCAGGCTAGCGTATGGAAGACATACGCTCAAGTCAGGCTAGCGTATGGAAGACATACGCTCAAGTCAGGCTAGCGTATGGACTCGCCTACGCTCCTTGTCATCCAAGTCAGCGTATGCAAGACATACGCTCCCAAAAGGCAGCGTATGGAAGACATACGCTTCCAAAAGGAAGCGTATGGGGACTGCGCTGCACTAAAGAGCGCACGCAACTCAGTGGCATAAGCTAAAAAGCTTGCGTACTGCTCACTGTCTTCTCGAAAACAGCATGAACTCCATGGTTTGAACCCAAAGCTTCAAAAGTCCATAACTTGGTCAAAATAAGACCGAATCCAACTTTGCAAATGTCAAAATTGGGTAGAATAAAATTCTCTACAACATGGAACCGTCATAACTTGGAAACAAAGAAGTTTGATAGATTAAAACCACCAAAATCCAAAAATAACTAATTTTAAGATCTACTAAAAATAAAACTTCAAAACGAGAAATGTCAAGTTCTAAACCCTCTTAGAATCACAAGGAAAAGAGAATGGAACCATAAAAATGGGTCCTCATGAAAAAGTAAGATATACTTGCCTACGGTTTGGTAGGTGAAGGGAGTGATGAGGAAGAAGAAGAAGAGTAATGGTGAAGGAAGAATAATGAAGAGAGAGAAATGGGGGGTTGGCTTTAAATAAAAAGGTGGTGGTAGGTGGGGGTGTTAGGTTTGGTTCATGATGAACCAACTAACCCAAAAATAAACCAAGCCGAACCCAAGTCTAGCTAAAGCAGAGAAACAAAAGCAGAAAGTAAAATGCAGATAATTAATTAACATAAATTTAAAAGAATTTAAATACAGGATAATACATGATAAATATTAAATAAATATATTTAAGCAGTACATGTATTAAAAATACGTATACTGGGAATAGGGGGTGACATCTCTATCCTCCTTAGAAAAATTTCGTCCTCGAAATTTTAAATCCAAGCAGGATAGGAATATCAAGGCCAAACTAGTACAAGCAATTTAAGCAAGCAATCCTTTTACAATGTCCATAGCAAGTAACATATCTATATTTAACAATCTACGATATCAAGTAATTCTATCTATGGGGTGACAAGCATGAGAAGCTAAATACGATCAAGGTATACAGAAAGAGATATACCTTGTGAGTCAAACAAGTGCGGATATCGTGATCGGATATCATCCTCATGTTCCCACGTTGACTCTCCTAAAGAGTGATGACCCGAAGTAATCCGGACAAGGTTAATTGTTCGGTTCTTGAGTATCTTCTCTTTTCGGTCCAAGATGGATACAGACTGCTCCTCGTAAGACAAGTTGGTTCCAACAACCAATTCAGAATGATCGAGGATATGGCTTGGGTCCGATACATACCTTCGTAACTGAGATACATGAAACACATCATGCACCTCTCGTAACGAAGGTGGAAGGGACAAACGATAAGCAACATCGCCTACCCTATCAAGGATAACGAATGGTCCTACGTATCGTGGACTCAACTTCCCACGAACGCCAAATCTAATGACCCCACGGGTAGGTGAGATTCATAAAAATACGTGGTCTCCAACAGAAAACTCTAGCGGCCTACGATGCTGGTCCGCCCAATGACGATGTCGATCCTGTGCAACTCGAAGTCGCTCTCTAATTCCTTTAACCAATTCAACTGTCTGAACAATCATTTTCGGGCCTAACATCTTCCTCTTCCCGATATCATCCCATGCTAGTGGCGACCTACACTTCTTACCATATAGTGCTTCAAATGGCGCCATCTGGATACTGGCTTGATAACTGTTGTTATATGAAAACTCAACTAAGTACATGTGGCTTTTCCAAGATCCTCCAAAATCTAGGGTACAAGATCGCAACATATCTTCCAAAGTCTGAATTGTCCTTTCCGATTGGCCGTCCGTCTGTGGATGGTAAGCCGTACTAAATCTTAATTTGGTACCCAGACTATGATATAAGCTCTTCCAGAAGTATGACGTGAAACGGGTATCTCTGTCTGACATAATACTGATAGGGACTCCATTCTGCCTGACTATCTGCTGCATGTACAACTCTGCCAACTTTTTTGTAGATTGCCCTACTCTGAAAGGAAGAAAGTGTGCTACCTTTGTTAGCCGGTCCACTATCACCCAAATAGCATCTTTACCACTTGGTGATCTCGGTAAACCGGTCACAAAGTCCATTGTGATGTGTTCCCACTTCCATTCCGGGATAGGAAGCGGTTGTAATAACCCAGCTGGCCTCTGCTGTTCTGCCTTTACTTGCTGACATATCAAGCAACGGGAAACAAACCTAGCTATCTCCCTCTTCATCCCATTCCACCAGAAGTGCTGCTTGATATCTTGGTACATCTTGGTCCCTCCAGGATGTATAGAATACTGGGAACTGTGAGCTTCTGTCATTACTTCTTGTTTGATATCTCTACTAGGTACACATAGACGCGATCCAAACCTAAGCGTACCATCTTCATGAATTTGCATCTCCTTTCTGAGCCCTGACTCACATTCTGCCCTAAGCTTCTGAATCTTTGGGTCCTGTGACTGGGCTGCCTTGATCCTGTCTACCAAGTCAGATTGAACTTGTAGACTTGCCAGAACTCCTACATCATTAGGAAGTATAACTTCGATGCCCATCTCCTGAAGGTCTTCTAAGATATGCTTCTGCGTTGTCAACATAAATACGCCGCCTCTTCTGCTGAGAGCGTCTGCTACCACATTAGCCTTGCCTGGATGATACTGAAGCTCTACGTCATAATCCTTGATCAACTCCAACCATCTTCTCTGTCTTATGTTCAGCTCCTTCTGAGTAAAGATGTACTTCAGACTTTTATAGTCTGTGTACATGTCCACTCGGTCACCATATAAATAATGCCTCCATAGCTTCAAAGCAAATACTACTGCCGCCAACTCTAAATCATGAGTTGGATAATTCTTCTCGTGGTCTCGAAGTTTCCTAGATGCATACGCTATCACCTTTCCATGTTGCATAAGGACACATCCAAGTCCTTTACCTGACGCATCACAATATACCGTAAAACCTTCGGGCCCAACTGGCAATGTAAGGATAGGTGCTGATATCAACTTCTGCTTCAGATTCTCAAATGATGCCTGGTATTCTGTCGACCAGACGAATGGTACATCCTTTCGTGTCAAGCGGGTCATGGGTGCTGAAAGCCTCGCAAAGTCTGATACAAACCTTCTGTAATATCCTGCCAATCCTAAGAAACTCCGTACATCAGCTACGGTCTTGGGTACTGGCCAACTCTCTACTGCTTCTACCTTCTTGGAATCCACTGCTACTCCAGCTCCTGATATGATGTGACCCAGAAATGAAATATGATCCGACCAAAACTCACACTTGCTGAGCTTGGCATACAACTGGTTCTCTCTCAGAACCTGCAACACTTTCCTGAGGTGGTCTTCATGCTCCTCTTCACTAGCAGAATATACTAGTATGTCGTCAAGAAACACAACGACAAACTGATCTAAGTATGGCATAAAGATGCGGTTCATCAAATCCATGAATATAGCTGGAGCATTGGTCAAACCAAACGGCATTACTAAAAATTCATAATGCCCATACTTCGACCTGAATGCTGTCTTGGGAATGTCTTCCTTTCGAACCCTCACTTGATGGTACCCTGAACGAAGATCTATCTTGGAGAAAACTCTAGCCCTGCTCAACTGATCAAACAAGTCGTCGATCCTTGGTAGTGTGTACTTGTTCTTTACTGTCGCCGCGTTAAGCTTCCTGTAATCGATGCATAATCTGGATGATCTATCCTTCTTCCCCATAAGTACCACTGGTGCTGCCCATGGTGATATGCTAGCTTGGATAAACTTCTTCTCCTTCAATTCTTCTATGTGCTGATACACCTTGGCCTGCTCCGAATCCGCCATTCTGTAAACCCGATCTGATATTAGTTTAGTTCTAGGTGCCAATTCTATGCTGAACTCAATATCTCTAACCGGTGGTAGACCTGGAAGTTCTTCGGGAAACACGTCTAGAAATTCTTCAACTACCTTCGGAACTTGAACTTCTTCCATTGCTGTTACTACTCCCTGCTCTTGCTGAGTTGCCTCTGATCTGACTAAGGTGAACCTCTTCATGCCTGGAATATCAAAAGATACACTCCCACTACGACAATCTATTGTCGCATGACTGTCTTTCAGCCAGTCTATGTCTAAGATAACGTCGAAATTTCCAACAGAAAATTCTATCAACCGGGCGGGTAAGGAATGCCCGCAAACTACAACACTACATGCTAGAATAACTCTACTAACTCCTACGAGTCCATTGCCAGTGAGTATATTCAACCACCCTGGCAATGCCTCGAACTCCATTCCTAGCCGTGTCGCAAATTGTGCAGATATAAATGAGTATGATGCTCCCGAATCAAACAATGCTACTGCAGGATATGAGGCGACGAGAATGTTACCTGCCACAACATCTTCCGATGCTAATGCCTCCTCCAAGGACAGTGTGAATGCCTGTCCTCGACCTCCTTGCTGGTTCCCATGTTGCGGCCTAGCCTGGTGCTGCTGCTGGCCCCTTCCTTGATGATGCTGGGGTGGTCTATACTGGTGTTGCTGTATCGGCGGTCCCTACTGTCGATACATCTGAGCCTGCGAATGCTGGGCCAATAGTCTCACTGCCATTGCTGGTCCTCGATACTGCCCTGCACCTGGTGCTGTCAGAGCAGGAAACTGCTGCCCTGGTCCTCCTGACCTCGAATTCATGGGACATGTGGTAACCCGATGGTCTGGATTTCCACATATCAGACACAGTCCATTCAATGTCCGACACACATCTCTAGTGTGCCCCATCTTTTCACAATAAGTGCAGTCCGCCGGGGGTTGCTGGTTCTTCCTTTGTTGCTGTTGCTGCTGCCTGGGTGGTGGTACTGGTCCTCGTATCGCCATATCGTGGATACGAATGCCAGTGGATGGTGCTGTTGTTCGGGGCGCTGCTCCCCCTCCTCCTTCAATCTGACTGTGAGATCTCTTCTGACCTCCAGTCCTTACTGTAAGCCTCTGAATGGTGATCTCATGCCTCCGGGTTGCCGTCAATATCTCATCAAAAGTCTGGTAATTGTGCCCTTCTATCAATTGCAAGAGCTCAAGATGAAACCCTTGCTGAAATCTCATAGCCCTCTGGCGCTCCGTTGCTACCATCTCTGGGGCAAACCTACTCAATCTGCAGAACTCCGGTGCATAAGCATCTACGGTCTTGCCGGCCTGCCTGAGGCTGAAAAACTTCTGTTGTAGCTCAAACTGCGCCACAACTCTATAGTACTTCGTCTTGAATCTTGCTGTGAAATCGTCCCAAGCAATGGGACGTCTGATACCTACTTCCTCTGATTTCCACCAATCATGTGCGAGATCCTGAAGTAACAACTTCACCTGATCCACACGTTCTTCCGCCTGTACCTTAGCCGCCGTCAAAATAGCCTCAATATCCTTAAGCCATGCATCTGCTGAAATAGCATCCTCCGTGCCCTCGAAACGACGGGGGTTGAATTTGCAAAATCTGGTTGATGCTCCAGAATCCGGCCTTGCCCCTCTTTCCAAAGCTGTCTGCAACCCTGGGTTGAGTAGTACGTTCTGCTCTTGCAACTGAGCGTGCATGCACTGCTGGGCTAACATCTGATGTTGTTGAGTAGCCATCATTCCTCTTATGATCTCCAGAAGGGCTGGTGTGTCCACTTGGGTAGGTGGAACTGTTGGTGGTGGTGGAACATCCGGATACTGCGATCCAGCTGCTGGTTCCACGATCACTTCTTCCTGAGTAGCCTCCTGAGTTAGTACCGGCTCTTGTTGCTGACCAACAGGGTCAGGTTGTCCATGTTGCTCCTGCTATTGTCCAGCTCTGACCGATGTAGACGAAGTGCCCCTAAGAGAAGGGACAAGAGAACAATCAAACGACCGGACATGAAGGATCAATGAAGTCAAAGGATACTGGAATGTCAAGCTAGAGTTGAGAGTAACGAATCATGAGATCAAGGGAAAACATGTGTGATTGAGACATCCTATTAAACACCCCACAAGTCTAAAATCAGACCTGCATGGGCCACCACTAAAACCTTGTCACGCCCCAGAACCAGAATACTGGAGAGCGGGAGAATGACTCAGCTAGCTACGTATTACGGGTAGATGAATACCGTATAATATGATCAATGCTGTCTAAAAGACAAGGGGGTGCATACTACATAAAAGTCTCACTATGGTCATTTCACATCTATTGTCTCAATCATTCAAAACAAGAAACAGAAATAGAGAACATGTAAGATAAAGCAGTAAGGTGTCCCAAACGCTTAGTCAAAATGTTCTTGAGATCTGGCTTTACAAAACATAGCCAGATGGTATAGTAACATGTACACAATTATTATCAGCTGCAGTCTGACTTAGTTACAATTATGCAAAAGTAAGTACAAGACAATCCGACTAACATGTCGGTGCCAAACGGCTAAGTATAAAGTAAATAACAAAACGAGCGGTGAAGTAAGGAACCCACTCGAGTCCTCCTGCGATCATTCCCCTAGTATTGACCATCTTGGAGGTAAAAGTAAGCTGGATCCTCAGGGACTGGCTCTAAATCTGGCCATGCAAAACCAGAGAGGTTAGACCTCTAATAGCAAGTACCACAAGGGAGCACGATATGAAGGACTAAACCAGTAAGTAAGAGAATAAAATAATAGATCTCTGCTATCTACTAGGACTCACACAACATCACGACACTTCGAACCAACCTCCCAACCAAACAAGGACAGAAGTTGGCCCGTCATGTCCTGACATTCTGATCATCTCAGTTAAGTAGCAGAGTAGGTACAGTGCACAAACAAATCATCTTGAACGGCCAATCAACTACTACGGCTTGCTATTGTGAGTCCCAAGTTATCCTGGAATTATGCAAATAGGGATTCCTCAGTTCTTACTATGTGCAAGCAAGGCTAGTCTATCCAATCAATCAATTGCGCCAATCATGTAATTAGACGAGTCCCAGCGGGACGCCTGTCGTTAATATAGCATGTACAATAATATAAGCAGATACTGTTCCCTGTCCGTGTGACAGATTTACAATATCTGTGGGAACCAGCCGGCCCGCCGGGCACTTAATAGTCCTAAGGGGGCTGCCATGTAAGAACTCGGGAATCCATTCTCTCCATGCCATCATTATTTTATTTAACTTAATAGCCCCTTCGTTGAGTGAAGTTCCATGCCGTGGATCATGGTCATTCAAATGAGTACTTTCGTACGGGGTACGATATGTGCAACTCTACAACGATACCCGTACGACTAGGTTGTAGGTTTTACATAGCGTGATGCAATAATCAAATCTGACCACGGAGTAATCATGCCTTGACCATAAAGTACACATGCTGTTTTTGTAAGATAGATAAATAACTAAATAAATAAATAATTTGAAGCCTGCATGTGCCTGTATGCCAATATTCGGGATTGGCTAATCGAGTACAATAGTTCATTACATGAACTTGTCTCATTCATTTTATTCAATAAGACGACTAGCCAGTCTCTTAGTTCCAACTAGGAACGCATGATCAATTTTAGTCAAGATAACCATTATCATCAATGGTGACAAGGCATGAAAGTCAAATAGTATTCAGTGGAGTCGAGTCTACGACTCTCAGGGTTTAATTCCAGTCAATCGGGGTATCTATAACTCAATTCACGACACATGGTACATCTCACGTAACAATCTATATTTAACAGAAATATTAACATGCCATGATTATATCAAGTTTATGCAAAAAGGCATAATGATATAAAATGGACGTTAAACATCTAATAAGATATCAATATACCGGGCTATAGAAGATCCAGGATAAGCAGACTACGCTCATGTCAGCCTACGCTCAAGTCAACGTACGCTCAGGTCAAGCTACGCTCAGGTCAAACTACGCTCAGGTCAAACTAGCGCATGGAAGACATACGCTCAAGTCAGGCTAGCGTATGGAAGACATACCATCAAGTCAGGCTAGCGTATGGAAGACATACGCTCAAGTCAGGCTAGCGTATGGAAGACATACGCTCAAGTCAGGCTAGCGTATGGACTCGCCTACGCTCCTTGTCACCCAAGTCAGCGTATGCAAGACATACGCTCCCAAAAGGCAGCGTATGGAAGACATACGCTTCCAAAAGGAAGCGTATGGGGACTGCGCTGTACTAAAGAGCGCGCGCAACTCAGTGGCACAAGCTAAAAAGCTCGCGCACTGCTCACTGTCTTCTCCAAAATAGCATGAACTCCATGGTTTGAACCCAAAGCTTCAAAAGTCCATAACTTGGTCAAAATAAGACCGAATCCAACTTTACAAAGGTCAAAATTGGGTAGAATAAAATTCTCTACAACATGGAACCGTCAAAACTTGGAAACAAAGAAGTTTGATAGATCAAAACCACCAAAATCCGAAAATAACTAATTTCAAGATCTACTAAAAATAAAACTTCAAAACGAGAAATGTCAAGTTCTAAACCCTCTTAGAATCACAAGGAAAAGAGAATGGAACCATAAAAATGGGTCCTCATGAAGAAGCAAGATGTACTTGCCTACGGTTTGGTAGGTGAAGGGAGTGATGAGGAAGAAGAAGAAGAGTAATGGTGAAGGAAGAATAATGAAGAGAGAGAAAGGGGGGATTGGCTTTAAATAAAAAGGTGGTGGTAGGTGGGGGTGTTAGGTTTGGTTCATGATGAACCAACTAACCCCAAAATAAACCAAGCCGAACCCAAGTCTAGCTAAAGCAGAGAAACAAAAGCAGAAAGTAAAATACAGATAATTAATTAACATAAATTTAAAGGAATTTAAATACAAGATAATACATAATAAATATTAAATAAATACATTTAAGCAGTACATGTATTAAAAATACGTATACTGGGAACATGGGGTGACATAAAATCCCCGCAGGAATAACGTCTTCATGATTCTCCTCCATTGGAGACATTACCATCGGAGGAATTCGTTCATCAGAGGAGCTTGCCACCTCCCTCGATTTTCTGACACCCGGTTTCGAAACACGAGTTTTCTTCTTCAACGATCCCTACAAGAAGAAAAGCACAAGTCACCAAAATGACATAATGAGCCAGATTACGGAGGACTCTTTACCTCAGCAGGGACTGATTCTAGTGACGCAGCCTTTGGAGTCGTCACTTTTCTCGACCTTTTTAGTACAGACGAACCGGCCTCTACGTTAGCCCGTCTCTTCCCAACAGGGGGATCTCTCACTGATGCTACAACAACAGCCCATATCCCGCCAATTCTGGTAGACGATATGACCGAGCCGCCACCAACATATTTGTCGTAGCCTCTAGCTGAGTTCCAATGATGAAACTGGTCTCCCTACCATAACCAGGAGACACAGTATTCATGGTGCAATACAGTTTAATGGCTGAATACAGGATTTGTGGCCGAGGGTTGCGAACAGGCGTAGTAAAATGAACACCAGTGCACCCGGCATTGTAATATTGCCAGCCCCGGGCTCCGTCCAGCAAACTCCCGGTAAACCCCAAACAGTTACTGGGGTTCCGTAGCGTTAATTGGGTGTAGCCGAACTGGCGAGCAAACCGGCTTGGCAGATATGGCTCCAGATAACACCTATTCAGACTAAGTGGAAAGGCCGAATACTTTGCAACCAACAAAAACTTCATTTCTGCATAGTAATTGCATCTTCACCAAAGTCGTCTAAATCTTGGTCGGCCTCGAAGTCTTTGAAGATGGGACCGACCTTGACAATCTTCCACCCCTGAGATAGGACAAAACTCTCTTGCAGACGGGGACACCAGTGTGCAACCACTTCCTCTTGTAGAAGCGGCGGATAAAGGCGTCACCTTCAACGTGATCCTCCTCCGAGCCAGGACTCATCATGTTCGGATGATGTAGAATCAACCATCCCATCAGATAATGGAATGGTAGTTCGGCCCGGGGAAAGTTGTCATTTCTACCTTTCTCATGGATCACGTCCTCAACAAAGGTCCTCAAGCCCCACAACAAGTTACACACCATCGCGGGGAGAAGAGCCAAAGGGCGACCAAAGGCCAATTTCACTGCAGGCAAAATGAGGTTTCGGTGTACCCTCTCTACGGAACCCGATCCGCCCGCAAACACACAATCCCGGAGCCATATCATCAAATAAGCAGACAATACTGCCTTAGATGACATCCAGTGCGCACAGTGCCAGAAGCAGCTATACGTGTTTTTGCCACTCTCATTTGAACGAGGGTCCCTCTCGTCCAACCGGCTCATTTCAGAGGTCAACTCCGCGGGTTTCAGCCCCTGCGGAGTCATGAACCGGATCTTCGAGGAATCCGCCAAATTCTGTTTGAAGACGTAATCCCTCCAAGCAGTCACATGAGGTTGATGTAAAGCCCCTAAATTTCTACTGATTTTTATTTTATTTTATTTTGGTACTGATTTAAAATTTGGTATTGTACGTCGCGTGGTTGTATTTTACGTCATGTACGAAATTTTATTTTTCGAAATTGCTCGACGAGTGCTAATATGTGCGAGCGTACATTTTTTTTGGAAAAACATTTTTTTTATTTTTTTAGTTTCAACATATATATAATAAGTATTTTAGTTATCGTCCCAAAAAAAAATTCTAATTGTTATTTTATTTATAAAACTTTTATTTACATAGTTATAATAATAAATATTTTTTTTCTATAAAATGGTATATTAGAAAAGTAGATTTATGTAAATATCATTTGGACATTAGTAAATATTTATTGTATTTTTGAAATTAGTTTATTAGTACTTTTGGAAAATATATTTCGGAATTATTATGGCGATTTAAATCTTGATTTAAATTCTTGGATTTATTTAAATGGTTAAATATTTGAAATTGATTTATCTCATTGATTTTATACTAGAATTTAATTAGATTTAAATTCGGATTTGTATTTGGATTGGATCTGATTTATTTTAAATTTATTTAAAAGAGGGATTTAAACTACTCCTAATTCTATCCAATTAGGAATTCCCACATCCTATAAATAGGCATATACTCCTCCAATTTCCACACCACAATCACAAGTGCATCGTGTCTGTGATCATCCAGTCTCTTATTCCATATTTTACAACTACATTATCCCTATCCCCGTGTCGGACACACCCCGACATCATCGAATACCCGATCCTAACTCTACCATCCCAACCACCAAACCCCTCACCGTCATCAGCCCCCAACTTCGGTCATCACCACCCTCGCCAATCATCAGACCAACCACCACCATTATCGACACCACGACAGCCGTCACACCACAATGTCTCCCCAAATCTAGTACCCGACCAACACCCCGACCACCAACACCAACCACCGTTACCACCACCAATAACACGCAAGAATAAAGGGAGGGAAAACCATTACCTGACCCCGTCGGCTAAGCCACCCAGGTCTGGCACCGATCTCGGCGACACCATGAGATCGCTGGCCTCGTACCGCTTCCTCGCCCGATCCTCCGTCGCCCGTCACGGGAACACAGCCGCGACCCCCAGCTCTTCACCGCCGAAGCCGTCCCCCTTACCTCTCCGACCCGCCGCCGACCGGCGCCTGAACCCCACCCGCGAGCAGTCGGACCGCTGCGCCTCTTTCCCTCAGTACCAGAGCCGTCGCTCCTCTTCCCGACGTCGCCCCGCCACAAAGCCGCCGGCGTCCGACCCTTGCGCTCCGCCCAGAGCCAGCCGAACCGCCCGGCTTCCGTCGAAGACCCACGCGACCGCACGCCATCCGCCGCCGTCTGCTCGAGCCACCGCCACCCCAGCGCCGCCTCGGTTCTCCCGATCGCCACCGCCGGTCTGGCCTCGCCGGCACCATCTCCACTGTGAGCCCCGACCCTTTTTTCTCTATTTTCCTGCTCTCTCTCTCTTTCTACGATTTGAGGGGGGAGAGGATTGCTGTGAGGATTTTTTGGATTGTTTATTAATATTATTATTATTAAAATTTTACATTACTTTTATTAGTATTATTTAATGTTATTAGTATTAATATTATAAGTTATGATTACTGATAATGTATGGGTAAATATTATAAGTAATTATTATTATTATTATTGTTATTATTATTATTATTGTCTTTATAATTATTTAGATGATTACTGTTACTAGTATTATTATCATTATTGTTATTATCCTCATTAATATTATTAGTATTAATTATTTGCAAAATTAGGGTATTACTAAAATTACCTTAATTACTAGGGTTTGTCATTTAATTTATTATTATTATTTGTTAAAAATTAGTAATTACATTATTATTATTTCTATTCTCTAATTGAACAAATATTTTCTAGCAAAATTTTAAGTTCGTTTTTAAATACTAAAATATTATTTCGATTGACTAGTTAAATTTTTTGTCTAAAATGATTTGGAAGTATTTTTCTAAAATAGATATTTTAAATTAGGAAATTTAGATTCCACCTTAATCATATTTTTCAACTTAGAGTATTTGACTAAGAAGACATAAATTTTCAAAATTATTATATATACATATTTTCAAAGTATTTTCGTAAACAAATTTTACAAGTAAACATGTTTTTAAAGGTAAAATAATTATTTTCTAAGGAATTGTATATTTATCTATTTCTCAAATTCTTCCAATTATCCTTATTATCTCATGACTAATGAAACGTTCATATTTTCTCGTGACTCTTGGACCATTACACATCGAACATGACTACTGGACAAACATAACTTATCGGATTATCTTACCATACCAGGCGACACACCAGGCAAGATACCTTACCACAATTTACTGTTTGTAAATTAGTTGTATTTTATTTATTACATATCACTGTTCATTTATTTCTAGTTCTTGATTACTGCCTGCTTAGTGATATTAGTTGTACCTTGTTATTTACCTTTGATTGCATATGGACTTAGAGTTAAGGGACTACCACTAGCTTAGTGCATTGCATAAACTTTGACACTGTTGTGCCACAAGATGTCTGAGTTATGAGTAGCATATAGTCTACGGACTTGCGTGTTGGCTGATCACTGATGCGTGCAGGACGTGCGTTAGGTCTAACTGTCAATAGTTACATGTTAGACGACTTGACGGTTAGTAGTGTTACATGGTCGTGGATGCGACATGATAGGTACATTGGGTGGGGAGAACATTTCCTTATCGTATGGGCTTCTATTGCACTTTCCTTGTAACCCGAAAGATCCGCTGGAGATACGGGTCTGAGCCTCTCAGGTTGGCCACTGTCGTTTTTGAACGTCATGCTCACGGTCACTGGTGCCCAAGTGGGGACTATACCAGATCCCATTTACAGCCAGGGCCCATGCGACGAAAGGTTTGTTCTCACTGCATGTTCACTTTAGTATGGTTAGATTATCTTATTGTGTCTTGTCACTTTCTTTGATTGTAGCATATTTTATATTCAGTATTATATGGCATGTTGATGTATCTTGTTACGTCCCTCTGAGGACCTGGTTATCTCGCCAGGTGTGTGTTTCGTAATTTTTTGCAGGTGCTCTAACTAAGGCCATTCCTTCCTTCGCGGTGATTGCTCTTGGACTCGCCATTGCTCTCGCTTGCTAAATTCTTTCCTTGTATATTTTTTCATATTTAATTTGGTTGGTAGTGGACTTTGTCTCTGCCCAACTATTGTGTACATGACAAATTCAAAGTTACTTTTATATCATATTTATCTTTGTGGATGAGATTTAGTAGCTTGGTTACTGCATTTTACAGCTTATGTATATATACGAGGGTCCATATACTTCGTATATATATAGCTGGCATGATTACGTTCTAGTCCTACGTATTTGGGACTGGGGCGTTACATATTTTTGTGGTGGCCCATGCAGGTCTAATTTGCCGTTTCGGTTACATAAATGTGCCGAACAGACCTGCAGTATAGGATTAGAGTTTAGAATATCATCCACCTACTTGACATCCTTTCTTGACTTCAAATTTCGAATTCTCGTTCGACCTCCTTGAATTGCATCTTGCTTGACTCCTTCTACCATAAGTTCTTAGTTTCGTGTTTAGTAAGATGACTACACCTGTATATGCCCATTGGTTAAACACATGGCTAGATGGATTGCATTTACAATTAGTATGCGTTAGGGTTTTATTTGAGTTGTAGAGGCATTTATTTTCCTAGAAATATGATTCTTAAGGATTAGTTAATTTCAAGTTGGGTAGTAGCATATTACCGCCTTCAATGGATAGTTGGAATTTTATTTTGCCATTACAAGGTGGTGTACACAAGAGGACAGAAAACAATTTTATGAATTATGATTTTTGGAAATAGCGAAATAGTTTATGATTTATTTGGGATATGAAACCGAATTGAGTAACATCTTTAAATTGTGACCCATGATCACGATTTAGTTCAGGTTGGGATTGAATATGTTAAAGTTTATCTCGAATTTATTAAAGTGTTTTAAAATTTTAAGTTATAATTTTGTAAAGAATATGAAGGGTTTATGATTTACGATTTATTAGAAAGCCTGAGGTTTTAAATTGATTCTACGATTTACAAATTATAAGTATTTAATTTTGAGCTTGAAGAGATAATGGTAAAAAATTTTGTTTAAAATATTTTGGAAGATATGAAATCGACTTGAAGGAAAAATTTAAATATTTAAAATTTGCTCATATGATCTATGATATATAAAGTTATTTAGATTTCGAGTTTAAAGTCTTGATTATGGATATTTAAATTTTGGAAAAAAAACAAAAAAAGGGGAGTAGTTGTGACTTATTGGAAGCTTGATATACACATTTGAAGGATATATAATTAAATTTGGAAGTTATTTTAAATATTTCATTTTGTATTATGAATTTCGACGGATAAACTTATTAAATATTGAGTTTAAGATTTGGAAAAAAAATATTTTACGATATACAAAGGTTGTTTCAAGATTGAATAGAGATTTAAAAATTTGATTAAAGTTGACAGTCTAAGATAATTGGAAATTTGGCGGAGTATCTTGGAAATTTTATTGAGAAAATTTCGAGGAACTTGAAATCTTAGATTAAATCATATATTGATAGAGGACTAAGAAGCAAGTAAGGTCACCCTAGTGAGATAGAAGTATTCCACATTAGATTGCCATGCCACCTATGATTATGATATTGCATATACACAAGTGTAGTTAGTCAATCGACCAAACCGATAAACATATCTTGACTCACCCGACCTTCCCTCAAATCTAGATCATTATTTGTGACCATCTAATTGTTTGAAACTTAGAAATGATTAGAGTCGTTCCCTTGACCATACCCTTATCTAGGAGACTAATTTCTCTCTAGAAACTGTGTCTCTGACTTATCTTAACTTGATCGACGAGATTTTCTAATTATCTTATTTCGTGCTTTAACCTTTTTTTTGCATTAGTTAGTATCATATGAAAACCCACTTTCTATTTTTGATCATTCGGCGTTCCCTATCGTGACTTTGATATGTGGAGCACAACACTAGACCTTTTCTTCCAACAAATTTTACATGCAAGACCTAGACGAGCTCACCTTCATGTAGGTATATCATGTCCCACTAAAATACGTCCCTTGTACTCTATTTTTACGGTACGACTTTCGGGCCATAAGGACTCAACTATAACCTATACCATGGTACCGATATACTTTTGACTATATATTTGGACTCGATCTCGACCCAAATTGGCCTGATTACGATCTACTAAATCCGTTAAATGCTTTCCCTTGTGTTTTATCTTGACCGCTTAACCCTTGTCATTTTATTTTCTTGTATTGATTTACTTAGACACATAACACCGTTCACACTCCGATATTAGCAACACTTACTTTTCTCCCTTCCAATTAAATTGCTTTCTCATACTTCACTATGATTTCTCCGTTGTTTATGCCACCTTGTTCCTTGTTCCCTTATGCGAAATGAAATTTAATCATGACAATCTTGAGTTAGTAGAAGCTAGATTGGAGAACCCCACAACATGGATAAATAATGTAGTTGGTTAAGATAATTACGAGATTATGAGCTATAGGTGGAAAATAAATGGAAATGTGCAATAAATCCGAATCAATGAAGTAAGGAATGATATATTATGTTTTGATGAAACACTCGAGGATAAATAGACTTCGCGACTTTCAAATTTGTTTTGAGGTAACTACATATCGAGTGAATTTTTTTCTCTAAAGTATTGATGGTTTAAGAACCAAATATATATAAAATTATAGATGCAAATTTTTGATAAAGATAATGTTGACGATACGACGATATTTTTTTTCAAGGATTACCAATTGTTGAAGAAAGAAACTGTTATACTTTGATTAAGTTCTAAAAAGATTATGAATATGAAGTTAAGATGAGTTTTCATCAAAAGAGGAGATTGTTGAATTCAAATTTTCAAGAGAGACTAATGAATATTTTAGAAAATTTTCAAATATGATGATAAAATTTTTATGAAGGTATACTGCTAGTTTTCGAGATTATCGAACCTTGAAGACGGACTTTATTTTCGATACCAATAGAGGCATCGTACATTGACCAATAAAATTGTAGTAAAGAAAATTTTCAATTTCTACTTGGGCCAATTAATTGAAGGTTTGAAATTTTAATAGGAAATTATAACTTGGGAAGATATACGTGAGCTAGTATAATAGAAGATTACGGTATTCAAATTAAGACTATTTGAAATTCTATGACGAGTTAGAGAAAATTAGAGTACAATGAAAATCATATTGGTTTTGTTTAAGGGGACGTAGAACGATTTTTTTTTAAATAGAACGATTTATGATAAGAGAGATTTCGTGAACATTGACGATATCAAAGGATTAAGGAGTTTATTACCTGCTCATGAGGTTGTCCCTTTTTGAGGTTAATGTTAGGGATGATCGAGCTTAGTCATTGATCGATTGTCATATGCATGATCGTAATCTAAAACCATCGGAATTTTGTTCTAATCGATCGAATGACATATTGCCATTGAAATGTCGTTTCATTCTCGGCAAACAATTGATTGCCTTTTTGTTCAATATAAATCAAATTCTTATCGATTATACTGCTTCTATCTCCTTCACCCTACCTATCCTAATTTTTCCTAAATTTCGAGGACGAAATTCTTTTAAGTTGGGTAGGATGTAAAGCCCCTAAATTTCTACTGATTTTTATTTTATTTTATTTTGGTACTGATTTAAAATTTGGTATTGTACATAGCGTGGTCGTATTTTACATCGCGCACGAAATTTTATTTTTTTGAAATTGCTCGACGAGTGTGAATATGTGCGAGCGTACATATTTTTTTGAAAAAATATTTTTCTTATTTTTTTAGTTTCAAAATATATATAATAAGTATTTTAGTTATCGTCCCAAAAAAAATTCTAATTGTTATTTTATTTATAAAACCTTTATTTACATAGTTATAATAATAAATAATTTCTTTTCTATAAAATGGTATATTAGAAAAGTAGATTTATGTAAATATCATTTGGACATTAGTAAATATTTATTGTATTTTCGAAATTATTTTATTAGTATTTTTGGAAAATATATTTCGGAATTATTATGGCGATTTAAATCTTAATTTAAATTCTTGGATTTATTTAAATGGTTAAATATTTGAAATTAATTTATCTCATTGATTTTATACTAGAATTTAATTAGATTTAAATTTGGATTGGATCTGATTTATTTTAAATTTATTTAAAAGGGGGATTTAAACTACTCCTAATTCTATCCAATTGGAAATTCCCACATCCTATAAATAGGCAGGTACTCCTCCAATTTTCACACCACAATCACAAGTGCATCGTGTCTGTGATCATCCAGTCTCTTATTCCATATTTTACAACTACATTATCCCTATCCCCGTGTCGGACACACCCTAACATCATCGAATACCCGATCCTAACTCTACCATCCCAACCACCAAACCCCTCGCCGTCATCAGCCCCCAACTCCGGTCATCACCACCCTCGCCAATCATCAGACCAACCATCACCATTATCGACACCACGACAGCCGTCACACCACACCGTCTCCCCAAATCCAGCACCCGACCAACACCCCGACCACCAACACCAACCACCGTTACCACCACCAACAACACGCAAGAATAGAGGTAGGGGAAACCATTACCTGACCCCGTCGGCTGTGCCACCCAGGTCCGGCACCAATCCCGGCAACACCAAGAGATCGCTGGCCTCGTACCGCTTCCTCGCCCGATCCTCCGTCGCCCGTCACGGGAACACAGCCGCGACCCCCAGCTCTTCACCGCCGAAGCCCCCCTTACCTCTCCGACCCGCCGCCGACCGGCGCCTGAACCCCACCCGCGAGCAGTCGGATCGCTGCGCCTCTTTCCCTCAGTACCAGAGCCGCCGCTCCTCTTTTCGACGTCGCCCCGCCACAAAGCCGACGGCGTCCGACCCTTGCGCTTCGCCCAGAGCCATCCGAACCGCCCAGCTTCCGCCGAAGACCCACGCGATCGCACGCCGTCCGCCGCCGTCTGCTCGAGCCACCGCCACCCTAGCGCCGCCTCGGTTCCCCCGACCGCCACCGCCGTTCCGGCCCCGCCGGCGCCATCTCCACTGTAAGCCCCGACCCTTTTTTCCCTATTTCCCCGCTCTCTCTCTCTTTCTACGATTTGGGGGGGGGGAGGATTGCTGTGAGGATTTTTTTGGATTGTTTATTAATATTATTATTATTAAAATTTTACATTACTTTTATTAGTATTATTTAATATTATTGGTATTAATATTATAAGTTATGATTACTGATAATATATGGGTAAATATTATAAGTAATTATTATTATTAATATTGTTATTATTATTATTGTCTTTATAATTATTTAGATGATTACTGTTACTAGTATTATTATCATTATTGTTATTATCCTCATTAATATTATTAGTATTAATTATTTGCAAAATTAGGGTATTACTAAAATTACCTTAATTACTAGGGTTTGTCATTTAATTTATTATTATTATTTGTTAAAAATTAGTAATTACATTATTATTATTTCTATTATCTAATTGAACAAATATTTTCTAGCAAAATTTTAAGTTCGTTTTTAAATACTAAAATATTATTTCGATTGACCAGTTAAATTTTTTGTCTAAAATAATTTGGAAGTATTTTTCTAAAATAGATATTTTAAATTAGGAAATTTAGATTCCACCTTAATCATATTTTTCAACTTAGAGTATTTGACTAAGAAGACATAAATTTTCAAAATTATTATACATACATATTTTTAAAGTATTTTCGTAAACAAATTTTACAAGTAAACATGTTTTAAAGGTAAAATAATTATTTTCTAAGGAATTGTATATTTATCTATTTCTCAAATTCTTCCAATTATCCTCATTATCTCATGACTAATGAAACGTTCATATTTTCTCGTGACTCTTGGACCATTACACATCGAACATGGCTACTGGACAAACATAACTTGTCGGATTATCGCACCACACCAGGCGACACACCAGGCAAGATACCTTGCCACAATTTACTGTTTATAAATTAGTTGCATTTTATTTATTACATATCACTGTTCATTTATTTCTAGTTCTTGATTACTGCCTGCTCAGTGATATTAATTGTACCTTGTTATTTACCTTTGATTGTATATGGACTTAGAGTTAAAGGACTACCACTAGCTTAGTGCATTGCATAAACTTTGACACTGTTGTGCCACGAGATGTGTGAGTTATGAGTAGCATATAGTCTACGGACTTGCGTGTTGGCTAATCACTGATGCGTGCAGGACATGCGTTAGGTCTAACTGTCAATAGTTGCATGTTAGAAGACTTGACGGTTGGTAGTGTTACATGGTCGTGGATGCGACATGATAGGTACATTGGGTGGGAAGAACATTTTCTTATCGTATGGGCTTCTATTGCACTTTCCTTGTAACCCGGAAGCTCCGCTGGAGATACGGGTCTGAGCCTCTCAGGTTGGCCACTGTCGTTTTTGAACGTCATGCTCACGGTCACTGGTGCCCAAGTGGGGACTATACCAGATCCCATTTACAGCCAGGGCCCATGCGACGAAAGGTTTGTTCTCACTGCATGTTCACTTTAGTATGGTTAGATTACCTTATTGTGTCTTGTCACTTTCTTTGATTGTGGCATATTTTATATTCAGTATTATATGGCATGTTGATGTATCTTATTACGTCCCTCTGAGGACCTGGTTATCTCGCCAGGTGTGTGTTTCGTGATTTCTTGCAGGTGCTCTAGCTAAGGCCATTCCTTCCTTCGTGGTGATTGCTCTTGGACTCGCCATTGCCCTCGCTTGCTAAATTCTTTCCTTGTATATTTTTACATATTTAATTTGGTTGGTAGTGGACTTTGTCTCCGCCCAACTATTGTGTACATGACAAATTCAAAGTTACTTTTATATCATATTTATCTTTGTGGATGAGATTTAGTACCTTGGTTACTGTATTTTACAGCTTATGTATATATACGAGGGTCCATATACTTCGTATATATACAGCTGGCATGATTACGTTCTAGTCCTACGTATTTGGGACTGGGGCATTACAGTTGAGACTTGCCTTTCTTCCTCCGTTGCATCAGATAATGTTGGCTCGCTACCTCTTTGAAAACAGCCATCATCTCCGGGTCCTTCTTTTCCAAGACAAGGATCTCTTTGTTTGACGGAAAATATTCCTCGTACGGTTCAGATCCCCAGGAAAGCCTGGATACCTCGTACATTTCGTGGAGAGCCAATCCCAACTCTCCCACTGGAGTAAAAAAGTGCCAGTCTGGGTATTGAACATTTCTAAGAGAGCAAGGAACATATGCTTATTGAGATCCACGCCAGCCTGTGTGGCACAGACAGCGACCGTCAGCCCAATCTCTTTAAGCTCAGCCTTGAACTTCGACAACACCCAAACGGTCAAGTCGTCCCACTTCGGCATGTGGTGACACCAACCTTCAACCCTAAAGCTACCTTTCGGATACATGACCCTCGATGTTAGCATCCGATTTTTAAAGGTCGAAGCACTGAAGACAAAGGTGTCATTAGGAACCTCACTATAAAGGCTCCCAGGACGCAAAGTTCTGCAACTAAACGAAGGTCCGGCTCGCGAAGCGGCCAAGGTATCCCTTTGATTCGATGTAGCATCAATCGAAAGAGTACCTCCTAATACCCCTCCTTGAGAAGGAGTAAGTTCCCAGGGCATCCTTCTCTTGGAAGCTAAACGGTAGAAGGCCGTCAGCGGCAACTGGCGTTCAAGTTGTCGCATATACAGAACCATGCCCTTCGCAGAGAAGAACCAGTCTTCTTTGATCTTCAGTATCTTCGCCTCAGTGGAGATCAGGTGGTCACCGAACAAAAAGGCAGGTTTTAAGAAGGTCACATCCTCGGATTCAGCAGATTTTAGTTTACCGCTCTCCATCATACTCTGAAGGAAAATCGGCAACTGATTCTGGATCTGCAGCATTCTCTCAGGAGGTTGATTCTGTAGGATAGCATCCTTCGCAGGGTTGATAACCTCCTTGTCAAAATCAACTCCTATTTGACAAAAAGAAGCATCCAGAAGGACTTTATTCAGCAAAGGGATTGTCATCAACACTGATATAATGAAAACAATAGTCAGGCAAAAAGCTCTAAGAAGACAATGTGTGTCATGCAGCCTGGCGCATCATCAGGGTGCAAACCCATGCGCATCAGCAGTGTGGCTTCGGCGCATCAACATGGTGTAAACCCATGCGCATCAGCTGAGAATCTTCGACGCATCATCAGGGTACAAACCCATGCGCGTCAGCGGTGAAGCTTCGACGCATTATCACGGTGTAAACCCATACGCGTTAGTAGTTAAACCTCGGTGCATAATAAGGGCCTAAACCTATGCATGTCGGTGGGATAAAACCTCGACACATCATCAGGACAGAGGTCCATGCGCTTCGGTAACAAAGAGTTAGAGCACACCAAATCAGCCGTATGATCCAAAACTCGCCTGAACAAAAAAATAATAGAAAAAATGACACCCACCCGTCACCGCAGGCCGATCGTCGGCCAGAGTCACAATGGTGACAGGAGCGTCTTCCTCGGCGAACTCCGCAGGCTCCTTTCCCTTACCAGCACCGCCACGAGGAGTCTTGGGAGCCATTTCTTAAAAGGAGAAAGTTAGGGTTTTTTCGAAGAAGAACTCTAAAAGACAGAAGTAAAGAGAGGAATCAGGCTAGAGTTCTCTCTCTCTTCTTCTCACGCCTATTTATAGGCTCAGTCGCACGCATGAACCGATGAAGTGTGACCACAGCCGCCGCTTCAGGTTCTGTGAAGAGATATCTACAGATAAAACAAAAAAGATCATCATTAATCTTCTTGGTTATCGAGGCGTTATCATTTGCATTAACTGAGAGGAGCATGCGCCCGTCACTGATGCGTGGAGTATCCATGCGCCCGAACAGACATGCACCCCAACCACCATGCTTCTTATTCAAAGTATTCCAAAACTTAACAATAAAGTTTTAAAAACTTTGAAGGGGGTCTTGTAGAAGCATGGAATTTCACGTTCAGAAATCCTATGCGCCAAACACTACATACGCCAGGAAGTTCAGACAAAGTAATTTGACACAGCAAAACAAGAATATAGACATTAAAAGAAGATTTTTATTCCATATAAAAGTCTATTACATGTCTTAAAAAGGGGCTGTACAAAAGAGAACTTCTACAAAAAGAAAAGGCCCTAAGTCTACAGCCAGGCGCATCATCATCATGCGCTCTCGAACAGCCGCATCTCACCATGCGCTCTCAGTCAGGCGCATCCCACCATGCGCTCCCAGCCGGGCGTATCCCTTCAACAGCTCAGTTATGTGCATCCTCAGTTATGTGCATCCCTTCAGCAGCTCAGTTATGTGCCACCCTTCCAGCCAGGCTCACCACCATCTAAATGCTTCGACTAATGAAGCATTTATTGAGCAGAATGAGGGTGGCAATCAACCCTCTAGTTGGAGGAAGAGCTCCCCAAACCGAGGAAGAGAAGAGCACCGCAAGCCAACCTGTGGCCAGGGGAGGCTTCGAAAGAGCCTCCAAAGGTGAAGGAAGACCGCAATCAAAACTACGGCTAAAGGGGCAGCTTTCAACACAACCAGAATGGGCAACACCCACTTTGAAGGAAGAAAGAGCCCCCAAAGCCGCAACACCGCAATTTCGATCTGCGGCTCTTCCCATATAACGGAGATGAGGCTCGTGCATCCCGATCTTTGGATGCAACATGCACCTTCTGCCTGCCTTAGAAGCCCTCGACTCCGACTTTTAGATGTAACAGTCACCTTCAAGTGCATCAATGAAGATAATGCGTCGCACCTTCACCCTCGGGAGCATCTCATCAACAGAATGCACTCGAGTAAACAAGTTCATTTTGGAAGGACGTGAGAGAATGAGAAGCAAACTCTCTCCATGCCACTATTTATAGGTCGGGCAAATCAAACCCATGCACCAAGTAGATGGCTCTTCGAATCCCGTACAATAAATTTGTATTAAATTGATGAACCAGACGCTTCGAATTCAGCTAAGTCAAAAATGGCTATTTAAAGCACTCGAAGAACGTAACAGTCGTACAAAAAGACGTGTCAGAGCGGAGCGGATGCGTCGGCCAGACCGCGTATCACACAGACGCGCCCCTCAGCACCAAGCACTTCACAAGCATGCGCCCCTATGCGGCCCCATGCGCCTAGTGGAATGCCGATCGATGTGCCCACTCTAACAGTCTATCACCTGTCAAAGAACATTAAATGCTGAAGTCTGACAGAGTTGGTAGCACGCCTCTCGAGGACTGAACAGTTGACAGCTTTTTCAGAAAATGAAGCATCGCCAACATCAGCATCATCATTACTTTCCTCCGGCGGTTACAAGCCACGTGGACGCCCAACCACTCGTATGCGCCTCCGCGGCCATGCGTCCAAAGCTCTTCATGCGCCTCAAAAGCCATGCGTCTCAGACTTTCTCTCTGATCCCTAAAGACAGAAGTAAAGTCACTACTGAAGCTCTGCATGTGCCTCAAAAGCCATGCATCCCAGACTTCTCTTTGATCCCAAAAGACAGAAGTAAAGTCACTACTGAAGCTTCGCATGTGCCTCAAAAGCCATGCGCTCTAAATGGTTCGCGACTCCCAAAAGTTACGAGCCAAAGTCTCCTCATGCGCCCTATCCCAGACGCATCCTATCATTCCCCACCAAATCCGAGATCTCCGAGCCATGGGCCGGTGACACGTGTCCTTTGACTCGATTCACCCAAGATCTCAGCAACAGAAAGATTCTCCCCTGCTACGTGCCAGCCCACAACAGCAGCATGGAGAATTCAACCCCTCAATCGGGGCGCATCGTCCATGCGCCTCCATCAGCGATCACCACGTGGCGTCTTCGCGTCCAGGCACATCCTACATATGCGCGCATTAGCAGCCAGTCTGCAGACTATAAATAGAGGGATCATTTTCTTCTTCTTACGGACATACACACAGAGGAACAGACATAGACAGACAGAGAGATCGCACAACCAGAGAGGCAGATACAGACACTTAACGTCTTCCTTCTCTCAGCAAGCTTCAGCACCTAGAGCAATCCAAACCTTCAGAGAACCGATAACCGTCGTCAGATCGTCAACGGAGTCAACGCATTACCACTCGCTCCATCGGCACAAGGGACCCAGATAAACAAAAATGTACTCCTAGGACTACGTCTAAGTCCTATATTGTAACAATCACTATGTTGTACATAAACAAAATCACCACTATACTGCATATAGATATAATCATCATCCTGCTGCCACATATAGTCATCATTATGCTACTCCACACCACTATTACCATGCTACATATAGACATCATCATGCTACTCCACGCCACTCTTACCATGCTACATACAGACATCATCAACATGCTCCAAACATAAATAGGAATGCTATTTGTACCTATTGTGGATTACATGGACACATCTCACCATAATGTAGAGTAGGAAGATTAGTAGATATGAATGTATATGCATGGATGCCAAAAACTAACTTCTCAGGACCCTCAAGAACATGGGTACCAAAGGTCACATCTACTCTTGATGTAGGTGGACCTTCCCTCCTTAACTAAAAGCAAATGGATTCTCGATAGTGGATGCTCGCGACATATGATGGAAGACGCAAATCTTTTTGCATCACTATCGATGGAGAGGGAAGGGTATGTATCCTTCGGAAACAACCTAAAAGGGTATATCATAGGTAATGGTACCATTGGTCATCCTCCTTCTCCTGTAATAAATGATGTCTACCTAGTGACCGAGTTAAAGCATAACCTGCTCAGCATAAGTCACCTTGCTGATCTTGGATATGATATTAACTTTGGATAAATAAATGCTATATTTATGATAGGTCAACGAGATACATCGCTTTTGAAGGAATGTGAGAGGATAACATTTATATTTTCTATCTATCTAGAGATATTAACAGTGCAGGGAGATGCCTCTATGCACATAAGGATGAGAGATTACTGTGGCACCAGCGTCTTGGTCATGCCAACATGGATACAATATCCAGGCTATCGACAAAGAAGCTAGTTAGAGGCTTGCCCGACATCACATTCAAAAAGGATACGGTATGTGCCGAATGTGAGTTGAATAAGGCAACCAAGTTCTCATTCCATTCCATAAACACTGTAAGTACTACTAGACCCTTGCAATTATTTCATATAGATTTATTTGGTCCTAGTAGAGTAGCCAATCTTGGTGGAAAACTCTACGCTTTTGTTATAGTAGATGACTTTTCTAGATTCACTTGGGTTTTCTTTCTTTCAAGCAAAAGTGATGCTATTTCTGTTTTCAAATTTTTTGTTAAAAAGGTTCAAAATGAAAAAGGCTACATGATTACTCGAATCCGAAATAATCATGGAAGCGAATTCGAAAATACTGATTTTGAAAAGTTTTGTGATTCAAATGGTTTTAATCATGAGTTTTCTTGTCCAAGAACTCCTCAACAAAATGGTGTTATGGAGTAGAAGAATATGACTCTTGGCGATATGGCTAGAGTCATGTTGAATAAATTTTCACTTCCAAAATATTTTTGGACTGAAGCTGTCAGTACAACGTGCCATATTTTAAATAGGGTGCTTATTTGTCCTATTACGAAGAAAATACCCTATGAGCTTTGGTTTGGAAGAACTCCAAACGTTTCATATTTTAGAGTTTTTGGTTGTCGATGTTTTATCCTTAACACCAAAGACAACTTAGGCAAATTTGATGCCAAACCTGCCGATGGTATTTTCCTTTGCTAGAGCAAGGAATATAGAGTGTTCAACAAATGCTCATTAATTGTGGAAGAGTCTACCAATGTGACTTTTGATGAGGATAACAGTACAAGGCTACTCTTGATGATGATGTTGATCCTGCAACTTCTACTCTGATGAATACCACCACTGCAACCAATTCTCTGGAGGGCTTGCCAAAGAAATTCTCTTTCAAGCCGTCACATCCAGAAAACTTGGTAATAGGTGAGGTTTCACGCGGAGTAAGTACTCGATCATCATTAAGAGACTCCATTGCTAGCACTGCATTTATTTCACAAATTGAGCCTAAAAATGTTTTAGAAGCTTTCAATGATGAATTTTGGATTTCTACCATGCAAGAGGAGCTCAACCAATTCGAGAGGAGCCAAGTCTGGGAACTTGTTCCTAGACCGGCCAATCACTCGATTATTGGTACTAAATAGGTTTTTTGAAACAAAGTAAATGAAGATGGTTCAGTTACACGCAACAAAGCTCGTCTATTAGCTCAAGGATACAACCAAGAGGAAGGTATCGACTACGATGAGACGTATGCTCCTGTTGAAAGACTGGAATCCATTCGGATGCTTTGCGCATTTGCTAACTTTCAAAATTTTAAATTGTTTCAAATGGATGTTAAAAGTGCTTTTCTAAATGGATTTATTAAGGAGGAAGTTTTTGTAAAACAACCCCCTGGTTTTGAAAATCATAAATTTCTCGACCATGTTTTTAAACTCAAGAAAGCGCTATATGGCCTCAAACAAGCCCTTCGAGCTTGGTATGAACGCCTAAGCAATTTCTTGCTTGAAAAAGGTTTTTTAAAAGGAAAAATTGACACTACGCTGTTTATCAAAAGTTTTCAAGATACTATTCTTTTGGTGCAAATTTATGTAGATGATATCATATTCGGTTCTACTAATGAAAATCTTTGCCAAGATTTTTCTAAGTGTATGCAGAACGAATTTAAGATGAGCATGATGGGGGAGCTCACCTACTTCCTTGGATTGCAAGTCAAACAAACTTCGTAAGGAACTTTCATCAGCCAGTCTAAATATATAAATGATATGCTGAAGAAATTTGATCTTGACAACGTCAAACCTATCAGCACCCCTATGGCTACTTCGACTAAGCTGGAACCTGATGAAAGTGGCAAACCTGTTGATCAGCGTAAGTATCGAGGTATGATAGGCAGTCTACTTTATTTAACTGCCAGTCGCCCTAATATTATCTTTAGCGTTTGCCCGTGTGCTAGATATCAAGCAAATCCTAAGAAATCACACATGTCCGCTGTTAAGCGTATCTTTCGATACCTTAAGGGTACGGTTACAGTGGGCGTATGGTATCCCAAATCAACATTATTTGACCTCATTGGGTACTCTGATGCTGATTTCGCCGGATGCAAGATCGACCGTAAAAGTACAAGCGGTACGTGTTATTTATCAGGAAAGGCTCTAGTCTCTTGGTTTAGCAAGAAGCAGAATTCTGTCGCACTATCCACAACAGAAGCTGAATATATCGCAGCTGGTCGTTGTGGTGCACAAATTCTGTAGATGAAGCAAACCCTTGAAGACTATAAATTATCTTATATGCACATTCCTATATTTTGTGACAACACTAGTGCCATTAAATCTCACTAAGAACCCTATATGCCACTCACGCACGAAATACATTGAAATACGTCACCACTTTTGCGTGATCATTAGCAAAATGACACTATTAACTTATAATTTATTGACACTGATCATAAGCTACCAAATTTCTTTACAAAACTACTATCCGAAGAGCGTTTCAACTTTCTTTGTCGTGAACTAGGAATTTTGGATGAAGCAGTTATTCATTAAAGTAACCTGCATAAAAATCGATTATGTCTTGATTCTTTATGATGAAATTGCTATGGGTACAAGCCGAAAGGGTCTTTCTGACAACAAGGCATAAAAACCTAAGTGACACGGTACACTAGTCCTCAGGACTACCGCTATCTGGGATCCGGCCCCTACAGCTACCCCACGACAGCTTTAAAATATTGAATTGTCACATAATTCCTTATTTATTATATGGTATACTTTTAAATTCAAAATTTCAAACTTCACTTTTTGATTCAGCTTTTACTTGTTGATATTCTATTTGGACTTCTAAATCTTGTTTATGCATCCAATCCATTATTTTTATTCCTTTTAGACTCACTCAGTTGTTTTCTTCATTGTTTAGCCTATTTTTTGTTCTTGCCACAGAACCCAGAATTCAGGTCGAACTCTGCCTAACCCAGAGTTCGGGCCGAATTCGGTTTGGTCCTTCCAGAACTGCAAGCGGGCTCAGCCGCTGATCAAAAGTTGATCCTATGGTCCAAAATTGCTCCGACCATTCGAACCCTTACACTTATAACCGGGTTCTCCTCCTTTCTCTCCTCCATTGCCACCTTCCAAACTTCTCCATACTACTCCTCTTCAAACCCTAACCCTAGTTCTTCCATCCTAGTGCATCTCTCTTCTCAAAATTCAAGGAGAAGGATTCTTGCACCATTCTCTTCCATCCTTCATCAACCAATTGAGGTATATTTTCACACTTCTCTTTATCTAAATTTCTTCAATTTTCTTCATTGTTCATGGCTCCCAAGTTGTTCAATAGAGGGAAGAGTCTTCGAATCGAGGGTGCATCCTCTTCGAATCCTCCTCTTCATGTTGAACAACCCGTTGAACCACCTAATCAACAACCTATTCATCCATTGTTCAATCCACCTCGTCCACTCGACCCCAACACGTACGATGACCGGATATTTGTGTCACTAGAGGCTTCCAATGAGTGGTTTAGTGATTTTTGATCACGTCCAGTGTATACGGGTCATCCTATAAATTTTACCATCTTTTCACAATATGATTCATTACTTCATGATCTATGTCTTGAAGAACTTGTCACTGCCAATTTCGTTATTTATCTCAATGCCATCCAAATGTTTTACCGCAACTTACTCATGATGATACACGTCTATATTCACGTGTTTCCGGCATTGATATTTTTTTTGATGATTTTGACTTGGCCGAATACCTTGATATTCCGGAGCCAAACTCATGGGAGAAACTTGTTGAAGCTCGCAAGTTTTAATTTCCCGATGGGGTCATCCCTAGAAAGCTTTAAGGAAGACTTGTGTACCCCTAACACCTGTCCCCGCAAGCTTCTCGCCAAGTTTCTCAATCCTTACTTCTATGAACTTCATCGCATTATTTTCAACACGATTCTGTCCAAAGCAGGATCGACTGATGAGGTTACATACTTTGAAATCTCTGCTTTGTATCACCTACACTTTCATGCTCCTTTTAATCTTCCACGTACCATGATGGACTGGATGATTAATGCTCGGAAGAAGCCAAGATCCTTGGTTTATTCTCTTTATCTTCCTATAGTCTTTCGTGCCTTCCGTGTGCCACTTGATGAGTGCCAATTCCTACCTGCCCCTGCCTTCCTATCTAAGGCACGGCGGCTTCAGGCAACGGTTGGCTCATCTGCTGCATCTGAGCACTCTGACGACCAGCCTGACGCACCTGCTCTTGGACAGGATATGCCTCCTCCTCCTGCTACTCTTGAGTCACTACAGACTATGCTTCGCGATCGATTCACTTTAGAGGATGATCGCTGGACTCAGCTTGACTACGGTACCACCCTGCAGATGAGTGCCATCAGCAACTCACTGCACGATATTCAGTACTCTATGTCCCGGCATCCTTCTATGCCTATTCCTATAGAGCGGGACCCTACTCGCGATGGATACCGTATCGATGACCCTTGGGTTATCCGCTACCTGGATCCGGATGCGGCTTTCATGGACCCTCGTCGTTCCTTTACTGATCCACCGATGATGCTGGGCCTTCACGAGCTCCGTGATGGATGTGGATTTCTACTTGCTGCTGCTGCTAAGATCTTAGTTTATGTTTTTCTGCATTTTGGATTTTTAGTTGATATTGTTGTTTTTCTGTACTTTGGTTGTATTAGAGTTCTCTATTATATGTGACTCTTGAGACATTGTGCAGTTTATCAGTTTAAATGCAGTTTCTTCTATTTTTTTTGGTGTGCTTGCCAGTTATTATTTTTGGTTGTTTGATAAATGCCAAAAGGGGGAGAAATATTTTGCTATATTCATATTCATCATATTTTCTAGCATTGTGTATCTGTGCTTTGGGAAAGAATGTATTTATCAGGACAACAGGAATGGAGCAATGTTTACAGGGGAGCTATTGCTAGCTCTGTACTGATTACGGGGGAGCTACGCTACTGCTCTTTAATGTGTCCATGTATGAATATTGAATATACAAATATCATTTTGTCAATTATCAATATGGGAGAGATTGTTGACATAAAATCACAGTCAACCAAATATTGATAAAATTGACGATATGATACTTGTAATATTTCAATACGACACATAAAGACTGAACTCAGAACTAGACGGACGACAGCTCATACCTGCAATGCTCAATGTTTTGAGTCTATATTTTACACTTTTATTGAGTCTAGACATATGTAAACTGAGTCGTACTGAGTAATTTGAGACTTACCTATACATATACCACAAACCAAAAGCCCCACAAAAATCTAAGTTGCCCATTTGACCATTGGACTAGTTCTGTGCTCTGGAGACAGAGTTCGGGCCGAACTCTGCCTCCATATAGAGTTCGGGCCGAACTCTGCCTCCTAAAATCCAGGATCCTAATTTTTAGGGTTCGCTGGATGCAAGTTGTCCAACGCCCAAAATTTTGAATTTGACCCAGAATTCCGGCCGAATTCTGCCTACCTGGTATCCTATAAATAAGCCTTAAGTTCTCACTTTTCTATTCATCCAATCTTCTCTTCTCTTCTCTCTAAAGCCTTATACAAGCCATACCCTTCTCATCTACTAGCCACAAGCTCCCTAAGCCTCAAAGTGCTCAGTACTTTTCAGTTAGGAGTTTGTGCAAGAGTTCAAGAAGTCGCTTGGAAAATTCCAAGCATCGCCACTGCGATCTCTGTAAGAAGTTGACATGCTCTTCTGAAGAAAAGGCACGGGGTGTAACTACTATTTCACAAATAGTGGATTTAATCCTGAGCTAGAGTTCTCAGGCCAGGACTAGTCCTCCACGAGGGAAGCCAGGTTAAAATCGGCTGTGTTTGCGTATGCTTTCTCGCTCTTTATTATTTCCGCATTTACTCTGATTATTTACTATTGGTGAAAGAGTTTAATTTTTAATTAGAAATTATTGTCATAAACTCTATTCACCCCCTTCTAGAGTTGCGTATTTGTTCTTCATATACGATAGTCATTCCCTTGGTTTCAAGGAAAGGAAAGCACACGCGACCGTTTGTCGTCGAGGCAGTCCCACATTTTGGGAGTCTCTTAGGATGCACGTTTTGTATCGTATGGTTTTGATACACGATTTGCATCGTACGGTTCCTATGCATGTTTCCAAAGTATGAGGCGGTCCCTCGGTTGGGAGTCTCATGGTTCCGATGCACGTTATGCAAGTGTGGTTTAGAGCACGAGATGCTAAGTATAGTTTCAGTCATACCGTAAAAATTAGGCCATGCATTTACGTGAGTCTAGATGTCTCGTAGGTGTGTGGTCATTGGACAACTTGTCGACAAAGATTTCTTCCTCGACTGGTATTACGTCGGAGCACCGGGGCCAGTCGACCTAGGGAGAAGACGTTATAGCAAAGCTGAATTGTACCGCATGGGTAGTCGGGGGCTTTCCTTGGGGCTAGCTACCTTGAATCAAAAGATCCACCACCTACCCGAGCTATGTCCATATTGGCTTGTCGTGCCAGTGGCCTTTCATATAGATAATTGGCGTGCTAAGCAGCGAATCCGCATACACAGTGTCAGTCAAATCTAAGGAAGCGTATACACGACATGAGTTGAGTTATGGAATGCATGCACGGTATCCACATAAGGTATTATGAAGCCTAAGATTTGGCTATGGTAAAGATATATGCTGTGCATACGATGTGGCATCGTACTTGAGTTCTCAACACGAGTTCCACAAGTTGGGTTAGACATTTCGAGTTAAGTCTGGAAGGGCCGTAAGGCAAGTTTGGTTAAGTCAGGTTAAGCTACGAGGCACGACCTTGATGTCTGAGGCACGAGCGAGTTTATGACACGATCATGTTGTTACGACACAAGTATAGACAAGTTATTAAGTGGTGAGGCATTGCCTCAGAGATATTGAAGCACGAATCGAGTTCATGACACGATCGAGTCGTTACGTCCCAGAGTATGGCACGGAAGACAAGTATGAGTCGGTGCATTGACAATGCAAGCACAAGAAAGGTCTAGAGGCAAGGACATAAAAGTTATCGGTGCAAGACACGAAGATTTTCTAGTGACACACAATAGACCAAGGTGTCTGTGCTAAAATCGATCCTAAGGCAAGAGTAGAAAGACAATCATAAAAGGACTTCGTTACACAAAGTAAATGAATCGTGTCGATTTTTTTATGGGTGGGCGAGGAGCTCACTCCACCAGTATAGTTGAGTACTGACACCCACACAGTTTTCATGTGCAGGCACAGGTAGAAGCTCGTGGTACGGAGCTTGTTTGGATGCGTCGAGGCATGGAGTTCCTTGGTAATTCGTAGCATACGGTCGTGCAGAGTCAAGACTTATAAGAGACATAGTGTATGGGCATCGCCTTTCCGAAGCATCCGCTGGATTCAAGACTTGTATTAAGAGATGAAAGACAGCTGGATGACTTGTAATGTGGGAAGAGTGGGCTTGAAAGACTTGTAATCTTGGCCTTGTGCCCCATTGTAATCTTGGTTTCGATATCAATAAAGAGCCTTTGTTGAATAACTTGTGTTTGTTCTAAATTTCTGCTGCATGTTCAATGTCTCTGCTTGGGACTTCTGTGCGACGACCCCGTCGTAGCCGCTGTAATCGGCCGTTATGGAACCCGCCTTGAACGAGCGCAATTTAGGCTCGTGCGACATCACGCCTTAGCGAGGACGATCGCTCCTACGGGAGCGGAACGTGACATATTGGTATCAGAGCACGGCTTTACGTCCTTGGACTTCATGTCGATCTCTCAGTTTTGAAAGCGCGTCGTTGTTAAAGAAGGGTGCACTCTCTCTCAAATGTCCTGCGACATGTCCATACAATAAGTCTAAATATTAAAAGCTCGTACAAGCGTTCAATCGAACGCATCGGTAGGCCTTTGTGCCGAACGATGTCAAACTTGACTTAATAGAAAATACGTACTAAAGTTAGCAAGTCTCGTGCATTTCTAAATAGTCCTACATCGACACTAGCAAACGAACTTGCAAACTCAGAGTGTAGTCCATACGGGATGGCTATGCACACGGCCTTTTGGCTAAGTTGTGCCGCATGTCGCATACCTCGACCTTATGATGCAATAAGTTGCGAGCAATATTAAGTATCGCTCGGTCGGGAATGGAGATACACTTAGAGTGTATATCGATAGGAACGCTATCGAACTAATGCTTAGGCGTACACGGAAGATTGGATTGGATTTTGAGGAATAGTGTGAACGACTTAGTACGTCGAGACGACGTGAACGATTACACTAGAGTTTTGTCGAACGAAACTGGAAGACGTATTAACGAGTAATGCGAATGTGATTGAGGACTAGAATGGATGGCTCGAATTCTGAGTGGTGTATGTTTTGTCTTAGAATTCATTCGAGCAAAAATTGAGGATTTGAGGTAACAACGAGTATGTCGGCGAGGCGACACGATCGCGCAAAGCCTTAGAACGCGTCACGCTTAGTTGATCGTGACATCGAGTGTCCCAAACGAGATGTCGTTCGGACGACTTGTGAATGGGCAACGCGAATTAGAAAACGATTCAGAAACGATGAATACAAATGAATGTCTTGATCGAGGAAGCCTAGAGGATCGCACTTGTGATTTTCGATTTGGTCGAATGGAATTGTGGCACATCCAATTCGAAAAATAGCATCAGTTGCATAACTCGGAGTTCATTGCAAATGAAGATCGTTAGGTTACACATGTCATCGATGGTGTTGAAGCGTATCAAAGATCGATATACGATAACTCGGGGGTACTCTAACTCGGTGAATGACGATCGTGAAAGTGTTATCGTTCTGATGGATGCAATACTTAGGACTTTGGTTGAAATAAATGTTATATAAAAATGATTGTGTCCTAATGGTTACGGAGATAACCACAACATCGACATTCTTGTCTTGTACGAGCGTAACTCCAGCCTTGCACATGCGTTACGTCGGATTTGGGACGATCGTTCCGTGTGAGCGCTGACATTGTTACCTCCGTTTTTTGCTATACGTATTTCCAGTATACGTATACGGAATCATGACACGTATTTTTATTTCTCCTGCCTTGCTAGCTAGTTTTGGTTTAATCTTGTTTAGGTTCATCATGGCATGTCTTGGTTTGACTTGGTTTATTTTGGTTGGCTTGGTTTATTTCCCTTGGCCTAACATGCTAACCCCCCCTCTTTATAAACCCACCAACACTTTCTCTCTCTTCATTACTTTCTTACTTTTCATTTACTCCTTCTTCTTCCTCATAACTCTCTCCACCTACCAAGAGCTTAGGCAAGTGCAACTTGCTTCATGGAGGAACTCCATTTCTGTTGTTCCATTTTCTTCCTCATGAGATTCTAAGACACTTTAGTACTTGGCATTTTTCATTTTGATGGTTTATTTCTTGTAGATCTAAGTTTATGTTATTTTTGAATTTTTTGGGTTTTGATCTACCAAACTTCATCATTTTCAAGTTTTGATTGTTCTATATTGTAGAGAATTCAATTTTACCCAAAATGGACTTTTGAAAAGTTAGATTTTAACTTGTTTTGATGAAGTTATGGCCAAATGATTATTTGGTCATCTTCTATGTTCATAGGCCACATGTCTTAGTTGAGCCGCATGGATGTCGCGAATGGGTCGCATAGGCCACATGTTGCAGTTGAGCTGCATGGATGTCGCGAATGGGCCGCGTAGGCCACATGTCGCAGTTGAGCCGCATGGATGTTGCGAATGGGCCGCATAGGCTACATGTCGCAGTTGAGCCGCATGGATGTTGTGAATGGGCCGCATAGGCCGCATGTCGCAGTTGGTCTGCATGATGTCGCGAATGTGCCGCATGAGACCGCATGTCGCAGAATAGGCCGTATAGTGCCCGTTTTGGCTATTTTATGTCTTATTTGTATGATTTGTGGCCAGATTTTGGAGTAGCACCCGGGGATCTAGTTGCTTTCCAGTCAGATGGTGAACACTAGAAGAAACCCGGGCAACGAGTGGGTTTTATTTTACTCTCACACTCTATTGCAAATTATACTTTTGAGGCATTTAGTCACCGAGCAAGTGTTAGCTCGTGTTGAATACTTATATTTTTTGTCTGACTACGGGCTGTAACATGATTAACAAATCCTAGGGTTGATCATGTATGACTGAAACTCTTGCTAGTCCTAGCACTTTGTACGACTAGCTTCATGATCATCTGTATATAAAATATATGGGACACCTTACTATTGATTATCTGATGGTCTAACATCTTGTAACTATTATTGCTTGCTTGAGATTGAGACACTAGGCTTGTTCTTGACCATAAGAGACTATTGGCTTATAGAAAAACCCTCATACATCTAGACAGCCGTGACCGTATATGGAGGTGGAATACACTTCTATATACGTAGCTGGCTGTGTCTGCCTCCGCTCTCCAGTATTCCGGAAGTGGGGCGTGACACGGTTTAAGTGGTGGCCCATGCAGGTCTTGTAAAACAAGATGTGTGAGGGTTTTACCGGATAGATGTCTCGATCAATACTCGCCCTAGATCTCTCATCGTGTCTTCTAATCCTTCTAAAATCTTGACCTGATCACATGTTTATATCGTCGATTTATCATGGTCCTTCCTTATTATTCCTCATGTCGTTTCTTCAGCGGCATTGTTCCTGGTCCTACCGATCAGCAAGGCGGAGCACCTCCAGTGGACCAGCTGTAACCTGGAGACCAAGCCCAGCACTCTGGAGCGGCCTCCCGAGTCATACATTCCAGGGATCCAGAGCCCCCAGTTCAACCCGTCCAGCCTGCAGAGCCTGATAATGGAACCCTGGTAGGACTCATCAGGGAGTTGCTTGTATCACAGGATCGTCGAGGTGATGCCCTGCACCAGACCGTACAGACAGCCATGGACAGAGTTGGTTATCAAGGTAATAGTGCAGCCAATAATTTCAAGCGCCTGGACCCTCCTTTTTTTGACGGCAGCGAGGACACGATCGCAGCTGATGCCTGGCTCCAGGACATCGAGATTATCTTGGAAGCAGCCAAGACTCCAGAGGAAAAGAAGGTGGCCGTTGTGCGTCTGCAGTTATTAGACTTAGCCCGTACCTGGTGGGCGATGATAGCAGTTGGGTTGGCGATGCCTGTCCCATGGGCAACATTCAGTGACAAGGTTCAGATCAAGTACTTCGATGCAGTAGCTCGGTACGACCTACAGACGAGGTTCACCAATTTGAAGCAGATGAGCAGGACAGTCGATGGATATGCGGCCGAGTTTTCAAGACTTAGTCGGTTTGCTCATACTTTGGTGGCGACCGAATTGGATCGAGCCCAGCGATTCCAATAGGGACTCGACCTGGAGATTATTCTAGCGGTGGAGCAGTTTGAGCATCAAACTTTTGATGAAGTCTTGAGGACAGCTAGGAAGCACGAGTATACCTTCTAGAGGATAGTGGACAGAACTGGAGGACGAAAGAGGTCCCATGGATAGATGGGTCTGTCCTCAGCACCAGCTCCGGCAGCTAGGGCCTTGACAATTGGAGCCCCCAAGAGGACAACCACAGTTTCGTCGATTCAGCACTCGATACTGATGTACCCTCAGCCGCAGAAGTAGTCTTCCGTAATGGGCTGCAATCATTGTGGGAAGCCAGGACACGTTGTTTTGGAGTATCGCAGAGCACAGAGATTGTGCTTGGCTTCTAGGGTACCAGACCATAAGATAGGGTCCTGTCAGAATAGGGCCAGTTCATCATCGGCCCAGACTAGTCCCTCGGTAAGGGGACCAGCACCAGTGCAACAGCAGCAGTACCAGCCTCCGAGGCCATTGCCGCCTCAGGCTCAAGTATTCCAGCAGTAGAGACCTCAATAGTATGCCCAGACCCAAGCTCAGAATCAGAACCGACAGAGAGGTTTCTAGCAGGATGTCTTCCTTCGGCCTTATGCCTTCAACTTTCTTGCTTGCATGTGATTAGTATAGCTTGTCCCGACATCTCTAGCCTCTTAATTAAATTTTGAGGACGAAATTCTTTTAAGGTGGGTAGAGTTGTCACCTCCATTTTTCACTATACGTATTTCCTGTATACGTATACGGGATCATGACATGTATTTTTATTTCTTCTGCCTTGCTAGCTAGTTTTGGTTTAGTCTTGTTTAGGTTCATCATGGCATGTCTTGGTTTGAATTGGTTTATTTTGGTTGGCTTGGTTTATTTCCCTTGGCCCAACATGCTAACCCCCCTCTTTATAAACCCACCAACACTTTCTCTCTCTTTATTACTTTCTTACTTTTCATTTACTCCTTCTTCTTCCTCTTAACTCTCTCCACCTACCAAGAGCTTAGGCAAGTGCAACTTACTTCACGGAGGAACTCCATTTCTGTTGTTCCATTGTCTTCCTCATGAGATTCTAAGACACTTTAGTACTTGGCATTTTTCATTTTGATGGTTTATTTCTTGTAGATCTAAGTTTATGTTATTTTCGAATTTCTTGGGTTTTGATCCACCAAACTTCATCATTTTCAAGTTTTGATTGTTATATGTTGTAGAGAATTCAATTTTACCTAAAATAGATCTTTGAAAAGTTAGATTTTGACTTATTTTGAGGAAGTTATGGCCAAATAATTATTTGGTCATCTTCTATGTTCATAGGCCACATGTCGCAGTTGAGCCGCATGGATGTCGCGAATGGGCCGCATAGGCCACATGTCATAGTTGAGCCGCATGGATGTTGCGAATGGGCCGCATAGGCCGCATGTCGCAGTTGGTCCGTATGATGTCGCGAATGTGCCGCATGAGGCCGCATGTCGCAGAATAGGCCGCATAGTGCATGTTTTGGCTATTTTATGTCTTATTTGCATGATTTATGGCCAAATTTCGGAGTAGCACCCGGGGATCTACCTGCTTTCCAGCCAGATGGTGAACACTAGAAGAAACTCTCGTAACGAGTGTATTTTATTTTGCTCTCCCACTCTATTGTAAATTATAATTTTGAGGCATTTAGCCACCGAGCAAGTGTTAGCTCGTGTTGAATACTTATATTTCTTGTCTGCCTACGGGCTGTAACATGATTAACAAATCCTAGGATTGATCATGTATGACTGAAACACTTGCTAGTCCTAGCACTTTGTACGACTGGCTTCTTGATCATCTGTATATAAAATGTATGGAATGCCTTACTATTGATTATCTGATGGTCTAACATCTTGTAACTATTATTGCTTGCATGAGATTGATACACTAGGCTTGTTCTTGACCATGACTGTTGGCTTGTAGAATAACCCTCATACATCTAGACAGTCATGACCCTATATGGAGGTGGAATACATTGCTATATACGTAGATGGCTGTATCTGCCCCCGCTCTCCCGTGTTCTGGAAGTGGGGCGTGACAGACATGGTGATTCATGTCGCAAAAATAATCTAACTAAAAAAATTGGAACGTGACAACTTTGATTGTCTTGACTTGTTGGTTTGATGCGAAGGAAAATTCGAGGATGTTTGGACTTACGATTGATGATTGAATGAACTTGAGGATTAAGTAGGTCCAATCCGCGCATCGAGAATGAACTAGTCTAGACACAAAACAAGAGTTATGCCCCAATGAGAATGATTATTCCGCGGTAGCGTTGCATGGTAATTTCATGCCCATCGTGGATAATCGGACTTGCATGAGATTGGGGCATGGCATATTGTTAAGTCAGACGACTTTGTGATCGATTATGTGAATTGGGATAGATGACTTAGGAAATAAAGAAGGCAAAATTTTGGTTTAGCAACAAATTATGTCGTAGCGTGCATGACGTGGAAGGATTGATAGGCGGATTATGTCAAACGTGTTCGAAGAGATAGACTATACAAAATGGCTTGATGAACGAGCGATATTGATACGTCGTAGAATTGGTTGAACGTAAGTTATCGTATGATGGCTTTGCTGAATGACTCAGACCCCGTGCGACAAATATTGGAATATGTGTTGGGAATCGATGCTCGATATTTAGAAATCAGAGTGATGCGAGTTTGAGTAGAAAACCCCGTACTATCAACTTGGTTTTACCTTAGGATGGGGTCAGTGTTGATATCGTTGTTTGGGAACTATGATTCCAATACTAACGGATTGACATAGCCTAGCGGTTAGGCAGATGTTCCAGCACGAAACGATAGGAATTGTGGAGACACCACTCATGAGGCTCGGTTGAAATGCACGTATATCAAGGACGTCCGAGTATGTGCACGATCCGACTCGAGTGGTGATGGCGGATTCTCTATCACGAGGCTTGGCTAAAATGCATGTATTTTGGGGACGCCTAGAATACGTGCACGATCCAACTAAGTGATACGTTGAATCAAGTGAGACTTGAGGAACGGAAAAAAGGTCGAGGGTTTTGAAGTCGTGTTTCAAGGAAAAGATTAGTGGTAGTACGATCATTAGGTTTGAGATGAACCTGAATGTTGGTTGATTGGTTAGTATGCCATACGAATAAGTTAGCGGTAAGCATGAACATAGCTCGGACGGATGAAACACCTAGGCGAAGTGTGCATGAGAGAGTCGTTGAATATCTAGTGATAAGTAAATGAGTATGTACTAAGTTAGTTTCGAAGACAAAACTTTTTCTGAGTGGTGTATGATGTAGTGCCCCATCCCGCTCAGTCAATCGGAGGAATTGAAACGCCGACGGCGTTCAGACTTAGCCTTGCAACGGCTAATCGAAGACATCGCTTGGTCGAGGCGACTCATCGCTCAGGTGGGATAGTTTCGGTGAACTCGCCTCATCTTAGCCTTCACATAATAAATCGCATGTTTTCAACTTGCACAATAGGCTTGACAATAAAATAGACGAATCCACATAGATAAAGGGAATAATTTCGACGGGTCGAATTGAGTTAGAATATGAAAAGGTCCAACGGTCGGCTTAGAGTTGTTGCACGGCGTGCTTTGAAAATGTCACTCGTCCCTTTATCCCGTGGCTTGGGATAAGGAAGTTGGTTTAAATTTGTCACAAAGTGGGAATTAGCCTAAGGCACAGGCGTCGCACGCATAAATGCTTGATAAAGCATGTACGGTTCCACGATGCAAGGCTTGGCACAGCCTTTGTTTCGTCCTACATGTTAAGTTGTTGCACGATTAAGTTATGCTAGGATATCGGAGTAGTAGCAAGCACGGTCCCATGAGTTCTACGGTTGGGTATAGCCACTTAGTCCCACGATCTCAAGGCATGTCATATGAAGTATGACTTAGGCGATAGTGTTGCACGAAATGTAAGTCGGTTTAAGACAAAAACTACGGTCGGTACGATGCAAAGTTAGCCAGGGTCTATGGCACTTGAGGAACACGTTTTGTTCAAGTTAAGTAGGAGGGCTATACGATAGTCATTCCATTGGTTTCAAGGAAAGGAAAGCACACACGACCGTTTATCGCCGAGGCAGTCCCACGTTTTAGGAGTCTCTTAGGATGCACTTTTTGCATCGTATGGTTTTGATGCACGATTTGTATCGTACGGTTCCTACGCACATTTTTAAAGTATGAGGCGGTCCCTCGATTGGCAGTCTCACGGTTCTGATACACGTTATGCAAGTGTGGTTTAGAGCACGAGATGCTAAGTATAGTTCCAATCGTACCGTAAAAATTAGGCCATGCATTTACGTGTGTCTAGATGTCTCGTAGATGCGTGGTAATTGGATAACTTGTCGACAAGGATTTCTTCCTCGACTGGTATTATGCGTAAAGATATATGCTCTGCATACGATGTGGCATCGTACTTGAGTTTTCAACACGAGTTCCACAAGTTGGGTTAGACGTTTCGAGTTAAGTCTGGAAGGGCCGTAAGGCGAGTTTGGTTAAGTCAGGTTAAGCTGCGAGGCACGGCCTCGATGTTTGAGGCACGAGCGAGTTTATGACACGACCATGTTGTTACGACACAAGTATAGGGAAGTTATTAAGTGGTGAGGCACTGCCTCAGAGATATTGAAGCACGAATCGAGTTCATGACACGACCGAGTCGTTACGACCCAGAGTATGGCACGGAAGACAAGTATGAGTCGGTGCATTGACAATACAAGCACAAGAAAGGTGTAAAGGCAAGGATACGAAAGTTATCGGTGCAAGGCACGGAGATGTTCTAGTGACACACAATAGACCAAGGCGTCTGTGCTAAAATCGATCCTAAGGCAAGAGTAGAAAGACAATCATAAAGGGACTACGTTACAAAAAGTAAATGAATCGTGTCGATTTTGTATGGGTAGGCGAGGAGCTCACTCCACCAATACAGTTGAGTACTGACACCCACACAGTTTTCATGTACAGGCACAGGTAGAAGCTCGTTGTGCGGAGCTCTCTTGGATGCATCGAGGCACGAAGTTCCTTGGCGATTCGTAGTGTACCGCCACGTGGAGTCAAGACTTATACGAGACATAATGTATGTGCATCGCCTTTCCGAAGCATCCGCTGGATTTAAGACTTGTATTAAGAGATGAGTGACTTGTAATGTGAGAAATATGAGCTTGAGAGACTTGTAATATTGGCCTTGTGCTCCATTGTAATCTTTGTTTTGATATCAATAAAGAGCCTTTGTTGAATAACTTGTGTTTGTTCTAAATTAATGCTCCATGTTCAATGTCTCTGCTTGGGACTTCTGTGCGACGACCCCATCGCAGTCGCTGTAATCGGCCGTTATGGAACCCACCTTGCACGAGCGCAATCTAGGCTCGTGCGGCATCACACCTTAGCGAGGACGATCGCTCCTACGGGAGCGGGGCGTGACAACCTGTAATTAACAGTACAATTGGGGAGTAACTCTCTATCAAGTTGGTGGTTACAATTGTAACCCCTACTAAATGGCTAGTTACACCCACGAAGCATACATACAATTATTTGTTCGAATTGTATTATTGTGGGACCAGCAGTCCCGTGCAAAACCATTGTTATACGGGCTCCACATATGAACTGTAGTTCCACGGGAGGGCCTCCACGTAAAAATTATATTTTTATGGGAGCATCCTCCACACAAAAATTACATTAATACAGCTGCGCCCTACTCGCCTCATTTACACAGCTGCGCTCTTGCTGCCCATGCGGAACCCACCCGATTGAGAACCGGCATATAAGAACAAAATGATGCACAATCTCTCACCCAATACGTATATACAAAGTGCAAAATATGCCATCACAGTGTCACTTTTTGTCAAGTCCTGGTTCTATAGAATCATTCATCCTCACATTGCTCTCTATGGAACCGATTGTTCTCGCTTGGGCGTGATGCCGTTCAAGTCTATGTTACGTTTGCACAAGGAAAAACTTTAACAACAATAAAACAGACTAAACAAACAATACGATGGAACTTTAAATACAGAAAACCAAAGTGGAACACAAAGATAGGAAATATAATAACTTTCTTTATTGATAATTAGAAACATGATTACAAAGTACTTTTGCTTGCGACTTAGAATCCACATTTAGCTTACATTTTTCTTTTGAAACTTTTTGAAAAGATCCACAATGCCATATATTATATCCCTTTGCTAAACGAAATATAGAGACACATTTAAAAAGAATTTGCAACTCAAACTAAAAAGTTTTTAAGCGTCGAGCAAGTTTCATCTTGGACTGGATAAGCTTCTTGTGCCTCTCAATATCCTCATATCTTTTGCTATCTGAAATGTTGTCCATAATGTGGACCAGTACATAACACATATTAGTGAGCGACCGTGACCGAACTTACCAAAGTCAATACTAAGTAAACATGTGAAGCTAGCAACTATTATTAAATGATCTTTCTACTTGTCTAGGTTCTTTCTAAATAATTCATAAGAAAAACATAAACAGAAAACTATCACTTATTGTAGCACCTGCTTTCTAGAATTTTTTGTATTTTTATTTATTTATTTAGGATTTTATTTTGGATCACAAGGGATCACAACTAAGCCTATATGTGCAGTACGATAATTTTAGGTCACATATGGTCTTTAGGTAGCCCAACTATATTATTTATTTATTTTATATTTTTAAATTTTTTTAGATAATTAATATATATTTATTATTTTTATAAGCTTCCAAAATTTTTTATAGGTTCACACAGGGGTATTTGAGACCAAATTTTTTTATTTGTGCTCTAGATGACTAAAAATATTTTCTAGAATATTCTAGGATTTATCTGGACTTTTTTCAATTTTTCTAAATTTTTTGGGATTTTTAGATAATTAAAATCCATACAATTTATTCTTGTAACACTCTAGTCCCAAAATACATAGGATTAGGAATACATATACATGTCAGCTGCGTATCAAGTAGACTCTAGCCCAACTCGAATATGTATAAGCTGTCTATAAGGTTAAGTACAACCGTCTAAAAAGTCAAGCTAACTATATTTCAATGCACTAAATATTGATAACAATAACGAATCAAGTACACTAATGTTGATCAGACCATAATACACCGATTCTTAGAATAGATAAATGTATTAGAGTGGATCCCTAATAATACATGTATTATGAACAAGCTAGAAGAAAGATGAAACTTGTAAAAGACTTGGCCATAATAATAGCATGAGTCAAATATCGGACGAAATATAAATAAGGAAGAGAATGATAATATCGCATTGAATAAATATACCTGAAGTCTTGGTGAAGCAACCATCATTCATCAATGTATTATACCTTCATAACTTCATCTAATACCTGAAGAGATCACCAGGTCCTCAAGGGACTAGCAAGACATAATATATAAGCCTATTTTGACAGTAATAACATGTATGGAAAGACATGGGATAGTACAAGAAATAAAGACTGAAGAATACAATAATAAAATATAAAGGAAATGGCTGCCGTCGAGAATCGTACTGATAAATGTGACTATAAGTAAATCGTGGTAACTGCAGCTCAATGAGAGCTCATAGTCCTATAATCAGTAGGCCGGTGGGGACTCCCTAACTATAGTAAGTCTCATTTGCACTTGATGTGAGCTCAAGAACGAGGTGGTCATGTATAGTCAACGCCTATAACAAAATCCTCGCCTAGAACTACTAGTCAATATAGTCAGGTCAAGTTAAACATATCAAGTCCTAGTGTCACGACCTGCACCCGCTTTTCGGATACGAGACGTGTCCAAGCTAGCCTACGCCGCAGAGTCGGCGGTAGAACGCTGTCACGGCCAAGATGTTGAAAATCACAAAATAACTTTATTGCTCATTCATACTTCTAAACTTATTACAACATTTATATTTTTAAAGAAAGTACATGGTTCTCATAATTAATAAAAATGATACCATTGCTATCTATTTTTAGGTTTCTATCTACAAGTACATGTTTGCCATAAAAATCAATAACAGGTATTACAGAACACTGGAATTGATTACAAACTCGCTTGTACGAAGAAGGGCCTAGAAAGAAAGCCTAGGAAATAATATAAGTATAATTTTTTAATTTTGATTATGGGGGGTAACGGTGGAGGCTCGGAAAAGTGCTATCAACTCTTCCTTACTCCGTGGACTATCTGATGCAGTCTCTAGCTCGTGAAGATATTGCTTCTCTCTTGAAGGTTGCCAGCCTTTTGCTGGGGTGTAGCACCCTGCTTATTTATAATATGATGTATTTTGAGCCGCATAGATGGATGGCGGCCATGTGGCTGATCAGCACGCGAAGAGCCGCTCTTGGGCTGCCATCTGTCGATTTGTTGGAATATTGTTACAGCAAATCTGGGTAGTTAGGGACTGGGTCTGTTCGCCATGTATCCTATTGCATATTGTGTTCTCAGTCTTCGATCATGTGGGATCTCATGAGACTCATGCGGCTTGGATCACAGGTTGTATGATGTTTAGGAACTTTGGGGCCGCATAAGCTGGGCCGCATGAGATTCATACGGCTTGGGTGACACTCTTTTGGCCGCTTGGAGGCGTAAGAACCCTGCTTTTGGGCGATGTCTCACGTCTTATCTTTCTTGTCGAAGTGTCAGAGCTGTCATATTTTTTCAGGACTTGTCAGCTTTATCAGTCAAACTGCTTCTCTTTGTAATGCCTGTGGTTCGTATTACGTATTTCTGGAATACGTGTACGTATTTATTCTTGTATTGCATGATTCCTTGTTTAGTTTTCTTCATGGCTTAGCTTGGTTTATTCTTGGCCCGGGTTAGCTTGGTTCGGTTGGGATTATTTTGGTTCATCATGAACCATGGATAAACCCCTACCTACCACCACCTTTGATATTTATTGCCATTTCTTCTTTCTCTCTCTTCATTATTCATCTTCTTCTTCCCCATTACTTCCTTACCTACCAAAGAGAGGGAGAGAGAGGTCTAGGCAAGTGCAACTTGCTTCCACAAGAGAGCTCATTTTTATTGTTCTATTAGCTTCTCCTCACGTTTCTAAGACACATTAGAACTTGTCATTTTCCATTTTGAGGCTTTAATTTTTGTAGATCTAGAAAATTGTTATTTTCAGATTTTGATGGTTTTGATCTATCAAACTTCCTTGTTATCAAGTTTTGATGGTTCCATGTTGTAGAGAATTTTATTCTACCCAATTTTGACCTTTGAAAAATTGGATTTGGACTTATTTTGACCAAGTTATGGACTTTTGAAGCTTTGGGTTTAACCATGGAGTTCCTGCTGATTTGGAGAAGACAATGAGTAGTGCACGAGCTTTTTAGCTTGCGCCATTGAGTTGCGTGCGCTCTTTAGCGCAACGCTGTCCCCATACGCTGCCTTTTGGGAGCGTATGACTCGCATACGCTCGCTTGCTTGACAAGGAGTCGTATCGACCCCATACGCTGCCTTTTGGGAGCGTATGACTCGCATACGCTCGCTTGCTTGACAAGGAATCGTATCGACCCCATACGCTGCCTTTTGGGAGCGTATGATTCGTATATGCTCGCTTGCTTGACAAGGAGTCGTATGGACCCCATACGCTGCCTTTTGGGAGCGTATGACTCGCATATGCTCGCTTGCTTGACGAGGAGTCGTATTGAGTACATACGCTGCCTTTTGGAAGCGTATGACTTGCGTACGCTGACTTGAGCGTAGCCTGACCTGAGCGTAGCTTGACCTGAGCGTAGCCTGATTACCCTGGATCTTCTATAGCCTTGTATATTGATATTTTATTAGATATTTAACGTCCATTTTATATCCTTTAGCCTTTTGTCCTGAACTTGATAATCACGAATTTACTTGATATGTTTGGAATTGATAATTGAACATGACGTGATAGTGACCCGTAGTGGTGCACTCCTGGCATAATAACCTGACATGACCTGATAGTGGCCCACCGTGGCGCACTCCTGACAAGTACACTTGGCATGATAACCTGACATGATTATCTCGAATAGCTGTTGCGACGGCTACCTGACATGACATGACCTGTATAATTAATCTGGACACCGTGGACGATTATGTTTGTATAAATAAACCAGTCCTGTCTTGCATCATGTCTAGGACAGGGACTCCTGAGTACCACAGTCAGGCGTACCTACTAAAATGGACTAAGGCTAATAACTAGATTAATACATTAGTCATGACGAGATTTCCCAGCTACAGGTAATCCCGTTACCTGGGCACGCCTTGGGATCTGTAGCCTGCCGTCGAGTAGGGCACATTTCCAGCACACTGTCATGTGTTGCACCCTTCAAGCTACCTAAGGGTACATTCATTTCCCGGACGATGTACCCACCTGAATTCAACTTTAATCTTTTAACCCGGGTAACCTGGATGGATTGCAGGGCTTGTGGCTGTGGAAGATTCTCACTGCATCTTGCTAGTAACTAGGCTTGTGACAACCCTAGTTAGTTAAAGTATCAAGCCGTAATTCTTGCTTGGCCGTGAAGTGATTAGACGGAGTCTAACCAGTCTAGTCTTGCCCTGATCCTGTTCCAGACTATTGAATGACCAGAATGCTTGTATTTATTTTACCGATAAATGGTGAGAATTCTAAGTCCTGTTCAGACGAAGGGTTACAACCCCGGTCCTTGTTTAGTTTACGGGTTGTAACCTGGTTATCTGAATAGTTCCATGGCTATCTCGTCGTATATCATCCTGGTGTATTTTCTTTATTTCCAGTTCTTACCTTATTTATATCTTGTGCTGATTGCTGGTTTTAGCTCTTAAGTGAAGCCCCTTTGTGGCACTTGCTCTTTCTGGGGTCTGACCCAGCTGGTTTTGTGTGGCCAGATTTTGGAGCAGCTCCAGAGGATCTACCTACCTTCCAGCCAGATGGTGGCCACTAGACAGAACCCTGGCAACGAGTGGGTTATTTTTGGCTCTCCCACTCTATTGTAAAAATATTCTTTTGAGGCGTTTAGCCGACGAGCACCTGTTTAGCTCGATTGCACTTACTTACTGTCTGCCTATGGGCTGTAACATGATTAACAGATCCTAGGGTTGATCATGTATGACTAAACTCTTGCTAGTCCTAACATTTTGTAACGACTAGCTTCATGATCAGCTGAATATGTAATGTTTGGGACGCCTTACTATTGTATATTTAATGATCATACATCTTGTGACTTTTACTTACTTGCTTGTGATTGAGACAATAGGCTTGTTCATGACCTTAAGAGACTGTTGGCTTGTAGCTAAACCCTCATGTATCTAGACAGCCGCGACCGTATAGCGAGATGGATTCCATTTCATATACGTAGCTGGCTATGTCTGCCCCCGCTCTCCAGTATTCTGGTTCTGGGGCGTGACATGGTTTAAGTGGTGGCCCATGCAGGTCTGTAAATCAAGATATGTGAGGGTTTACCGAATAGATGTCTCAATCAGTATTCGTCCTTGATCTCTGTTCGTATCTTCTGAATCCCTGGATTCTTGTCTTGATCATATGCTTGTATCGTTGATCTGTCCTGGTCCTTCCTTATTATTCCCTATGTCGTCTTCTTCAGCGGCATTGTTCGTGGTCCTACCGACCAGCAAGGCGGAGCACCTCCCGCGGACCAACAACTTGGAGATCAAGCCCAGCATTCCGGAGTAGCCTCCAGAGTTGTGCCTTCTGGCGGAGAGCCACCAGTCCAGCCAGTTCAACCCGTAGAACATGATGACGACACTTTGGTAGGACTCGTCAGGACCTTGATAGCTTCCCAAGACCGGCGTGGAGATGCCTTGCACCAGGCAGTGACGGATGCTTTAACCCGGGGTGGTCATCAGGGTAACAGCGCGGCCCAACAGCTTCAAGCGCTTGAACCCTCCATTCTTCGACGGTAGTGAAGATGCTATCGCAGCAGATGTATGGCTTCAGGACACAGAGGTAATTCTAGAAGCAGCCAGGACCCCAGAGAACGAGAAGGTGGCCGTTGTACGCCTGCAGTTGTTAGATCTTGCCCGCAGCTGGTGGGCAGCGCAGGCCGTTGGGTTAGCAGCACCCATTGCTTGGACAGTATTTAGAGAGAGATTCCAGACCAAGTATTTTGATGCTGTGGCTCGGTATGATCTGCAGACGAGGTTCACCAATCTGAAGCAAGGAGGCAGGACGATCGACGGATATACGACCGAGTTTTCCAGACTCAGTCGGTTTGCTCCCACTTTGGTGGCAACCGAGTATGATAGAGCCCAGCGGTTCCAGCAGGGGCTTCACCTGGAGATCTTGTTGGCAGTTGAGCAGTTTGAGTATCAGACTTTTGATGCAGTCTTGAGAGCAGCCCGGAGGCATGAGTATACCTCCCAGAGGATTGTGGATAGGGCCAAAAGTCGAAAGCGATCTCACGGCCAGATGAATCAGTCTTCAGCACCAGCCCCGGCAGCCAGGGCTTTGACTATTGGAGCTCCGAGGCGAGCGGCCTCAGTAACGTCGGTTCAGCATTCAACTCCGACGCACCCTCAGCAGCAGAAGCAGAAGCAACCTTCCGCAGTGGGTTGTTCTCATTGTGGGAAGCCAGGCTATGTAGTGGCAGAATGTCGTAGGGCACAGGGATTGTGTCTGGCTTGTGGAGCACCAGACTATAGGGTTGGATCCTGCCCGAATAGGAGAGGTTCATCATCGTCCAACCTTTCTAGCTCTTCGGTGAGAGGACCAGCTCCGGTCCAGCAGCAGCAGTATCCATTGCCGAGGCCCTTGCCGCCTCAGACCCAAGTGTTCCAGCAGCAGAACCCCAGGCAGTATACACAAGTCCAAGCCCAGAGTCAGAGCAGGCATCGAGGATTTCAGCAGAGGGGACCAGCACCCTGAGGGCACGGTCAGGCTATGGTAATGACCGAGGAGGAAGGATTGGCACCAGGAGAGGTAGTGGCAGGTACTATTTTCGTCAACTCCTTTCCAGCTTCAGCTTTATTTGATTCTGGTACGTCGTATTTATTTATGTCTGCACGATTCACGACACGAATATGATTGGAGCCCGAGTCATTATCAGTAAGGCTCAATATACTTATTGGTAACGGACTTGTGGGTGTAGATAGAGTGTTTTCCTCGTGTCAGATCGTAGTTAGCGGTAGAGAATTCTCCGCTAGATTGATAGAGTTCCCGATGGCCGATTATGATATGGTCCTAGGGATGGATTGGTTGAGGAACCAAATATGCTAGGATAGACTGCCACATTGACAGGGTTGTTTTTAGCATTCCAGGCGAGCCGGAGTTTTCTTTCTCCCGAGGCGAAGTTGAGTCATCTCCTCCAGTATTGCGGATGGCAGTAGCAGCAGTTCAGTTACCCAGGATAGTCGAGGAGTTTTCAGATGTTTTCCCAGAAGAACTTCCAGGTATGCCTTCGGAGCGGGAGATCGAGTTCACTATAGACTTGATTCCCGGGACAGCCCCAGTGTCAGAGAGAGTCTACAGGATGGCGCCGTCAGAGTTGGAGATATTGTACAAGATGATTGAAGAACTTAGAACCAAGGGATTCATTCGTGCTAGTGGATCACCTTGGGGAGCCCCGATGCTTCTTGTGAAAAAGAAGGATGGTACGTCCAGGTTATGTGTTGATTATCGTACCTTGAACTCAGTGACAATCAAGAACAGATACCCTCTTCCGAGGATAGATGACTTGTTTGATCAACTCAAGGGGGCTTCAGTATTCTCGAAGATTGATTTGCGCTCAGGTTATCATCAGATCAGAGTCAGAGAGCAGGACATCCCGAAGACAGCTTTTAGATCGAGATATGGGCATTGGGAATTCCTTGTTATGCCTTTTGGAGCAACCAATGCGTCGGCAGTATTCATGGACCTCATGAATCGCATCTTCATGCCTTACTTGGATCAGTTTGTGATTGTGTTCTTGGATGACATTCTGGTCTACAGCAAGAGTGAGGCGGAGCATGAGCAGCATCTCCGTATAGTTCTTCAGATCCTCAGAGAGCACCAGTTATATGCCAAGCTCAGTAAATACAAGTTCTGGCTTGATCGTATTTCGTACTTGGGTCATATCATCACTCGAGGAGGAGTAGAAGTGGATCCCCAGAAGATCGTGGCTATTGAGTCGTGGCCAGTGCCCAGCACAGTTGCAGAGGTTCGTAGTTTTTTTGAATTGGCCGGCTACTACCGACGGTTTGTTTCAAATTTTGCTCGAATTTCAGTGCCATTGACGCAGTTGACCCGCAAGGATACGCAGTTTGCTTGGACAGCAGAGTGTCAAAGTTCTTTTGAGCAGTTGAAGCGAGGCATGATAACAGCTCCTATTCTCACGCTTCCAGATGGGACCAGAGGATTCTCAGTGTACTATGATGCTTCAGGCAGAGGTTTAGGATGTGTTCTGATGCAGCATGGGAAGGTAATAGCTTATGCGTCACGACAATTTTGTGATCATGAGAGAAATTACCTAACCCATGACTTGGAGCTGGCAGTAGTGGTGTTTGCACTTAAGTTGTGGAGGCACTACTTGTATGGAGACAGGGTAGAGATTTTCACCGACCACAAGAGCCTGAAGTATGTTTTCACCCAGAAGGATCTTAACATGCGTCAGAGGAGGTGGCTGGAGCTTCTTGTGGATTATGATGTCGACCTGCAGTATCATCCTGGGAAGGCCAATGTTGTTGCGGATGCATTGAGCAGGAGAGCCAGAGTTTATTTTCTAAAAGCACAACCAGAGCTGTTAGCAGACCTTCAGAAGATGGGTATTGAAGTTGTTCTCCCTTCCAGTGTGGCCTTGATGGCCAGTATGCAAGTTCAGTCCACTATAGTCGAGAGGATCCGGATGGCGCAGTCGGCAGTTTCTAAGCTTCAGCGACTCAGAGCAGAGTGTGAGGCAGGACGAAGACCAGATTTATGCATTCATGAGGATGGTACACTTCGACATGGTAAGCGTCTTTGTGTACCCAGCGGAGATATCCGGCAGGAGATCATGTCAGAAGCGCACAGTTCGCAGTATTCCATCCATCCCGGCAGTACGAAGATGTACCGTGATATCCGACAGCATTTCTGGTGGAATGGCATGAAGCGGGAGATAGCTCGGTTTGTCTCTCGGTGTTTGGTTTGCCAACAAGTTAAAGCCGAACATCAGAGACCGGTTGGACTTCTTCAGCCCTTGTCGATTCCAGAATGGAAGTAGGAGCACGTGACCATAGATTTTGTGACCGGACTGCCTAGATCCCCAGCTGGTAGAGATGCTATCTGGATTATAGTTGACAGGCTCACGAAGGTGGCTCACTTTCTCCCATTCAGAGTTGGTCAGTCGACAGCTCAGTTAGCAGAGATGTACCTCAGGCAGATTGTCAGATTGCACGGTGTGCCAGTCAGTATTACCTCGGACCGAGATTCAAGATTTACGTCGCCCTTTTGGCGTAGCTTGCAAGAGAGTTTGGGAACTCATCTCCAGTTCAGTTCAGCATATCACCCGCAGACAGATGGCCAGTCGGAGCGCACGATCCAGACACTTGAAGACATGTTGCGGTCTTGCACACTTGACTTTGGTGGTTCATGGAAAGATCGCTTATACCTGGTGAAATTCTCTTACAACAATAATTTCCAGGCCAGTATCCAGATGGCACCGTTCGAGGCACTGTATGGTAGGAAGTGCAGATCCCCGCTAGCCTGGGATGATGTTGGAGAGAGACAGATGCTCGGTCCAGAAATGATTGCCCAGACAGTTGAAGTGGTCAGGCGAGTCAGAGATTATCTTCGAGTTGCCCAAGATCGCCAGCGCCATTGGGCCGATTCTCATCGGCACCCTCTCGAGTTTTCGATCGGCGATCATGTATTCCTGAGGATTTCGTCTAACCGTGGCGTCATTCGTTTCGGCGTGCGGGGAAAGCTTAGTCCTAGGTATATAGGGCCGTTCGATATTCTGGAGCGAGTAGAAGATGTGTCCTATCGTCTCGCTCTTCCGCCGTCGCTAAGCGAGGTGCATGACGTGTTCCATGTATCCCAATTACGACGGTATATCCCGGACCCGAGCCACATCCTGGATTATTCGGAATTGGTTGTTGGTACCAACCTTTCGTATGAGGAGAGGTCCGTGTCTATATTGGACCGAAGAGAGAAGATCCTCAAGAACAAGACTATCAAGTTAGTCCGAGTTGCTTGGGGTCATCACTCTTTGGGGGAGTCAACGTGGGAGCGTGAGGATGATATCCGATAGCGATATCCCGACTTGTTTGACTCGTGAGGTATAATATCTTTCTTATGCCTCATGCCTTCGATTCCTTGCTTGAATGAGTGATTGTATGCCTAGTTATAGCTTGCATGTGATTAATGTAGCTTGTCATTGCTCCTCTAACCTCTTAATTAAATTCCGAGGACGGAATTCTTTTAAGGTGGGTAGAGTTGTAATGCCTGTGGTTCGTATTACGTATTTCTGGAGTACGTGTACGTATTTATTCTTGTATTGCATGATTCCTTGTTTAGTTTTCTTCATGGCTTGGCTTGGTTTATTCTTGGCCCGGGTTGGCTTGGTTCGGTTGGGATTATTTTGGTTCATCATGAACCATGGATAAACCCCCTACCTACCACCACCTTTGATATTTATTGCCATTTCTTCTTTCTCTCTCTTCATTATTCATCTTCTTCTTCCCCATTACTTCCTTACCTACCAAAGAGAGGGAGAGAGAGGTCTAGGCAAGTGCAACTTGCTTCCACAAGAGAGCTCATTTTTATTGTTCCATTAGCTTCTCCTCACGTTTCTATGACACATTAGAACTTGTCATTTTCCATTTTGAGGCTTTAATTTTTGTAGATCTAGAAAATTGTTATTTTCAGATTTTGATGGTTTTGATCTATCAAACTTCCTTGTTTTCAAGTTTTGATGGTTCCATGTTGTAGAGAATTTTATTCTACCCAATTTTGACCTTTGAAAAATTGGATTTGGACTTATTTTGACCAAGTTATGGACTTTTGAAGCTTTGGGTTCAACCATGGAGTTCCTGCTGATTTGGAGAAGACAGTGAGTAGTGCGCGAGCTTTTTAGCTTGCGCCATTGAGTTGCGTGCGCTCTTTAGCGCAGCGCAGTCCCCATACGCTGCCTTTTGGGAGCGTATGACTCGCATACGCTTGCTTGTTTGACAAGGAGTCGTATCGACCCCATACGCTCGCTTGCTTGACAAGGAGTCGTATCGACCCCATACGCTGCCTTTTGGGAGCGTATGACTCGCATACGCTCGCTTGCTTGACAAGGAGTCATATCGACCCCATACGCTGCCTTTTGGGAGCGTATGATTCGCATACGCTCGCTTGCTTGACAAGGAGTCGTATGGACCCCATACGCTGCCTTTTGGGAGCGTATGACTCGCATACGCTCGCTTGCTTGACGAGGAGTCGTATTGAGTACATACGCTGCCTTTTGGAAGCGTATGACTTGCGTACGCTGACTTGAGCGTAGCCTGACCTGAGCGTAGCTTGACCTGAGCGTAGCCTGATTACCCTGGATCTTCTATAGCCTTGTATATTGATATTTTATTAGATATTTAACGTCCATTTTATATCCTTACGCCTTTTGTCCTGAACTTGATAATCACGAATTTACTTGATATGTTTGGAATTGATAATTGAACATGACGTGATAGTGACCCGTAGTGGTGCACTCCTGGCATAATAACCTGACATGACCTGATAGTGGCCCACCGTGGCGCACTCCTGACAAGTACACTTGGCATGATAAACTGACATGATTATCTCGAATAGCTGTTGCGACGGCTACCTGACATGACATGATCTGTATAATTAATCTGGACACCGTGGACGATTATGTTTGTATAAATAAACCAGTCCTGTCTTGCATCATGTCTAGGACAGGGACTCCTGAGTACCACGGTCAGGCGTACCTACTAAAATGGACTAAGGCTAATAACTAGATTAATACATTAGTCATGACGAGATTTCCCAGCTACAGGCAATCCCGTTACCTGGGCACGCCTTGGGATCTGTAGCCTGCCGTCGAGTAGGGCACATTTCCAGCACACTGTCATGTGTTGCACCCTTCAAGCTACCTAAGGGTACATTCATTTTCCGGACGATGTACCCACCTGAATTCAACTTTAATCTTTTAACCCGGGTAACCTGGATGGATTGCAGGGCTTGTGGCTGTGGAAGATTCTCACTGCATCTTGCTAGTAACTAGGCTTGTGACAACCCTAGTTAGTTAAAGTATCAAGCCGTAATTCTTGCTTGGCCGTGAAGTGATTAGACGGAGTCTAACCAGTCTAGTCTTGCCCTGATCCTGTTCCAGACTATTGAATGACCAGAATGCTTGTATTTATTTTACCGATAAATGGTGAGAATTCCAAGTCCTGTTCAGACGAAGGGTTACAACCCCGGTCCTTGTTTAGTTTACGGGTTGTAACCTGGTTATCTGAATAGTTCCATGGCTATCTCGTCGTATATTATCCTGGTGTATTTTCTTTATTTCCAGTTCTTACCTTATTTATATCTTGTGCTGATTGCTGGTTTTAGCTCTTAAGTGAAGCCCCTTTGTGGCACTTGCTCTTTCTGGGGTCTGACCCAGCTGGTTTTGTGTGGCCAGATTTTGGAGCAGCTCCAGAGGATCTACCGACCTTCCAGCCAGATGGTGGCCACTAGACAGAACCCTGGCAACGAGTGGGTTATTTTTGGCTCTCCCACTCTATTGTAAAAATATTCTTTTGAGGCGTTTAGCCGACGAGCACCTGTTTAGCTCGATTGCACTTACTTACTGTCTGCCTATGGGCTGTAACATGATTAACAGATCCTAGGGTTGATCATGTATGACTAAACTCTTGCTAGTCCTAACATTTTGTAACGACTAGCTTCATGATCAGCTGAATATGTAATGTTTGGGTCGCCTTACTATTGTATATTTAATGATCATACATCTTGTGACTTTTACTTACTTGCTTGTGATTGAGACAATAGGCTTGTTCATGACCTTAAGAGACTGTTGGCTTGTAGCTAAACCCTCATGTATCTAGACAGCCGCGACCGTATAGCGAGATGGATTCCATTTCATATACGTAGCTGGCTATGTCTGCCCCCGCTCTCCAGTATTCTGGTTCTGGGGCGTGACACTCTTGGCCGCATGTCTTCCTTCCATAGCTGTTTGTCGATGGGCCGCATATGTCATGCGGCTTTCCTTCATGCGGACCTGTTCGGCCCGAAGTACCTATGCGGTAATTCGTAATCCGCATGAACTCCATATTTTTTATGTTTCTAGTAGACCCCATTCAAAGTTTTCAAATTGCAAATTTGGTGTCACGACCCGCTCCCGGATAAACGAGTACGAGTTCGAGTCCAAGCCCAGCCTACGCCACGGTATCGACGGTAGTACGCTGTCTGGTCCACAATAAACAAAGTGCTCATAAGTATTAACTGCTCATTCACAACAACTAAATTAACTTTACAAAATATAGAAGTTTTATATTTGTAGAAGAATGTAAGCTTTTACATTTATAGAAAACTACCACACAACTAACTTGTCTTCTATGGTTTGGCCTTTGAGTCTCTATCTCCCCCTCATATGGTCCATAGCGCAAGAGTAGGCACGTCAACCTCACCTATAACAATAATCCAGGCAGGAAAGGAGCAGCGTACAACCATATTGCAATTAATGTTGTTAGTCCAAAATAAGTTAGAACAAGCGAGAAACCATGAAGGTAAAGAATATATAAAGAACTAGCAAGACAAGAACTATCAGGATATGAACTAGCACTAGCAAGATATGAACTAACGAGATATAAAGTGACGAAAATTAAACTTGCAAGATGTGATCTAATAAGATATGAACTGGCAAGATGTGAACTTAACAAGATAATAGACTAGATAAAGGAAAATACAGCACATCATAGATGGCTATCATTCAGTAATTGGTACAGCTAACTCAAACACGGGTGTGTATGACTTAGCAATCATTCGGTAACGGTAATTGGGTTTGTTCACGTATTTACCGAGTATTTCCCCTCCCGACTCTCTAACAATCAATAACGGTCAATGATACACTAAGAAGGATACAATAACTATGGTGTCATAGTCGTGTCTCGAACAAGATATCAAACAAGAAAACGATAGAGTAAACATTATAATGAACTAAACATAATGAAATACTGTACTTTCCTGAATCTTTGCACAAACCGTAGCCACAAGTAGAGTATGAGGGGAATGCCGATCTAGAAGCTGTCAACCTATAACACATATCGCACCATGAACCGTGCATGAAAACTATAAATCAATTCTAATATTCTAGTTCTAAATTCATAGAATAGTGGCTAGTTGGGTTACTAATCTAATAATAATTAATTCTAGAATAATTCACTTAAATACCTAATTTAACCTAATAATAATCTGAATATAATCTAAACATCCAAGTTTGGCCATCAAAAATCATGTTTCTAATTTTGGAAACCATGATACGCAAATCGAGGCGTACTGTTGACTATCTTGTCAAACGCTATAAACTCTAGATTTTGAAAGTGCACCTTGGTAGATTTCAGCACCACGAGTGCGCTGGAATCAACCGTACCGCAAAATCACGCTTTGGTCAAAAAATATTGCCGTTATGGCCAATCGTGACCAAAACGGTGATCAACCAATCAATTCTGAGTTCAACAGAAAAAATAAAATACTAGATGAATGAATTAATTTCTAGAAAAATTATATGTTGTAGATCTCTGTGTTAGCTTTTCGAAACATCAAACGGTTCGTGATTTCGATTTCCGGTCCTCCCGAAATCTTGAAAACACCGAAACGTGTCAAGTTTCGGACAACCGACACTCTACGAATTTTCCAGAAATTTAGGAATAATATATATAAAAATAAATTATATATTCAGAAAGGTTACCTCAAAACGAATCCAACAAAAAAACCACGCGCTAAAATCACGTCGGAGCTGTCCGCAATCGCCTCGGGAAGTCGGGATTCTCCAAGATCAATCTCCTCCAAAAATCGGCTAAAGAATAAACCCTAGTTTCTGGAAAAAAGAAAAACATATATATAGAGGGGAAGCAGCCAAGAGGCGGCTCGAGCCGCGGTTAGTGCCACGTGTCACAATTCTGTGCATCCCGCTCTATTGGCCAACGGCCATATGGCCGAGTTGCTTGGCTTGGTCGGCGTAGGGTCGGTTTTGGAGCCGACTCTATAGTAGGAAATATCCAAAGATAGACAGTCAGCGCTGACTGGGTCTCCAAGTGGCTTACATGTGGGCCCACCGGCACTGACTGTACCAGTGACTGTATAATTAATTACAGAAACTAATTTAAATTTAATTTAACTCCAAATAATTCCAAATAAATATCTAAAAATTCTAGAAAAATCGTAGAAAATTATAGAAATTATAATTAACCTCCTAGAGTCAAAATAAAATACTTAGTCTCATATTAGTCCCAAATGGCCTCATAATAAATATTGGAAGCCTTTAAAAATATATAAATCTTGATAAATAAATACTTAAATACTTCCAAAAATTATAGAAAAAATATAGTAAATATAAAATAGCGTAATGAACCCTAGAAAAATATTTGGGGTCAATATTTGCTCTTAGGCTAGCACAATAAATTCCAGAAGTTCTAGAAAATATTTTTTTTTCTATATTTTATTATTAAAGTAATTCCAGAAGATACCAAAAATCTAAAAAATTTAGAAAATAGTTTTTGAGGTTCTAGAACCTAAATAAAATACTGGTTCCCAAAAATAATCCCAAATGGCCATATGGTAAATCATAATCAAATAATAATTAAAAAAAATTGGGAAGTGGGCTTACAAATCTACCCACCTTAGAAAAATTTCGTCCTCGAAATTTTGGAGGATACGATTAAGCATCTAGATAAGATTAGGAATCTAGCAGAAAAAAAAAAATCAAATAGGTTTTAAAGATTGCTAGGAGCCAAATAACATTCCAAAAATAAAAGGATAAGATAAAAAGGTTCAAGAAATAAAGGAAAAGAATAAGAAATAAATCAATAGTCATATGTCGAAAGGATGTAGTCTTTATAATATTCAAAAATCATATGTATACATGAAGTCACTTTACTGAAAATCTATGCTCCGCCAGTGTACATCTGGCTGCAGTAAACCTTGGTATCATGACTCAAATATCATATGGTATCGAACACTCCATCAACTCTATCCAATGTTGACGCAATAAATTAAAGGATCAAATAATGCAACTAGCTAGGATATAGTTTTAGTAATATTTGACAACCTACGCTTACTTGAAATTATTTCAACTTAGGGGTCATGCCACGCCAGTGCGCTGCTGACTGCAGTGAACCCGCAGTATCAATAATTCAAATAAAAGGGGATAGTGCGCGTCTGCCTTACCATTGTATGTCACCGAAAATTATTTTAACTATATCCATAAGAATTTCAAAGGAACTTCAATAAATTCAAATAATTCGATCATGATAAGAAAATATAAGTATCTGTCCTTGAGTAAAAGTATCCGTTTTGAAAGCAAAACGATCACAAAATGAACAAAGACGACTTGAATTAATATATAGATAATTGAACCATGGTTAGGAATAAAAAATAAAACGATCGCAAAATAGTTTTGAAAATTAAACGAGGTTTAGAGAAGGCAGAAGATAAAATGGCACAAAATGATCAAAATTAGGAATTGAATTCTATGAAGTCCTAACTTACCAAACATATATTCTACCCACCTTGGATCCTACCAATATGTCAAAACAAAATAACATATTCTCTTAGAAAAAATCTTCGATTTATCCATATCGAGACTTCAATAAATCATTAGCTAAATCACATGGCCTATTTAACAATCATAACTATCCAAGGGTTAAATGGGATAAGGGACTCCTAGTCCTATTCATTATCATAAAATTAAATCAAAACTAATTGTGAATGAGCATCCTAGTCACAGGCTTGCAGTAGTACGGCTAACTTAAGTACTACCACAAGTTCGCAATCTTTTACGAAATCATACCTGCATGGGCTACCATAAAAACTTGTCACGACCTGCTCCCGGATAACCGAGAACGAGTTCGTATCCAAGCCCAGCCTACGCTGCGGTATCGATGGTAGTACATTGTCTAGCCCGCAATAAACAAAGTGCTCATAAGTACTAACTGCTCATTCACAAGAACTAAATCAACTTTGCAAAATATAGAAGTTTTACATTTGAAGAAGAATGTAAGCTTTTACATTTATAGAAAACTACCACACAACTAACTAGTCTTCTATAGTTTGGCATTCGAGTCTCTATCTTCCCCTTTTATGGTCCATAGTACAAGAGTAGGCACGTCAACCTCACCTATAACAACGATCAAGTCAGGAAAGGAGCAGAGTACAACCATATTGCAATTAATGTTGTTAGTCCAAACTAAGTTAGAACAAGCGAGAAACCATGAAGGTAAAGAATATATAAAGAACTAGCAAGACAAGAACTATCATGATATGAACTAGCACTAGCAAGATATGAACTAACAAGATATAAAGTGGCAAAAAGTAAACTAGCAAGATGTGATCTAATAAGATATGAACTGGCAAGATGTGAACTTAACAAGATAATAGACTAGATAAAAGAAAAGATAGGAACCACTATGTGTGTATGAAATACCTTCTAATGCGTGAACGGCTGGGCTAATACAGCACATCATAGATGGCTATCATTCAGTAATTGGTACAGCTAACTCAAACACGGGTGTGTATGACTTAGCAATCATTCGGTAACGGTAATTGGGTTTGTTCACGTATTTATCGAGTATTTTTCCTTCCGACTCTCTAACAATCAATAATGGTCAATGATACACTAAGAAGGATACAATAACTATGGTGTCATAGTTGTGTCTCGATGAACATCAAGCAATGACTCAACAAGATATCAAACAAGAAAACGATAGAGTAAACATTATAATGAACTAAACATAATGCAATACTGTACTTGCCTGAATCCTTGCACAAACCGTAGCCACAACTAGAGGATAAGGGGAATGCCGATCTAGAAGCTGTCAACCTATAACACATATCGTACCATGAACCGTGCACGAAAACTATAAATCAATTCTAATATTCTAGTTCTAAATTCATGGAATAGTGGCTAGTTGGGTTACTAATCTAATAATAATTAATTCTAAAATAATTCACTTAAAAACCTAATTTAACCTAATAATAATCTGAATATAATCTAAACATGCAAGTTTGGCCATCAAAAATCATGTTTCCAATTTTGGAAACCATGGCACGCAAATCGAGGCATGCCGTTGACTATCTTGTCAAACGCTGTGAACTCTAGATTTTGAAAGTGCGCCTTGGTAGAATTCAGCACCATGAGTGTGCTGGAATCAACCGTGCCACAAAATCATGCTTTGGTCAAAAGATATCGCCGTTATGGCTAATCGTGACCAAAACGGTGATCAACTGATCAATTCTGAGTTCAACAGAAAAACTAAAATAATAGACTAATGAAATAATTTTTGGAAAAAATATATGTCATAGATCTCAGTGTTGGCTTTCTGAAACTTCAAACGGTTCAAGATTTCTCCTCCCAGAATCTCAAAAACATCAAAACGTGTCAAGTTTTGGACAACCGACACTCTACAAATTTTCCAGAAATTTAGGAATAATATATACGAAAATAAATTACATATTCAGGAAGGTTACCTCAATATGAATCCAACAAAAAAAATGGCGCGCTAAAATCACATCGGAGTTGTCCGCAATCGCCTCGGGAAGTCGGGATTCTCTAAGATCAATCTCCTCCAAAAATTGGCTAAAGAATAAACCCTACTTTCTGGAAAAAGAAAAAATATATATAGAGGGGAAGCAGCCAAGAGGCGGCTCGAGCCATGGCTAGGTGCCACGTGTCACAATCCTGTGCATCCCGCTCTGTTAGCCAACGGCCAGATGGCCGAGTTGCTTGGCCTGGTCGGTTTAGAGTCAGTTTTGGAGCCGACTCTTTATTAGGAAATATCCTAATATAGCCAGTTAGCGCTGATTGGGTCTCCAAGTGACTGACATGTGGGCCTACTGGCACTGAGTGTACTAGTGACTGTGTAATTAATTATAGAAACTAATTTAAATTCAATTTAACTCCAAATAATTCCAAATAAATATCTAAAAATTCTAGAAAAATCGTAGAAAATTATAAAAATTATAATTAACCTCCTAGAGTCAAAATAAAAATACTTAGTCTCATATTAGTCCCAAATAGCCTCATAATAAATATTGGAAGCCTTTAAAAATATATAAACCTTAATAAATAAATACTTAAATACTTCCAAAAATTATAGAAAAAATCTAGAAAATATAAAATAGCGTAATGAACCCTAGAAAAATATTTGGGGTCAATATTTTCTCTTAGGCTAGCACAATAAATTCTAGAAGTCCTAGATAATAGGTTTTTCCTATATTTTATTATCAAAGTAATTCCAAAAAATACCAAAAATCCAAAAATTTAGAAAATAGTTTTTGAGGTTCTAGAACCTAAATAAAATACTGGGTCCCAAAAATAACCCCAAATGGCCATATGGTAAATCATGATCAAATAATAATTAAAAAAATCAGGAAGTGGGCTTACATTTAGAATACTTTGAATAAGAAGCATGAAAAATATGCCAAGCCATAGGAAGCAAGTTGCAGGAAGTTGTTTTTCGAACTGCAAAGGGATCTGGAGTCGCAGAGAAGTACCGAGCCACAGGAAGATTCTGAGTCGTATAACAAATCTTGAGTCGCATGGACGTTTCGTGCCATAGAGAGTATGCCAGCTGTCACTGCTGCATTTAATGTTCTTAATTCGGTTTGTGGATCTATTTTCGAGATGAAGTTGACGGTTACTGGGGATAAAGTTCCCAAATGTTGACTTTATCTTTAATGATCTCGAAAATCGAAGAGACGTTCGACAGTTACTAGGGATAAAGTCCCCAAACGTCGTCCCTATCCTCGAGAATCGAAAAGTCCCTCTTCAGTGACTCTATAAATAAGAGTCATTCGGAAAGAGGTTTTTCTCTTTCACCTTCTCCTCCTTTAACTTCATCATACTTTCTGTGATGGCTCCAAAAGCTTCTAAGTCGACTGGTACGGCGGCAACGGGAAGAGACTTGCTTCTTCGTCGAGAGCGGCAGACGCTCCTTCCATTCGTTCCGTCGTGCAACCTGCTCTCAAGAGTAAGGATGGTGAGCAGATGATGGCTGAAATTTTAAATGGCCCTAGCGTATATTTTTATGCACGGGGCTGTCGTGTACTGCCTTTGCTATAAGCTTGGTCGATATATGCCCTATCTCGTCTGAAGCACATGTGTTCTGTACGATAGGGCCGCATGGACTGTGCTGTATGACCGCTGCTCATTCGAACTTGAACCGTCTAAGTGTCTCAAGATGGGTCTGTAAAATATTTAATGACTAAGTCGCATAGGTGTTGCATGAGCACTTTATGATCGGGCCGTATGAATACTGTATGGCTGGACCGCATAATTGGCTAGGCCGCATAATAGAGTTCTTTGTTATATGACTATCTCCTTTTCTTTGATTTTTGTAGCATCCGTGTTAAAGGATGAGACCACTACGAAAAAGAGGTGCTGCCCTCTTTCATCAAACAAGAGTCACCGTTTGTTAAAAAGTAGGTGATACCCAAAGTTGAGGTGAAAGAAGAGCTGGCGTCCATCGGGGAGGAGATTGCTCTCAAGAAGGAGCCCAAGTCTGAGGGCAGTAGTATTGGGAATTCTGACCCTCCTGCCCCCGCCGAAGACCCTGGTCGAATAGATTTTTCATATGCAAAATGGCTAAGGGAGTGGTATATACCTCAGCATGGCCATGATCCTTGACTGCAGGGATCCATGGGCTATTATGTACTTGTTGTTTCTGAAAATACATGTAACCAGACATTCGTATTTGCCTTTATATTTTCGACTATCTATAGCTGTAGCTTGCGTTTTGCTTTATTTGTAATCCTTTACTGGAGGTATGGTCCTATGAATGTAACTAATTTTGAATAAACAGGGTATGCTTACCCCATACTTTATCTGTGGCATTTTGTGGTGCTTGTACTAGAGGGCCTAATACAGCATTTGTATTTGTTAAAAGACATCCTACTGGGAGATTTTTGTGGACCTATTGCCCTTTTGTGCATCTAAAAATACGAGCAAATAGATTTGAATGATATTTTGTGGACCTACTATTCTTTGGTACACCGATGGTGCGAGTAATAGATTAGAATAACTTTTTGCGGACTTATTACCCTTTTTGTGTACTGGCGATGCGAGTACGGATAATAAGTAGAGAGGGAACCAACATATTTACTCAGAGGTAATGAGGACGTGGTGGAAGTGGACTCAGATGAGGATACATAAAACAACTCAGAGGTAATATGGATGTGGAAGTTCTACGTAACGGATAATGAATGCCACGGAACAACTAGGTTCCAGAAGCATTTGATTGTAAAAAAGGGATGCATGTACTAGAGGACCTAGTACAACATTTGTGGTCGACAGAGGACATTTGTGGACCTATTATCCTTTTTGTGTACTGGCGATGCGAGTATGGATAATAAGTAGAGAGAAAACCAACATATTTACTCAGAGGTAATAAAGACGTAGTAAATATGGGTCAAAACAGAGCCTCCCTACTCAGAGTTAATGAGGACATGGTAGGAGTAGGCCAAATGGGGATACATAGAACAACTCAAAGGTGTTATCAACGTGGAAGTTCTATATATTGGGTGATGGACAGGAAAACAACTCAGAGGTAATATGGATGTTTTTCCTCGTTGGCAAATTTTGTGGACCTAGTACCCTTTTTTGTGCACCGATGGTGCGAATAATAGATTTAAATAAAATTTTGTGGACCTACAACTCTTTGGCGCACCGATGGTGCGAGTAATAGATTAGGATGATTTTTATGGGCTTATTACCATTCTTGTGTACTGGCGATGCGAGTACTGATAATAAGTGGGGAAAAAACCAACATATTTACGCAGAGGTAATAAGGACGTGGTAAATATGGGTCAAAATAGAGCCTCCCTACTCAGAGGTAATGAGGACATGGTAGGAGTAGGCCAAATGGGGATACACAGAACAACTCAGAGGTGTTATCCACGTGGAAGTTCTATGTATTGGGTGATTTGTTTGTGATGGACGGGAAAACAACTCAGAGGTAATATGGACATGGTTATTTTTTCCCGTTGGAGAATTTTGTGGACCTATTACCTTTTTTGTGCACCGATGGTACGAGTAATAGATTAGGATAAGTTTTGTGGACCTATTATCCTTCTGCGCAATGGCGGTACAGGTAATATATTTGAAACAAAACCCAACAGAGGAAATATGGATGTGATGGATTTGGGTACTTCCACTGGAGATTTTATGTTGACTTATCATCCTTGGCGTACCTTAGTTTTTAGGTACAGATAATAAGTTGAGAGAGGGAACCAACATATTTACTTAGAGGTGATATGTACGTGGTAAATATGAGGTTGATGGTAGAGCTTTCCTACTCAGAGGTGATATGGACATGGTAGGAGTAAACTCGAATGAGGATACATAGAACAACTCATAGGTAATATGGATGTAAAAGTTCTACATAACGGGTAATGAATGCCACAGAACAACTGGGTTCCAGAAGCATATGATTGTGAAAAAGGGGTACATGTACTAGAGGACCTAATACAGCATTTGTGGTCAACAGAGGACATTTATAGACCTATTATCCTTTTTGTGTACTGGCGGTACGAGTACGGATAATAAGTGATGAGAAAACCAACATATTTACTTAGAGGTAATAAGGACGTAGTAAATATGGGTCTAAAGTAGATCCTTTCTACTTAGAGGTAATGAGGACATGGTAGGGGTGGGCCTAATGAGGATACACAGAACAACTCAGAGGTGCTATAAACGTAGAAGTTCTATGTATTGGGTGGTTTGTTTGTGATGGACAGGAAAACAACTCAGAGGTAATATGGACGTGGTTATTTTTTCCATTGGGGAATTTTGTGGACCTATTACCCTTTTTGTGCACTAGTAGTACGAGTAATAGATTTGAATGATATTTTGTGGATCTAATAATCATTGGTAACCGATAGTGTGGGTAATAGATTAGGATAACTTTTATGGACCTATTACTCTTCTGTGCACTGGTGGTACGGATAATAGATTAGGATAATTTTTGTGGACCTATTACCCTTCTGCGTACTGGTGGTGCGGGTAATAGATTTAAAACAAAACCCAACAGAGATGATAGGTTTTTGTGGTCTTCACACCGTGTCTTTTATCCCGGGTTGGGGTACAGGTGTTAAGTCGGAAGACTATCGGTATCAGAGGTAATATGGACGTGACACACGATAATCAGGACCTGAAAGTTTGCTCAGGGATAATGATGAACTGGGCAGACTCCTGTGAGGTAAAGCATTAGAGTAGTAGTTCAGAGGTACCATCGTACATGACTCGTTACTCAGGAAGATGCGATGGTTTTGAGGGAGTACTAGTATGTCCTTTAGACATAGTATTTCTTCAAGAATTTTCCATAATAATGCCAGAGTTGACAGCTGTAGAGACGATTGCCGACCGCTACTGTAATTTAGACCAGGGGTAGCCTCCATGTCGTACTTGGCCTGAGGACTATACAGGTAGAGTGGTAGTCTCCAAGTATCAGGTTCAAGATCAAACTCTTGAGGCATGAAGGGCTGAGATCCTTCTTTTCGGCCAAAGATGCCTGAGACTAGGAAGTAGGCATCTTAATGGTAGCAAGTCGGCTTACGGTATGGACGGTTGCTACATCATCAGGAGAGGGGCTATCCACCTGTGTAACCAAGTATTTGGCGAGTTCTTCGTCCTTCTTGGCTACCCCCTGCGAGCTTAGAGGTCTGGATGCTATCTTGGGCAACTTGACCACCAACGGTTCAGCCTGAAGTATTGACTTGCCTGAGAGTGTTGGATCGTCACCTGGTTGCTGACTCGCCTTGGAAAGACGGATGACAATGGGCTCAGCAAGGGACTTTGTGTCTTCTGGTCGCCTTGGAGTAGATTTTGGTAATCGGATTACCATCGGTGTTGCGGAGGGCTTTGCATCTTTCTGTTACCTTTGATTGATCTTTGGCAACCGGATAACCATTGGCACCATGCCAGGTTTTGGCTCTTGGCTGGATTTCGGAAGACGGATGACCATTGGTTCCAACTGCATAGGTGAGGCAGGAGAACCGAGCACCTCTTTATGTAAGATTGCAATAAGGGGTGCGGTCCTGCCCAGTTTGCGGGCTTGGAGACAAATTCTCAAGGGTTCTTCTGGCCCTGTGATGGCTTCCGGCTCGTCCGTTATATGTTTCTTGGACTCGTCATATAGACAAGCCTCGGAAGAGTAATAAGCTTCAACCCCTTTGAAGGGTTCAATGTCAATAAATTTGGTCTTCACGGAACCGTGCTTACTGACATACTTGAAACACTGGTGAAGGGTAGATGGCACGATCATAAAGTCATGTATCCACGGACGTCCCACGAGGATGTTGTAGGAGGTGTCTGCATCTATGACGTAGCATGTAACTTCCGTCTTCAGGTCACCAATCTGGCACTTCATCCGGATCTTCCCTAGGGGATAGCTTCTTCCTAAGTTAAACCCGCTAATGGCAGTTTTGGTTGCTGCTATCCGGTGTATAGGGATGCCAAGAAGTTGGAGCAGGCTTTTCGGGATGATGCTTATTGATGATCCCGGGTCGATATGCATCCTATCCACCTTGATGTCGCCTATATATCCAGTGTAGTACAAGGGGCGACCATGTAAGTTGGTCTTAATCAATATGTCATACGGAGTAAATATAATATTAGGCATTGCATCTGTGCTACCGCCGTCCTGTAGATCTGCTGGCGGGTCTTCTCCTGGAGGCTTGACCTGAGCTAAGTAGGCATCAGCATTCTGGAGTGCCTCGCTTAATGCGGCATGAAGATCCTTGGAGAGCCTTAGGAGCTCGTATAGCGACAACTTTGTTGGCGTATTAGCCAATTATGTTAATATGTAGAAGTTTTAAGGCCTCTCCAGTCCCTGAGGTATATCATTACGCAGTGGCCTGTCGAAGCGGGTCTCCCTTGTCTTAGACTTATCTGCCAGTGGAGGCTGAGATGGCCTTGGAACATCAGAAGAAGGCAACATTGCTGGCTGAGGATCCTCGGCTGGACTATCCCGTACGGGCTGGATTTGTGCTCCAGACCGGGTAACAACATCTACGGCTTCTTCAGCTTCAGCTGAAATTGTATGGCAGACTCTAGACTTCCTGCCTTTCTTCTTGTTGGTAGGAGATGACACCCCCGGGTAACTTCGGGTACCAAGTCTGGATGTACCCATATGATCTTTCCTCGCGATGTAGAGAGGGGTACCAATCCAGATGTCTGGCTCCGGGCGGGTGGAAGATTAGTAACCTCCATCGTTGTCCGGGGGACATATATTAACCCATCTGGAGTGTTTGTTGGAGGGAAGTCGCCGAACTGAATAGACACCATGTTTGCCGCAACAGCAACTTCTTCGAAGTCTATCGACAGAGCTTTGGATTCGATAAGACTCTGAATGTACCGCTTCAATTGGAAGCAATCCTGGGTGGCATGATGGACATATCGGTAGAAATGACAGTACTTTGGGTCCTCTATTTCTGCTGTTTGTGGCTCGTGCCTAGGTGGCGGGAGCTAGATCCTACCCCCTTGCAAGAGCATATCAATGATAGGTTTGACATGACTATCTTCGAATGGGTAGTTGATCTTGGGCCACTGACCTTCTGCCTATTTTTGTTCGGGCTTCTGAGTCACATCTGTGGCCATGGCATGTTTGCCCTTATTGTCCCGATTGGTGGTGGCGCCACTGTTGTTGTTACTGGAGGTGGGACCAGGATGTCTGCCCTTATCTTCTCCGTCTGGGATGTGTAACCCCAGTTGACGAGCCTTCTTTAATTTTGCCTCCATATTGGCAGCACTTATGATGAAGTTCGTCCAGTCTCTGAACTGATCGTCTCCCATCCAGAGGCTAATTGCAGGGAGTAGCTTCTTCTGGCAGATCTCAATCAAGGAGCTCTTGGGATTGCCCTGAGGCAATCTCATCGCGGTTTGGCGGAACCGCTCAATATAGTTCCTCGTCAGCTCCCTCTCTCCCTGAATGACGTCTATGAGAGATGACAATGTCACGTTATACCCCACTTCGTAGAATCTATCCAGGAATATATGCTTGAAGCCATCGAAAGAATAGATACAGTTGTCGGGGAGGTTGCGGTACCAGTTGAACGCGATCCCCTCCAATACACCAATGAATAGTCGTATGAGGATGGCGTCACTGTGTGGCAAGTGGTCGGTTGTGACTTCAAAGTAAGTCATGTACCGACTAGCAAAAGTCTTTCCATCATAAGAGTCGATATGGAACGGCTTGTACCGCGATGGAAAAGGCATGTCTCTCCATGCAATGGGATATGGCTGCCGTATTCTGAGATCCTGAGAGGAGTCTCGGGCATTGAACATTGCCCGAAGCTCCTGGACTTCCCTTCTTGCCTCCTTGGCTTCATCTGCAGCTGAAGGAACAGATGGTACTAAGGGATCATCACCCAAAGAAGGGGCGGTCGTGTTGGAGTCCGCGTTGACTGTGGGTCCCAAGCTTGTTTGATCGGGCATCCTTGCTGGTTGAGTTGGCAGGACGGCTTTGATCTCGTCTACAGACTTGAACAAGGACAGGAGCATAGCTTCCAGCACTTCTATCCTTTGTCGGTCGGAAGGTGCTTTTATGATCGTCGTCAGCCATAAAGACTGTTCTCACGTAGGTAGAGGTGGAAGGGATTGTGGTGGAGGTACTCTCGGTGCCGTACCCTTGTATCGAGAAATCATCAGAAAATGTCAGAATATCATCTTCGTTAGACTCGAAAGGGGTGCTACCCCCTGTGCAGGAAGCCGCATCGTCTTGGCGAGGGTGGTGGCCCTTAGGGAAATCCTATTCCGTTGCAGAGTTCTGGGGGATCTCTACCCCCGCGTGTGCTCTTAGTACACCGGGTTGTCGCATACATTGAGGGGGCTGCTACCCCCAGCTTCATCTACTCTTAAGGAGGCTGAAGATGCACCCCCAGGTGCCGAAAGCTTCTTCTTGGATAGTGCCTAAATAGACACCCCCTGCGGTTGATGGAAACCCCCCAGATGAGGGTCTCCTTGCAATACTGGCCGAGATGGTCGGGCTAGAAGTTTTTTCCTTCCTTGCCAGGAGGAACTTTTTGAGTTGAATTACAGGAGGCGAAAAGAAACTCTTCGTCCCCTGGAATTTGTACAGGTGCTGGCTGCTGCAGTCCCTGGAAAACTGACTGCCAATCTTCAGGCTCTGCTGATTTGTTATAGCAACAGTTGATAATGACTTGAGTGCAACAGCGTCCCGAGAGGGACTCATTGTATGCTGATGATGCCGTCTTGCGCTTATGAGTAATCATATCATGAAAGTTGGTAGGAAGTTGCTTTGCCTTTGCACCAAACTTGTGGACTCGGGGATCCCGAGCGCACGAGTGCTTAGGCATCATGTTTGTTCCCTGATCCGTGGCTAGTAAAATCACTTGCTCTGGATCTCTAGAGGGAGACTTTAGAGACCCACCCTGTCCGTTAGCCCTGGAGGACTGGAGGCAGGTGATTCTGTACAACTTTCCATCAGGAGCCCGTGTAACAGTAAACGGGGCCCACTGACAGTCAGCAACTTGGACAGTTAATTGGGCTGATTGAGCCCGTACTGCCCTAGATCTTTTTGACTTAGCGCCCAAAGGTGCATAGTAAAAAAATCCAGACTGATACATCCCGCATCTTTTATGGGTCGCATGGCGTCGGGCCCGCATGAGAGGCGTTCGAACACAGAGCTTCTGACAGGGCCGCATAAAATATCCTATCTGGGGGCAGGATTGGTCGTCGTATAGACCATCTTCTTGCGGCTAGAGCTGGCTGTCGCATGGATCATCTTCCTGCGGTGAGAATTGGCTGCCGTATGAGTTGTCTGCCTGCGGCCAGAGTTGGCTGTTGCACGGGCAGACTGCCCATCTTCTCTCTGCAGCCTCATCTTTGTCCGCATTGAGTTCCCTTGTGCCCCCAAAAACTCAGCATCGTTGTGTTTTTCTCTGCTCGTTTTGGGGACAGTGGATGTCGAAAGCAAAGTCACAAGAGAGCTTCGATTACCGTCTTGGGCTGCAGAAGGAGCTTCTTCGAGAACTTGGTCGGGGGCAACAGTTTTGCGCACCGACGCCTTGTGAGTCCTCTTTGGGTTAGCTCGCTTCTGAGACGGGCTGGCACTCCTTAAAAGAGCAATTCTTCAAAGGCTTGTTGGTCGAAGCGAACCACAAGCATCTGCTGTGTAGAGCCAAGCTTGGATGCATCAGATTGCGTCGCCAACTTCTCATCGGAAGAGAAGGATGTCCCCAGCATAGTCGCCATCATGTTTGCCATAAAAATCAACAACAGATATTACAGAACACTGAAATTGATTGCAAACTCGCTTGTACAAGGAAGGGCCTAGAAAGAAAGCCTAGGAAACAATTTAAGTACAATTGTTTAGTTTTGATTCTGGAGGGTGACGGTGGAGGCTCGAGAAAGTGCTATCAACTCTGTCTTACTCCGTGGACTATCTGATGCAGTCTCTAGCTCGTGAAGATAGTGCTTCTCTCTTGAAGGTTGCCAACCTTTTGTAGGGGTGTGGCACCCTGCTTATTTATAATAGGATGTATTTTGAGCCGCATAGACGGCTGGCAGCCACATGGCTGATCAGCACGCGAAGACTCGCTCTTGGGCTGCCATCTGTCGATTTGTTAGGATTTTGTTGCAGCAAATCTGGGTAGTTAGGGACTGGGTCCGTTTGCCACGTGTCCCGTTGCGTATGGTGTTCTCAGTCTTCGATCATGTGGGGTCGCATGAGACTCATGCGGCTTGGATCACAGGCTGCATGATGTTTAGGAACTTTAGGGCCGCATAAGCTGGGCCACATGAGATTCATGCGGCTTGGATGACACTCTTTTGGCCGCATGGAGGCGTATGAACCCTGCTTTTGGGTGACGTCTCACGTCATATCTTTCTTGTCAAAGTGTCAGAGCTGTCATATTTTTGTCAGGACTTGTCAGCTTTATCAGTCCAACTGCTCCTCTTGGCCGCATGTCTTCCTTTTATATCTGTTTGTCGACGGGCCGCATATGTCATGCGACTTTCCTTTATGTGGACGTGTTCGACCCGAAGTACCTATGCGGCAATTCGTAATCAGCATGAACTCCATATTTTTTATGTTTCTACAGTACACCCGTATCTCCCAAAGCTAAGTGAAGCCACAGCTAACCTAAAAAATGTTGGTTTCCAGTCAGGAATGGAACAAGTACATTCTCATAACAGAATCAATAAATGACGAAATCCATAAATCCGTAAGTAATAATGAAATAAACGACAAAAAGATAAGCATGGAATCATGACAAGAACTGAGCATGGTGAAAATGACAAGTGATTTCTGAAATAGTGTAAACATGTAGCTAGTAATGTATACTCTAGAACCAGAAACTGTACCTATCTAGTGAGTTGAAATACTACTTCGACATGTAAACGGCTAAGGATAAATCCGGCACGCCACACATAAAATGTACGACTGCTATTAGGCAAGAATAAGATCCGGCCCCCCGCACGTGAAGTGTGCGACTGCTATTAGGCAAGAATATTTTTGGGTTTGTTTACACGTCTAGAGTATTTTCCCGCCCGACCAGTACTCATGGATCCAAACAGGTCACGAACACGGTAATAGATTGGTCACGAACAACACGTAAAGAATCCATAACTACTATCTCGTGTAATATCGTATCAAGAACCAATGGAATATCAATGTAAAACACTACTACATACATGATTCATAGAGATAATCAAACATAAGAACTATCAGAGATGTACTCGCCTGAGGTCTTGTGCTGGTGAAACCGATAATACTATACCATTCAGTGAGCCACAACAATCAAAACATGCAAAAGTATCTGAATGCTAAAATAAACATTACCAAAATTTTTAGAATAGTCAAATTAGATAGAATTGCCTGTCCTTAAGTCCAATTCTGGACACATGGGCAAAATGGTAATTTTGGGTCAAAACGGTGTCCGCCGTTGGATCCACTTTGCACCGAAAAGTGTGCCAAAGTCTATGATGTCTAAAGTTGTCAAACTATATGTCTATAGGTCCAGTTCTCTGATACGAACCCAACCGTATGTCCAAAGTTGGATTCCGACGGACCGTGCACAAAATTGCCCGTTGATCGGATCGTAGGGCCTACAAAACGGCGATCTGGTCAAATGTCTCAGAATCGGACCAAACTTGGTATACAGGACAAGAAATACAATACGGTCCTGTTGGCGCAAGTTTTGTCTCGATCTGACGAACATGCACAAAGTAACTGAGAAATCTGCAAAGAGGCCGATAAGGTGAATTTCGACGGATACAGATGAAATTTGTCGCGCACACGCAACTAATTTGAATTTCGTCAAAGCCCACACGCCCAATAAGCCATTACGCACCTTTCCATGCTTTCGGTTCACGACCATGTCGCACGGATTGGCGGGATGCACGTCGTATCGAAGGAATTTATTGTTTTCGAAAACAGTTTTCTTAGGTTTTTTTCGATTTTCGAATCGAGTTATCTCGACATATAATAGATGAAACTGAAAAGTGTAAATGACATTTTAGTGTCCTATATGTTGTCTGTGAATTTTTTTTAAATAGATTTTGAAGTTCCTAACTGGATTGGCCAATTTTGGCATTCCAAAACAGTTGTTTCACTTTCGAGACTACCCTGTTTTGGACAATTTTTCCTTGGACTTGGGTTCAATTTTTTTGGACAACCTAGCATAGGAAAGTTAAATCCGTTTGAAGGGATTCTATGAGATATAGGTTAGCTACGTACCACAAAAGATGGATCAACAGTTGGTCGATCGAGCGCGACGGGATACTACCGTGAAGTCAGCCCCGCGGATGGCTGTTGCTGCTGTCGACTTCTTGCGCGTGCGATTTCCGCGCCTGGCCGGCCGACGGCGGCGGCTCATTGTGGCACGTCGAGGCCGGGGCAGGGTCGCCAGGACTGTGGTGGGAGATGGCAGTATGAAGTTAGGGTTTTTGATCAACACTCCCGTCCTTCTATCGCATATATATACACGGCAGAGAGTCGGGCCTGGGTTCGGGTTCACGTATTTTTGGGTTTATTTTTGTTTTTATTTCTTTTTATTATTATTTCTTTATCTCTTACTCTACTACACTTATATATATATATATATATATATATATATATATATATATATATATATATACACACACACACACACACACACATACACACATATACTTTTACAAACATGTCTAAATAAATAAACTCCATAATATTGTTTTCTAGTCTAGATCCAGTTTAGGCATATATAAATATATATACATATATATATTTCTTTGATAAAGAATAAAATAATAATAACTATTAATAATAAATGATTTGTATATTTAATAATAATAATAATAATAATAATAATAATAATAATAATAATAATAATTCCAATAGTAATTAAAATAATTCAATAGTAGTTTCTGGGTGGGCATATCGTATACCCTCATAAATTGGTCCGCGGGAAATCTTGCAATCATTACGAAAATTTCACATAAATATCGTTAAAGTAATATTATATATATAACAAATATTGTTGATCCCTTGAAAAATTATGTACAAAATATATGTAGATATAATACACATCTACCTGTACCTCTTGAACACACTATATGACTACAAGGGCCTGGATTTGGATCGGGTCCAGTTCGGACCAGCTTGGTACAACTGGGTCTTCTACAAGTCAATAAAATAGATTAATAAATAATTAAACCATCCATAGGGGTTAAGTCAGAACTTGGCCTGGTTTTTCTAGTTAGAGCAAACCTATGGCTCGGCCTTCCTAACATAGCTAATACACTAGCCAAAGTACGCAACTGCACTATCCGTGCCATGATTCCTAGTCACCTTGTACTCCAAATCTCAACTTTGACTAAGGGCCTTCAATAATAATAATCAATTAATTAAATATTTATAAAAAAATATAATTCAAATAAAACAAAATAAAAATGTATTAAAATTTTGGGAAGGGGGATTACTAATCTACCCACATTAGAAATGAATTCGTCCTCAAATTTAAGGACTACTAGGGTAGGCAGACTTGGTAGATTGGTAAAAGGCAGTAGAAATTTATGATAACAGAATTGATCGAATAAATAAAATAGAAAGAAAGTATTTGAAACATTAAAAGCCCTAAAATGCTCCCAACTTTAACTTTTGAAACAAGTTTGATAAGAAAACTAATCATGAACAAAGTATCGACGAAATCTGCCTTCAATCCCGACAAATAAAATATATGAATAAATAAATGAATAAAAAATTTTTGAAACTTCGGAAAAGGAAATCTAGGTTTTTGACCCAATCATGTCCCAAATCATTCATAAAATATTGTCTAAAATAATACCTATTACTTTAAATAATCCTGGTATAAAATCAATTATCAAAATATTGTTAAGAACAATTCAGATACTTATAGCTGTATATTTTCCACAAATACAATATCTTCTAAAATAATATTGTAGTAATTTGAATTTAATATAACACTTGATAAAATAGTAGTTCCCTTAATCCTAGAATAGAATCTCTTCTAAAGTTTTGCAAATCCCTCCTCACTTTTTTTTTCCAAAATATCTAAGATAGAAATAGAATAAAAATTATTTTCCGATTTGGAAAAATAATTAAACTAAAATAAACTAAATGGAGAATGTAAGAAAACGGAAAGTGGGCCTACGACCTACCCACCTTAGAATGATTTGTCCTCGAATTTAAGGATTAGGATGATTAAATCTTTCTAAGATTTAAATAAATATTTGATTTAACAAATCAAAATCAATCCATAATAATTTTAAAGATAATTCAAGGTTTTATTAAAATATTAAAAATTTATTTGATCGAATCTAAATATAATACAATAATAATTTAAATGAATAATATGTTTATCAAATGACTTGGAAAATATGGTGTATATTATCTAAACTGTACATATCTTTGTCAGTCCAAGACTGAATCAAACTAATTATAATATGACAAAAAGAATTTAATTGATAATTAATATTAGCAAATAATTTAACCGATATTTTATAAATTCTAAATCCAAAATAGTTCGATAAAAATTCTGTTGTCATGAAAATATATTCGATAGTGGTTACAAATAAAATCTATTTTCTAACTAAAATTTATTAAAATAAAACAAAATAAAATTTTTGAAAGCAGGGATGTGGGTTTGCAATTCTATCCACCTTAGAATATTTCGTCTTCAAAATTTCGAAGAGCACGATTAGGCATGACTATGAAGAATAATCAAGAAACCAAAGTTTTAATTGATATGAATAAAACGACGAATGGTATCATCAAGGGAGTGATATGATTCATGATCTAATTAGTCACGCCTAAAATGATAAAGATAATGGACAAAAGAAGAGTGTGTTTTGGTACGACCCGTATTCGGTCAAATGGTCTAGTTGAAAAGCAAATGTTTTTAAGAACGATCAAGAGTGAAATGGTTGGGCACGACCAATCTATGGCCAGCATGGCTGAGTCACTACCAGCTTTTTAAGGAATGACCAAGGTTCTCGATGAAATCTAAACATGATTTTAGTCGCATTTAAGAGGCGGTCACGATCAAGGCTAGTCGTACAAGTCATCCAAGCAGGGTGAAAAGAGGAAGTTGGCACGAGCATGATCATGATCAAAATAGTCATGACTGAAGTTGGAACGAAGGTATAACCTTAGCTATAATTTATTTGAAATTATAGACACGGTTATGATTTAATCTTGATAAAAAATGGTTTAAGGTCGATCAAAATTAAAATCATCTTGGTACGAACAACTAGTTGAACAAAATTATTTAGGCACGATCATGGAATTGAATTCTAGGATGACAGGCGAATTGACACGATCGAAATAGAATCGAATCGTTTGGTCCTGATCAAAAAGTATTTAAGGATGATGCAATCAAAATCGTTCTAACACGATCGATTGTGTAGGCATGATCATAGAATCAAACCTAGGAAAGGATACGAATTTGACTCGATCGAAATATAATAAAAGGAGTCTAGTTGTCACGCCCCAGAACCAGAATACTGGAGAGCGGGGGCGGACATAGCCAGCTACGTATGATGAAATGGAATCCATCTCACCATATGGTCACGGCTGTCTAGATATGTGAGGGTTTATCTACAAGCCATCAGTCTCTTAAGGTCATAAATTATCCTATTGTCTCAATCTCAACCAACTAATAATAATTACAAGATATCAGACCACCAAATATACAATTGTAAGGCGTCCCAAACATTACATATCCAGGTGATCATGAAGCTAGTCGTACAAAATGTAAGGACTAGCAGGAGTTAAGTCATACATGATCAACCTCGAGTTGCCAATCATGATTACAGCCCGTAGGCAGACAGAAGTAAAGTGCAATCGAGCTAACAGGTGCTCGTCGGCTAAACGCCTCAAAAGAATAATAATTTTTTTTTTACAATAGAGTGAGCGAAACAAAATAGAAAACCCACTCGTTGCCCGGGTTCCGTCTAGTGTTCACCATCGGGCTGGAAGACAGGTAGATCCTCTGGAGCTGCTCTGGTATCTAGCCATACAAAACCAGCTAGGTCAGACCCCAGAAAGAGCAAGTGCCGCAAAGGAGGCCACAAAATAAGAACAAAAAAACCCAGCAATCAGCACAATAATATAATTACATAATAAAAGACAGTAATTTAAGAAAAGCATGATGGGTAATATAAAAGACAATTTTGTATAGAATCACTAAAAAGACAGGACATATGAAAAAGCATGACAGGATGATATACGATGAGATAACCATGGGACTATTCAGATAGCCAGGTTACAACCCGTAAACCAAACAAGGACCGGGGTTGTAACCCTTCGTCTGAACGGAACTTGGTTTCTCTCACCATTTATCGGCAAGATAAATATAAGGAATCAGGTCAAGTAACAATCTGGAGTGACAATCATTATAGTGACAATCTGGAGTGACAATCATTCTATCATTCTGGTACATTCTTACAATCAATTAATTCTAGACAATACTATACTGGACTAAACTCCATCCAAGCAATCACGGCCAATCATTGCCTACGGCTTTCTACATTAACTAACTAGGGTTATCACAATCCTAGTTACTAGAAAGATGCAATGAGATGTTCCTCCAGCCACAAGCCCTGCAGCTAATCCAGGTTATCCAGGCGATTTGAATTCATTAAGCAGTTATCAATAATTATGTGCCCCACACGACGGTGAGCTGGAAATGTGCCCTACTCGATGGCAGGCTGCAAGTCCAAACAATTACGGCCGGGATAACGGGATTGCCTGTAATTGGGGAAATCTCTCATGACTACTGAATTATTCTAGTTATTAGCCTTAATCCATCTTAGTAGGTACTCCTGACCGTGGTACTCAGGAGTCCCATCCTAGAGATGATGCAAGACTGGACAAGTGGATTTAACAAGCAAGCAAGAAAGAACCACCCATGGTGTCAAGGCAGGTCAAGTTAAGTTATCAAGTCAAGTCGAGTCAAGTCAGGAGTGCGCCGCCACGGGCCACTATCAAGTTATCGAGATAAATCATGTCATGGTACTTGTCAAGAGCGCCACAACGGGCCACTATCATGTCCGGTTGGTCATGTCAGGAGTGCACCCCTACGGGTTACTGTCGTGTTATGCTAGTTCTTGCCATACCTAGCCATGTACAATAGTCATTCCAAACATATTAAGTAAAATCAAGTTTATGACAAAAGACGTAAGGATATAAAATGGGCATGAAATATCTAATAAAATATCAATATACAGGACTATGGAAGATCCATGCCTAAGGAAAATAAAACCAAATCTTCATAATTGGACAGATTGCGTAAGGGTCCCTGGGGTCGGGTTGCGCAGGAGTCAGTGCGCCAGGGGCCAACTGCGTAGGGGTGAGCTGCGCAGGGTACCAACTGCGCAGGGGTGGATGGCGCAGCAGATGGTTGCGCTGGATCAGGTTGCGCAGGAAAGGATGGCGCAGGGTCAGATTGCGCAGGGACGGACTGCGCATGGATGGATTGCGCAGAAGTGGACTGCGCATGGGCAGACTGCGCAAGAACAGACTGTGCAAGAATCCATACGTACTCGGGTTGAGCGCAGTTCGCCAAGAGGCAAGCTGCGCAGTCGGCGCTGCGCTAAAGAGCGCTGGCCGAGGGGCATGCACAATCCAGCACTGCGCTAAAGAGCGCAGTCTGCTGTCTTCTTCTCCAGGCCGAGAAGAACACCAAGAACACCAAGAATTCAAATTTTCATATCTTTGTCAAATCAAAGCCAAATCTAGATTTTCAAAGTTCTAACTTGAGTAAAATCGAATTCTCTTCCACATGGAAGCATCAAAACCCACAAAAATCCAACCAAAATAGATCAAAACTATGTAAATCCGAAAATAGTTAAAACCTAGATCTAGAACAATGGAGACTCCAAATCACAAAATGTCAAGTTCTAATGTTGATCTCCATGGCCTAATCTAGCTATTGAACAAATAAAATGTGGTTCTCATGTGGTGGCAAGGTGCACTTGTCTATGGTGTGGAGAGTTGTATGGAAGAAGGAAGAAGAAGAAGTTGTAGGAAATTAATGGAGTTATGGAGGAGAGAGAAAAGGTTGGTAGGTTTTAATGAGGGTGGTTGTGATGGAATGGAAGTGGAGAATAGGCTAAGGTGTTCCACTCATGATGAACCAAACCAACTCCACAAAATAAAACCAAGCCATGGTCCAAAACCCATTTACGAAAAACCAAATCCACAAGTCGAGAAAATAAAATACGTGCCAAAATCAAATTACGAGTACAAATACGAAATACAGGAAATACGGAAAATGAGGGTGACAACTCTACCCACCTTAAAAGAATTCCATCCTCGGAATTTAATCAGGGAGCTAGAGATTGCCACGACAAGCTACACTAAGCACAGGCAAGCTACACTAAGTAGTTCAATCATACAATCACACATGCAATCGAGGAATGAAGAGCGCAAGGCATAAGGAAGACATTATACCTTATGAGTCAAATAGGTAGGGATAACGTGATCGGATATCATCCTCACACTCCCACGTTTGACTCTCCCAAGGAGCGATAAACTCAAGCAACATGAACTAAACTGATAGTCTTGCGCTTGAGGTATCTCTCTTTGGTCAAACATAGACACGGGCCTCTCCTCATATGAAAAGGTTGGTACCAATAACCGTTTTCAAATGATCTAGGATATGGCTCGGGCCCAGGATATACCGTTGTAATTAGGACACATGAAACATGACACGTGTCCCGCATAACGACGGCGGAAAGCAAGACAATAGGACACGGATACCTCTCTGTCGATTCTGGATCTGGGCCTGGGCCAGGGTGAACTGCTGAGGCCTCTGTTGCTGGAAGGCCTGGGCCTGAGTCGGCAATGGCCTCGGAGGCTGGTACTGCTACTGAAATACTTGGGCCTGAGGCGGCAATGGCCTCGGCAACTGTTGCTGCTGCTGGACTGGTACTGGAGCTGGTGCTGGTGCTGGTCCCCTAACCGAGGGGCTAGATACTGTTGATGCTGAATCGACTCTGAATGGGCAGGACTCCACCCTATGGTCCGGTACATTAAACCCTTGGTTCCACAACTTAAGCTATGTTGCGGTAATGAATACCCTATCAACTATATCTAATCTTGACATAACAACTCAATGATGAAATAAGACGACTAAGACATAATTTTAATAATTTTTGATCACCCACGCTTAATTGAAATTATTTCAACTTAGGGGTCATGCCACGTCAGTGCGCTGCTGGTTGCAGTAAACCCGCAGTCTCGATAATTCAAATAAGTGACGACAGTGCGCTGCTGTCTTGTCATCGCAAGTCATCAAAATTATTCCAACTATATCCCTACGAATATCAAAGGAGTTTAAAATATCATACAAGTTGATAAAGATAGAAAAAGTGTAAGTATCTGTTCTTCAAGTATAAGATCAGCTTCTTGAAAAGAAAACAATTGATTAGGAAGGGTAATAATCGAAGCCAAATAAGTAAAATCTTATAATCCTTATTTCACAGATATTCAAGATTCAACGATTGAGAGAAAACTTTTGAATCCAAAAACTTAACTTGAGATTAATAGACAATTGAGTGAGAAGTTATTAAAAAAAATTCCTTAGGTCCAAGGAAAAGAAAATGAGTGATGCGAACTTATAATATGGTGATGTTTATAAAAGACATAAGATAATGTCGTACAAATGATCATGATTAGGGAGAAAATGACCGAAGGCAAAAGAAATGTATACTTAAATTTATATTTCTCTAATGTATAAGATCGAAGGAAAAATATGTAAAAGCACTATGTCTACCTATTATGAATATATTTATACAAAAGTATATATGTATAGCCTAAGTAAATCCCAAAAATCCCACAATATCGTTCTAAGAGAAGGTTATCATATTTCTAAGTAACATATAAATTTAAATAGCAATAATACATATATTATATTCAATATATAATTTATAGAAATTATTCCCACTACTAGAAATAGACTACCAAAAAATATATATATACATCTATATATCTACATGGACGACGTTAGCCGCACTACATGACCACCAGGACTTGGGTTGAGTTTGGGCTAGTTTGGAGCAACCAAGTCTTCTAAAAGCCAATAATCTTAATAATAAGTAATTAAATTATTTCTAGGGTTATGTCACGATTTGGCCTGGTTTTCCAAGTTAGTGCACACCTATGACTCGGCCTCCTCTACTATGGCTAGAACACAAGTCAGAGCACTAGACCACACTCTCAGTGCCAAAATTCTTGGTTATCTTGCACTCCGAAACTTAATCGTGACTAAGGCCATCTATACTAAATATTTATTAAATTCTAAAACCATATTTTAATTCAAACAAATAAATAATTGAATATTTTTTAGACTTTTGGGAAGATGTTACGAATCTACCCTCCTGAGAAATACCGTCGAATCAAAATGCGATAGTGTATCCTTCTATAAAAGTCATCTAGTGAGACCTATGTAGCAACTTTAACTACCCAAATGTCAATTTAAATTAGGGACTCCTAGTCCTAACCATTCTCTTAAAATTGATTTACTCCTAGTTGTGAATGAGCATTTCCTAGTCGCAGGCTCGCAGTAGTATGACTATTATGGTATTACCACGAGTTCACAAAATTTGCAAAAACTGACCTGCGTAGGTTACCACAAAAACTTGTCACGATCCGTACCTGCTTTTCGGATACGAGACATGTACAAGCCAGCCTACGCCACAGAGTCGACGGTAGAACGCTGTCACGACCAAGATGCTCAAAATAATAAAATAACTTTATTGCTCATTCACACTTCTAAATTTATTACAACATTTATATTTTTAAAGAAAGTACAAGGTTCTCACAATTAATGAAAATGATACCACTGCTATCTATTCCTAGGTTTCTGTCTGCAAGTACACCTGTATCTTCCAAAGCTAAGTGAAGCCACAACTAACCTAAAAAATATTGGTTTTCAGTCTGGAATGGAATGAGTACATTCTTACAACAGAATCAATAAATGACAAAATCCATAAATCCGTAAGTAATAATAAAATACACGACAAAAAGAGATGCGTGGAATCATGACAAGAACTGAGCATGGTAAAAAGGACAAGTGAATACTGAAACAGAGTAAACATCTAGCTAGTAATGTATACTATAGAACCAGAAACTATACCTATCCAGTGTGTTGAATTACTATTTCGGCATGTAAACGACTAAGGGTAAATCCGGCACCCCGTACATAAAATATGCGACTGCTATTAGGCAAGAATAAGATCCGGCACCCCGCACGTGAAGTATGCGACTGCTATTAGGCAAGAATAATTTTGGGTTTGTTTACATGTCTAGAGTATTTTCCCGCCCGACCAGTACTCATGGATCCAAATAGGTCACGAACACGGTAATAGATTGACCACGAACAACATGTAAAGAATTCATAACTACTATCTCGTGTAATATCGTATCAAGAACCAATGGAATATCAATGTAAAATACTACTATATACATGATTCATAGAGATAATCAAATATGAGAACTATCAGAGATGTACTCGCCTGAGGTCCTGTGCTGGTGAAACCGATAATACTATACCACTCAGTGAGCCACAACAGTCAAAACATGCAGAAGTCTCCGAATGCTGAAATAAATATTACCAAAATTTTTAGAATAGTCAATTTAGCTAAAATTGCCTGTCCTTAAGTCCAATTCTGGACACAGAAGCAAAAC